>CAKOAT010074044.1:33884-45202 GCA_932364175.1 Eruca vesicaria subsp. sativa | reverse complement strand
TAAATATCATTGTTTTATGCAAATTTTTATATTCTAAATTATATGTAAGTTTTGAAACATGCATTTATCTTTATAATATTATTTGAGAAGTCAGTTTCATGTGTCGCACTAACGTTAACTCTCACGATGGTTGATTACATATATACCCTTAATAAACTAAAAATATTAAATAAGATTTATATTAATAATGTATCTCATTTTTCCATAATAGATTTTACTTATATTTTTAATTTAAGTTTACTTTCGTAAAACACATAAATAAATAAAAAAAGAAATATTTATGAAATATAAATCTTTATATATATAAAAATAATTTTTTTTCAAAATTTTCCTAAAATAACATATTTAGTGTTTATTTAAAAGATATTTAAAAGGAAACTAAAAATATTTTTTTACAAAAATAAATATTTTGATCAAACAATTTCAAAATCCTTTTAAATAATGTAACACTATACACTATTAATGAAATGGAAATATTATATTTTCTTATTATTATAAATTATTTTTCATATTTAGTTTGATTTTCAATTTTATGATTTTTTATGTTTGTGGAACTTAATATATAAATAATCAAAATACTCAAGTAAATCTAAGTTTTCATTTTTAATATTGTTTAAAATACGTTTCAATTTACTTTTTAAGAAATCTAAGGCATGCAATAGTTTAGAATTTATAAATATTTAATTATTGTAATCATTAATATGTGCTCATGAAATTTCAAAAGTTTTTTTTATACTCATATTTATGTATTTAAATTCCTATTGATTGTCACTTTATTTTTTTTAATATTCTTAATAATAAACATATATCCAATTATTAAAAATATTATAAAAATACTTTCATTAAGCGATATTTCCCATCTTGTATCGTAGGAGGTGGATGATGTCCATGAGCTCACTGTTATTTTTGATGTTATGTTAATCTCAGAAGCAGATTTTAATTTCTCAGACGAAAGTGAACCGATTGAACCCTAATCTACATTGAAGAGGAAGAAAACAAAGACTGAAAATCGATTTTGGACAAATTAGGATTTGTAATTCGTGGAGACGGGAAAGGAGGATTCGTCCTCAATTGGGCTATACGAACAATACAAGCCCAACTGGCGTAGAGCATAACAAATTAGATGAAAACAAACTGAAGCCCAATCAAAACAAGCTAAAGCCCATTCAATAACAAGGGAGTGCTGACGTGACCGAAAAATGAATTCCCATTGGTCGATTAAAAATAAACGACGTTGCATCATGATATGGGAAAATATCTCTCTTTTAGTATAGTATAGATTGTACGAGATTGTCAATTTTCAACCAAGAAAAAAAAATACATTTCCAGAAGTTTTCCTTTGAAATTATGCATAAGAAGAAACAACATCACGATATAAACATGATTCACACTCCACGAGTGACTTAATGGACGAACTTTCATCCTCAAGTTTACAAGACAAACGATTTTGTTGGAAATTCTCTTTGTTTTTTCATGAAAATAACTCAGAACAATTAAACTGCTAGAAGAAATTTGGAGCACCAAAGAAGGAGACGAACAGTTAAGTAACAAACTAATTTCCTTTAGTTAAAGCACAAGAAAATAAACTAAAGCTAAAAATCTTAACTACATCTTGTTGTCTCTGTTTTATTTTGTTGAAATTTCAGCTAAATTTGATATTATAGAACTAATATGTTAAATGATGAAAATTAGAATAAAACTTGATTTTGATCTGCGCATCCGCGCGCAGGGGCGTGCTTACCCTAATATAAATGAAGCAATGGCCTCAGGCCCCATCCCAAAACTAAAATTTAAGGGCCCCGTTTTTACAAATGTTTGCAGACTGTTAGTTATAATTATTTGTATTAATACTATACAAGAGTTCCATTTTTTCTCTTTCTTATAATTTGCAGAGGTAAAACTTATATTCTTTAATATTTTGTCAGCTTTATTTGTTTTCAATTCTATATTTTTTGCATCATAATTTTTACTCAGTAATTTTAAATATAATTCCAACTTTCATAAAAAGGTTTTACACGATTTACGCTAATAGCTACAATAGGATTGGGAATTAAAACCTATAATAAATTTATATGTATATTAAGAATGTATAATGAAATATTTCATTGTCAAATAAAAATTTATCTTACATAATTTTTAATAAAATATTTTGACTTAATATTTTTAAATACCCCAAACATGATTGTTTTTTTATTCTTTTAAAATTAATATCATTGTGTATTCTTTTTTTTTCTTAACTCGCCTCAGGCCCCTGAAAGCCTAGGCACGGCACTGTCCGCGCGGGTGTTTGTTTTACTTTGAAATATATATATTGCATGGTTAGTTTCTCAATATATAAAAGATATCTATTATGATTGATTGTTCCTTTTAATTATTTGTAAAAGTGTTATTTGTTCATATTATAGTTGAACATTAAACCAATGAAAAAAATATTCTACATAAAATATTTGTCATTTAATCATTTTTACTATATGAATAATGTGTCTATTGTTGTTTGTTTATAAACCAAAATATTGTAAATGTTTATGTATATTAGTATATCTATTTTTAAAACAAAATATTTATAGCATATTTACTATGTTTATGTATATGTTTTTCATTTTTCAAATTTATATGTCTATCTTCTTACTTTATATGACAAATGAATTTAACATTTACAACACTTAACAGAGAGAGAGAGAATAATATATATATATATTTAAATATATATATATATATATATGTAATATTATTAAAACAAAGACTAATCTAATACTAAAGTTGTTTCAACTTCTAAAAAACTTTAGAATTTAGTTAGTATATATTGATTTATAAGTTTCATTCTTTTATACAAATTTTTATATTTTAAATTATATGTAAGTTATGTAACATGCATTTATCTCTATAATATTATTTGAGTAGTAGTTTACTTTCTCTCACGATGGTTGATTACATATATACCCTTAATAAATTAAAATATTAAATAAGATTTATATTAATAATGTATCTCATTTTTTTCATAATAAGATTTTACTTAATTTTTTAATTTAAGTTTACTTTTTTAAAACACATAAATAAAAAAAGAATTATTTATGAAATATAAATTTTTATATATATAAAAAAAAATTAAGTTATTATTTTGGGTATTCAAATGGGTTCGAAAGCATGAGCTTATATATGTGTTTACGTGACCAAGAATAATTGTGACTTAGTTTCGCATAACAGGTGGTCGAAACTGAAACATGTTAGTGTATCAACCCCTCAACCTTACCACTTGACAACAATCGCACGGTCAAATCACCTAGTATTTAATATGTGAAAAACAATTCTGGTTTTGTTTATGACAAACTTTTGCGCATACTGTTAGTAACAACAGAAAATTTGAGCTGATATTATAGACAACATGCCCAATTACATGTCAACTACATTTGCCATTTGCGTAAGAAAAATAGGTAATGTAACGTTTTTTGTGTGAAAGAGCTAATGTCATTCAGGAATACAATACAGTGATTTTATTGATGCAATTTTCTATTTACATATCCCTTATATATTAATTATATTAATTGAGAAGCATTATAAGTTTACAGCATATTTTGGTAGTCACGTATTATCATGAGAATGCTTCTCAAATTTACTAGAGAAAAATGTTGGTACATATAAACATATAATATACTTTTTATTAAACTAAGTATAAAACTATTATTAGTGCTAATCATTATTTCCTTAAATAAAATTTACAAAATTACCTAATATGATTATAGTATATATGGTAATTAATGATTTGAATATGAAAGATTTAATAAAAAATTGTATAGCCTTTACTCTCTCTGTTAAATTTATATAGTGAAAATAAATTAAACAATAACATTACTATATGACAAAAAAATTAGTCTTGTTATATATGTTATATTTTGAATTTTTAAAAATGACTATAGATTAATAAAAATTTAAGAAATTCACATATAATATTTTTGATTAATAGTTTATATTTTTTGTTATAGCACGATACAAATAGTTATATAATTAATGAGCAAGAAATATCATTTAATAGATATTTAAATTAGATGTATATATATTAGTGAAGTTTAAATTAAACTAATACCATTTAAAAATACATAAATATTTAAGGTTTTTTTTTTTGCAAATTTGACTCAAAACTCAAAGTAAAACACAAAACTAAACTTTTTTTTTTTACTTTTCGTTTGTCCTATTCACCACACCTGTTCACATTATTTACGAAAATGCCATTAAATTTGTTTTTCGAAAATTGTTTTTTTACTCTCTCAACCGCGTCATCTTCAAGTATTTACAAGATTACCATTGCCATCAATACCCAAACTACCATGAACAACCAATACGAAAATGCCATTAATTACACTTTCTCTTCTCAATTGTTATGAACTAAAAACAACATCTCTTTCACTTTGTCTCCATATTCATCCAAAAAACTCAAGATTTTGATTCAAAATTTTTTATGGTTGATAGAGCCATTCAAGCTTACTATTCTTCGTGGGTTATTTTCGTTTGAGGTTCTAGGTGGTTGGAGAAGCCTCTGTGTGCTAAGGAAGTCATCTCACTAGTTTAAGGTATGAAACTGGAATTTTTAACAAATATATTCGCGTAGAAGACTTACCCGTAAGTCGTCTGGCTGTAGAATACTTACGGGTAAGTCTTCTAGTCAAATAGACGGCTTAATTCTAAGTCACCTAGCTTTGTTTGTTAAATAAAATCTAGAGAATACCGTAAACGACTTACTATTAAGTCGTCTAGGATAAACGGGTTAATTTTGCATTAGACTGACTTGTGTCAGATATTTGACTTTTCCTGGATGACTTATATGTAAGTCATCTCAGGTTAGTTTTGAAATTTGAAAATAAAACTTCAATATTTTACTTCTCCGAGACGACTTACACGTGTCGTCCAGTCAGACGACTTACATGAAAGTCTTCCACGATAAGCAAAGTCGTCCAGATTTTTTTTCGAGTTTCTGGTCAAACCTTGCTTATCTTGGACGACTTTCTCGTAAGTCGTCAAACTAGACAACTTTCAAGTAAGTCGTTTGGGAAAAGTAAAATATTTATGCTTTATTTTCGAGTTGCAAACTAACCTGAGACGACTTATATTTAAGTCGTCTCGCTTTAATTGAATATTGAAATTTTTGTTTTTCCAGAGACGACTTACTGGTAAGTCGTCCAGGAAAAGTCAAATATCTGACACAAGTCGGTCAAATGAAAAACTACCCCGTTTATCCTAGACGACTTAATGTTAAGTCATCTAGAGTTTTTTTTTAACAGACAAAGCTGGATGACTTACATTGAAAAGTCAATTGAAAAAATGACCTATTTGGACGACTTACTGGTAAGTCGTGTAAGTCTTCCAGACGACTTACTGGTATGTCGTCTGCGTCAGTGTTTAGTAAACTTTCATTTTCTCTATGTTTACTAATGTGTTTTATTTTGAATTTTTGCAGATGATGCGCCAGTTACATGCAGTGTATGGAGAATGGTTGTTCAAAGATGGCTGTTGGGATTTTGTGGTTGATAATTTCAAAGGAGCGAATGTTTCTTTTGAGTGAAGGTTTGACACATGCTGAACTTTTTTCAATGGCTCAAGAAGATTTTAACCTAGACATTAGCACAAAAGCTGTGGAGATAACCTACTTACTACCAGCAGAAATGATTCAACAGATGGATCCAGACATTCTTCCTATTCATTTTACAAGTGATAGAAAAGTTTGAAACTTGCTCGAGATAACCACAACGCATGGAGTACGACTTTGTGTATCAAACCGTAGCAAGGTGGAAACGGTTTTAGAGGAAAGGGAAGAAGCTGATGCAGCTGATGAATGTTTTGAAAAATGATGATGATGATGATCTGGTTAAAGATAAAATCATGATGGGAAGGAGGATGATGGGAGAAGGATCTTCTCCACAACTTCCACCCTTTCAGACAGATACTTGATCTCCTTATGGCACGTCCCAAACCTTTGACTCAAGGCATCGAGTACGTCCTTCAAAGAATCTTTCAATATCTTCTTTGGTCAGCCCACCAACAGTGGTAATCACCTCTGGACGAGCCTCTGTAAGAACCTCATCAGGTGCCTCTTACCTAGGCTCTTTACGAGCTTTCTTAAGAGGTCATGGACTGCCTTCCTTCACCAGAACTATCGCTTTCTTCGCTGGACTCAAAACTGCCGGCTTTTTATTGACCCAAGTACCGGTGACTTAATCCATGGTCCACTTCCACGGTCTCTGTTTATACATGAGTTTAATTAAGTTCTCCGCGACCGGGTCCTTAACATCAGAGTCCCATTTTGGAAATATTTCACCAATGTCCTTCTCAACAAAGTTTATCACCCTGGTCTGCGATAAATAGAAGATATAAACTTAGATATTTGACGGATTAAGAAAGATGGAAAGAAAAGAATTCAAAGAAAACTTATGATTAAGTCGTCTGGAAAGTCTTCCAGCTGGACGACTTAGCAGACAACTTAATATAAGTTGTCTGGGAAGTCTTCCAGCTGGACGACTTAGCAGACTAATTATTAAGTCATCTGGATAGTCTTCCCGGATGACTTAATTATAAGTCTTCTACTAAGTCATCCAGCTGGAAGACTTTCTAGACTACTTAATTATAAGTCCTCTACTAAGTCGTCCAGTTGGAAGACTTTCCAAACGACTTAATCATAAGTTTTCACAAAGTCTTTTGCATTGAATTAAATACCTGTCTTTCAATAGACTTTAAAGCATCTTCGTCCTTTGCCACCCTTGTAAGCCAGTATCGGTGGAGACTATATGTTTGGTATGGGATTACCATAATTAGCACCGAATTCCGGCAGAGCTGTGTACACCCAGACCTGGAGAACTTGTATAAACCTAGCAATGGTGTAACAACCCGAAATATTTTTGCCCTTCATAGAGTTCATCAGCACCTTAAACGCGACTCTCCCGATGGATAATTCTCAAACCGTTCTAACTCCATCACTATCCTTGCCAGACTAACCCGTGTAGGGGTTGAAAACTTTCTCCCTTCAATGCATCCAGTGAAGATGGCAAGGTACCCGAGCCGCTTGCGATCATCCGGAGACCACCCATTGCATCTCCCAAATGCTGCTATTATATGTTGAGTAGTTGGCTCAGCTTCGACATGAATTCCCAACAACTCTCAGAAAGAAACCAACTCCTTTGTAACAACACAGTTTGGTCTCTAAAGGTCCTCGATGTACTCGCAGTTTAGACCATGAGGTATTCAAACTCTAACAGTGAAAACCTCAAAGGTTGTGAACCAACGAGACTCCACAGCTCATACATCTTCTTTATGTCGAGTTGGAAACCGAGCATGTAGTGAACCAGCCTTGAAGCCTAATCAAATTCATACTTTTTTAACTTGATGAAAACTCCCAACTTAGAGTCATTCAGCTCTTCATATTCATCATCATAAAGAGCATTCCTTAAAGCAGTATACAATTTCGTACACGGATGATCTGAAATGCTATTCAATGCGGGGGGATCTTGCCTTACTGTTTGTATCCTAGGCGGGGATTTTTGGAATATCCATTTTTTCTGCAAAACAATCAAACACAACCATCTCAAACACACAACCATCCAGTATAACACTTTAATTATAAATATGGAAGACTTTCCACATGACTTATAATTAAGTCGTCTAGCAAGTCTTCCAGTTGAAAGACTTTCTGTAGAACATTGTAAAGCCGACCTGAAAATAGCGGTTATAGATTGAAAAAAAAAAGAAGCGCGATGAGAACGACGGTGAGAACGATGTTTTATGTTCTTCTTTTCCTCAATCAATCACTCGACAGTAAGAGACATAACTTACCGGCGGCGGAGTTCAACAAAACGCCTCTAAGAGAAACAGCGCTAGGGTTTACAGAGAACCGGCGCTAGGGTTTACAGAGAAACAGCGCTAGGGTTTCCTCTCAGATCTGAAATAGAGGATGCGGCGGTGAGAATGGTGGTGATAACGAAGGTGATAACGGCGGAGAGATAACCGGCGGTGAGAACGATGGATAAGAGAGATTTGACAGAAATCGCCTTTGAAATCACCGTTGAGAGAAACAAAAAAATCTTATATATCTCCGGTAAAATATCCAATTAGGTTTAAAGTAAATTGGTAAAATCAAAGATTTGTTCTGGTTTGGACGACTTATTAGTAAGTCGTCTGTTGAATACTATACATCAGACGACTTACTAGTAAGTCGTCTGCCTTATATATATTTACCAGACGACTTAATAGTAAGCCGTCCAGACCTTAAACTCAAAATCCTAAACTAAATTGATTAAATTAACTAACTAACTAACCACGTTATAAAATCAAATTATACTTAAATAGTGTTTACTATACACAGAAATAAACACATTTAGGCAAATTTTAAATTTTTGAAAAAAACATTTATGCTTTTGAAATTCTACTCCTAAGAAACACATACAATACTACAACATATGTTGGCAAAACCTATACCAAATAATATCATGACTCACTACTTTCACTCATCTATGTTGAAAACAATTAAAATTTGTTATATCTTAATTTATATCTCTTAAAACATATATTAATTACATGGTTTCAAATTTGCACTTATCAAAATATTTTTTACAAAATTTTAAAATTATTTCAAGAATAACTATACTAGACGACTTTCAAGTAAGTCGTCTGGACAACTTACTTGAAAGTCGTCTGGAGAGAATAGTTTCGGAGGTTAGAAACGTAAAAAAAATCAGGTTTTTTTGTTTGTTCACAAGGAACTGGTTGTAATTTCAAGCCTTTTAGATCACTTTTGCATTTGTATCATGTTTGGGCTTTTTTTTTTATTTGAAACCAAGTTTTGAATCATATTTGACAATTTTCCCATTATTTAATTCCAAAATTATATTGAACAAGTATTGAGAACTTAATACTTTAAAGACAAACTTTGAATTTAATTTTTTAAAACGATGATAAATTACTGTAAATGTTAAATCTATCACATTAAAAATAATATTATCAATATTTTAAATTTTTATCATAAAAATATACAAACAATGTAAATGTGAAGCTTCATTTATTAGATATACAAATTAAAATTATAATATTATATATTTTAATATTATTTATTAATTATATTTACTTATATAAAATGATTGTAAATAAAAAAATATGTTTATTTTATTTAAATGCTCGCTAAATAAATTGTATATATAATAGTTACAGATTTTTCAATTATTCAATATATATATATATATATATATATATATATATATATATATATATATATATATTTTATCTTATAATATATAAAATAATACAAAATAAAGAATAAGAAATAAAATAATTTATACATATAATTCTCATTCCGCGTAAATACACGGGTATTAACCTAGTACTATAATATTTAGGGATTTTATGGCCTATACTGAACGCTCTTAATCATGCACATTTGATGGAATATTCCTTGTATTTACAACTAAATCGTATATAGCTGAAAAATATAGCTTAAAGGGAATTTGAAATACTGGTGAAGATAATGTAGGATTAGTGATAATCTAAATTTAGGAGTTTGTTAGGATTTCTTTCTTGTATGGAAACTAGTTTTTATTATGAGTATTAAATATACGTGTAAGATTTGATTTATTACTGGTTATCTATTTAACAACAATATATTATTTACATATTTGGTTGTGATAACTTATACAGCACATATACAATGTTTACATATTTACATTTGGTCTTAGTTAATATTTTCTTGTATTTAAAAAAATTCGTATAGGTAAGAGAAAAGGTTATCCCAAAAACAGAACCAGTAAATTACTTAAACCGTATGATTTAGAAAATTAATCACCAAAACAGGACCGGCTGAAGTCTTTAGTCAAAAACTAATCAGTTGTCTATAGCATCAAGGTACTTACAACCAAAAATATTATAAAAATATGTGCATATAAACCAATGTTCGAGAATTCGCTAGGCGTTACGCGTGCGGTTAAGTAGACCTAGCGCCGAATTAATTAGTCGGAGATTAATCGATGATTAATCGGCGAGTAGTTTTAGGTTTATATATTAGTAATGTGCAGATTAACTGTTGTCATGACGTAGGCTAGTGGTTGGTGGTGAGTTCTTACATCACTCATTTTAATATATCAGTTGGACCTGTGTTCGAGCGGAGCGGCACCCATTTTAATTATTTTTGTACACGATTAGGTTAAATGAATTGGAAAAGACAAAACTATCCTTGTCTTCTTCAACCTTCTCTGCGAGTTTTCTGCAACTTTCAACCGTTTTTTTTTTTTTTTTTTTTGCGATTTCGCTCCTCTTGTTATACTTGTAAGTTTTGATCAAAATATATCAAATCTGCCAAACGCATAGGATCTTAAACTTAAAATCTTCAAAACTAGCGAAATTTTTTTTACGATTTTTTCGCCGATTAGCACCAAATCGCTGCGGCTCTAGCCGAAAACACGCTTTTCCGGCGATAAACCGGCCGCCTAATCCACGTTTTCGAACAGGGATATAAACTAAGAGACCGTGTATTGTGTTGATATACCCGTTTTGATAGTGTAAACATTAAGAAAATAATTATTCAGAATATAAACCTTTGTAATAAGTTTTAAATTATATGATTTGATGTATACATCGGCTCATATAATTATAGTTGATCATCATACCGTTGATGGGCTTCGGCGAGATCTATTAATGAAGGCTTGAGATTTTATTTAAATTTGTATTTTAGTTTTAATAATCCCCTATATATTAATTGAGAAACATTTGAAAAGATGTAACCTCAAGTTTGTAATAATTAAAAAGTAACCTTGCTTAGTTGTCAATCAATTAGCATACCAATTAAACTGATGTGGCAGCTTTAGGTTCAATTGAAATTTGCTAGGGAAAAATAATTAGAGACGCATATAACACATGTAACATAGTTTATATATATATATATATATATATCGCACGCATGTAATGGAAGAAAAGGAAAATATACGATTTGATAAAGATTTGCATATATTAACTATAATAACTTCATTCCTTTTAATTTATGGAAGTGTATATGTAAAATGGAAATTACTTTGTGACCAAGTACATACTTAATGGTAAAGGCAAGAACGTTTATTATATGAATATATCTTTTGATCATTTTGACAAAACAATAAACGATATAAAGAGGCCCAATCTATTATTTATAAACGTTTAAAGCTTAAATGTTTACTATATGAACGTTTATTAAATTATTATATGAACGTTTATTATAAACGTTTATTATAATAGCTTATATATAATAATTATTATAAGGCAAGAACGTTTATTATATGAATATATCTTTTGATCATTTTGATCAATAGTTTAACATT
>CAKOAT010074044.1:2472-27942 GCA_932364175.1 Eruca vesicaria subsp. sativa | reverse complement strand
ATAAGGAGAAATGTTTAGGGTGTAATAGGTTTTTTATAATTTTCGAAAATAAAATCAGATTTAAAAATAATGGCAATTTGGTAAATAGGTGGAAACATGAGGAGAGTTTAGGTTTTTTAAGAGTGAATAGTAATGACAAAAAAAAGAGGTTGGTTTTGTGTTTGACTTGAATTTTTGGGTTGGTTTTGCAAAACCCCCTTCTGTTAAAGTGATACAAATTAATAAACTTATATCTTTTTATTGGACAGATGTTAAAAAAAACAATAAACAACATCACTTACTATCACTGATAAGGAAAATTTGGATTCATGAACATAATAGAATCTATTCTATTAAAATAAAGTCATTTTTTATCTACCGATCCAAGTTGTTATTTAAATTTGGACAATTTCTAGAGTGTTACAAATAATACAAGTTATATAGTTGATTGACCGCATTACTTAAATTAAACCGGCGGTTATTTATGGAATATAGTTTTGGGCTTACTTTTGTTTTTATGACATTTAATTGTTTGGTTTTTGGGCTTAGTATTAAAGAAAAACTCCAAAAAACATTAAATAAACTTTCCACCTTAGTGGATCAAAAATCAATTACTATTTTCAGGCCCAAAAATATTTAATATTTTCAACAAAACAAAATTATCTACTATTAATCACTTATTTAAATCATGTACTTTAAAACATGTTAATATTTTTTAGCCCAAAAATATTTAATATTTTAAACAAAACAAAATAATCTATTATTAATCACTTATTTAAATCATGTACTTTAAAACATGTTAATATTTTTTATTTTAAATAACAATCACTCTATCTTGATAAATTTTAATGGTAACTTTTAAATAATTTATTGTTTTATTTTTCTTAAATAATTTATTGTTTTATTTTTCTTAAATAATTTACAGATTTAAAAAAAATGTAAAGCAAAACCAAAAACCAAAACTAAAAACTAAAATCCAAAACCAAAAGCTGAAAACGCAAGTTATATTTTTTATTTTTTTTATTTACAAAGTAAACTATTTCAAAAATTTTAGAAAATTATTTTGTCATCTTTTCAGTTTTAAATTACATGTTCAATTAATTGAGATTTGTTTGTTGGTAATATCAGTTCAAACTAACTCAGCGGGTATCTAAAAATTGAAAACCCAAACCAAAAGCTAAAAATCAAAAATAGAAACTTAAAAACTAAAAACCAAAAACCAAAATTTAAAACAAAATCTGAAAATAAAAACTGAAACTAAAAACTAATAAAAACAACTATCACCACAAATTTTGGTAAACTAATTTTATACCAAAATATTCTTTTAAATTAAGACAAAACCCAATTATATAAATTTTTAATCATAAAAAATTTCCGCGCTTTTTAAGCGCGGGTCAAAATCTAGTCAAAATTAAGTTTATAACCATAACAATAAATAAGGTATGATATTTATGTATTATTTGCCATATTACCCTCTCTCACTTTCCCTTCTCTATTTTAATTAAATTTATAAGTTTGAAAAATTATAATTTGAATTATTTATATACTTATTAAAAACATAGATTATTTACGTATAGGAAATGTTTTGAATTTATAAAACTAACATATATGTATAAAATTGAATATATACAGTTATAATAAAACTTTGTTCTATTCTATTTCAGAAAACTAAATAGAATAGTAATGACAAAATTTGTCTTTCCTTCACTCCTTCATTCTATTTCCTTTACCCTTCATTTTATCTGATTTCCCAATCTATATCTACATCTCCTCCCTCTTTTCTTTCTCCTTCTCTCTTTTCTTCCGCCTTTCACTTCATTTTTTCATGTTTTTATCTTTTTTAACATGTAATGTTCAAACGTTATATATTATTCTATTTTCAAAATATAAAATAGAATTGAAATTATACAGTTTTATCTTTCTCTAGCCTTTCTTTCTCTCTCTCTCTCTTTCCTTTTCCCTCTCCTCCCGCCCCCTCTCTCGTCCTCCTTACTCTTTTTCTTCAACATCCCAATATTTTCTTTATACTCTTTTATTTATTCGACGCCATTCATCTCGTTCCTCTTTCTAGTTAATTCCGTAAACTTTTTCTTCACTTTTTTTCATCATCTTCATCCTTACTTTATTCTTCTATCCTTACTTCTCATATTTTTTCATATACTATACTATATATTTATACAATATAGAATGGTATATTTTATTCTTTACAACATATCAACTAAATATGTTATTTCACATCATCTATTTTATTTGTTCTACGGATAAATATACTTTTTCATATTATCTCTTGTTTAAATTGCATTGAATCCTCTAAATAAATAGTACCAAAAAGATCAAATTGTTCTTTATTATTACATCTACGTTTGAAATAATCTATTCTATATCACAATACAAATAGAATAGTATTTAACTGAAGCGTGTGATATACACACTCACGTGCTGTGAAGGACAAAAATGTATAATTATGTAACAAACTGACACATCTCTCAAGATATGGCTATATTCTTATTGCTGGTCATGTGATTCATTCCATTCGAGAAACCCGCTAAAACATTTTGCGACTAGATCTCGGTGAAATAACTTTTGGTAAAACTCCGCGAGTGACTCCAAAAAAACTATCACCGAAGAATCAAAAACTAAGCGGAAAGGTTTCTCGAAAAATCTGCGGAAAACATTGTTAACCCAATGTGTCATGCCGATTTACTAATTTCATCGCCCGTTACTTACGTGAGAAATCCTTCGTATAGTCAGGATCATGTCATAACAAAGTAACTTTCGAAAGTAAACGTAACAGGTTTTTCGGAAAGTACTTTCCTTATAGCGAAAACCAAGCTATACGATCCGGTGCTGAACGACCAATCTAAACTTTGCTTCCTCGCGCCACAATCTGAAAGATCTGACTCTTTAGCTCTTCGGTTCACGAGCATCCGCTCTCATTCCTCCCGATTACATCCGAGAATGAGACCGCCCCGCAAATGACTCCGCACGGGCTCTGCATCGAGCTTCTTAGGATCTGTCTCCCTCAAGTAAAAAAGAAACAACCTCCATACGAACATAGGAAAGATTATACGAAACTTTCATCGTGTGAATCGAACCAAAAACGGAAAAAACATTTTCTACAACCATGAGCATACTTGGCATATCAATCTCGACAAACGCTACTTGGCCCTTGTCCGATCACACTTCGCTTCGATGACCGGGTCCTAGCCTACAAACTGAGTCGACTTCATAGCACGAGAGTGTCATGGTCTAATCCTTTACCAACTACGTTCTTGGCTATGCGGCTGAATACAACATTCACGCCAAGCCAATACGTTCAGTGGCTAATGCAAACTTGTCGAAAATCGGCTAAGTTCTTTGTTCTCACAATTCACTCTATTTCAGAACCAAGATGCCTACAAAATCCGACAGAGCTCCTGAAGCCATACGAGTCTCGGAAGGTCAACACTTCACAAAGCACCGTAACGAAAAACACTTCGTTTCAGGGAAACAACTTACGCGACCTCTCGGTCCTAATTTCTCTAGCACAAATCATAAAACTACCTAACATCCAAACAGGAATGTAAGTTTTAATTGCGAATATCTGCAAACGAACCAAAGTGTTCCTGCAAAGCAGGGTTAAGAAAACCCTCGCAACGCCGCACAACATCTTCGAGCCTGCAAACGTTCTGAACATGAAACTCGGCATATAAAATAAAAACCAACTTTCGGCCCTGCGAGACGTCGCAGACGCCCGGAGATTAGTTTTTTGACACAAATACCTTCCTCGATAAAGTCATTTTCTTTGAAGACCAAACAGTCCGTTCGCAACTATAAAATACGCAAAAAATCTTAGCGTACGTATCCTTTGCGAAAGCCCAAACTACGTAAACATCTATCACTTAAAAATAGTTTGTTGTTGATCACAACGAACTCGCAACAGTCCTAAACAAACTTAAGTTATCTCGCAGAGATAGCTCTCGAACACCCGACACAAGGGTAATAGCGCTATAAAAGAAATCCAAACTTTTGGTCAGCACTTCCGGGCAACTTAGAAATTGTTCCCGGTGAGATGCTCGGTTCCAACCAGACGAATCGTATAAGCCGAGAACCTATCGCNTCGAACACCCGACACAAGGGTAATAGCGCTATAAAAGAAATCCAAACTTTTGGTCAGCACTTCCGGGCAACTTAGAAATTGTTCCCGGTGAGATGCTCGGTTCCAACCAGACGAATCGTATAAGCCGAGAACCTATCGCGGATTCTAAATCGGTATGGAATTAGGTTAAAATCGCAACAGGCAAAACGAAAGCCGACTAGTCATTGCATAGCCTCAATCTGAAAGTAAACCTAAGTCTTTCCCTAAACCCAGCACACTGTTCGCTAACGTCTCAAGGCATGAATCGAGATCCTAAAGGCATGTCTCTTCGTCTATATCTAAACGCTCACTCGATTTGCTAAACATCCTAAAACGAGCAAACGAATAAGGCGATACACTAAGGGAAAGGAATGCGAGATGACAACTCGCGGACCTCCCTCAATATCAACTCATATTCTTCCCCCTACATTCATACGAATAAAAACACGCTCTTAAAAAACGCAAACTGATGCCATCGACATCAATATGCTCGATAATTTCTACACGACACATAACTAGACTGTAAAGGTCTCACTGCGAAACAGGTCATACAAACCTTAACTCCAAACGAACTACGAAAGGCTTGATCCCTTCAATAGGGTACGTAGGCAGCCTTCACAAGGCGCAGCCCTAATCTTAAACGCATTCCGCTTCCTGGAGAATGGAAAGATCGCTCTCAACGGACCTTTCCAACCATTAATTCCGCCTAACTTTACTAAAACTGGCTAACCACTCGCAAGAACCTTACGCTAGAAGCTCAAGATTCTAGCGAGCTGGGGGGCTAAATGTTGGTGTCAAAATCGGTCACGACGGAATCAATAGCTAAAAGTCTCTGCAAAAGGAAAAATAAAAATACGTTTTATAAAACTCGAGAAATCGTTTTATAAGACTCGAGAAAACGTTTTATAAAACTCGAGAAATCGTTTTATAAAACTCGAGAAATCGTTTTATAAAACTCGAGAAATCGTTTTGTAAAACTCGAAGAATCGTTTTATAAAACTCGAGAAATTGTTTTATAAAACTCGAGAATCATTTTATAAAACTCGAAGAATCGTTTTATAAAACTCGAGAATCATTTTATAAAACTCGAAAAATCGTTTTATAAAACTCGAGAATCATTTTATAAATCCAAAGGAGATTTCCGAACAAAGGAAATCCACGGAAAACTCGGAAGATCATTATCTCGGGAAAACAAAACAAACGTCGATTACACGATCGTCCGAATTAAGCACAAAACCGCGAAAAACCGAAACCGCCGTAAAACGCGAACTAGTCTCATCCCAACTAGTTCGCCCAACGGCGAACTAAGCCAGCTGGCTAGTTCGCCGTTGGGCGAACTAGAAGCTTCCCGACTAGTTTGCCCAACAGCGAACTAAGCCAAGCCGGCTTAGTTCGCCGTTGGGCGAACTAGAAGCTTCCCGAACAGTTTGTCAACCGGCGAGCTGGACCGATCCGGCTCGGTTCGCTGTACGTCAAACCGACCATCCCGAGCCTTGATCTCCCGCATCCCCGATTCAATGCTTACGTCCTTTGAAATGGCCATGTTCCGAACCACGGTCGAAATGTCTCATGTTTCGTCTCGATCCGACCTATCATTCGAGTTTTACTATAAAAACCGTAAAACTTTTTTTTCTCGAAAAGAACTCGAGGAAATCGTATAAAACAGCAACGGTTAAACGAGGCACCGAACATTGCCTATACTATATGATTTATTCAAGATTTTTCGTTAAAGTCATAAAAACCGCGTTTTTAATAAAAACGTCGAGTAAATCGTAAAAAACGGAAACGATTAACCGAGAAACGAACGTAGCTAAAATTTACGATTAACTCGGGGATTTTACTAAAAATGGCATCGGATCAGCAAACGATCTCGTACAAGGTCGAAAAACGGATTTATCGCAAAACGGCCCGAAGGTCCTAAAACGTGATAAAGTCTATCTCGCGATCTTAACGAAATCTAACCCGAAGATACGATAACGTTTTGACGATTTACTCGCAGAAGGAAGATAAATGTCAAGTTTGTAGATAAATGGCAAGCTTGAAGATAAATAGAAGATTTCCGCGGGAAAAAAGGAAGGATCGAGATAAATGGAAGATTCCCGATAAACTTGAATCCGGGCGAAATGGAAAGATTAAACCGCCAAGGTGAGGAGTATATAAGAAAGAGGCATAGGGCAGAAGCAGGGACACGATTTTCAGAGCTTTCACCACCAAACTTAGCATTTTGGAATATTTCTGTTTTCTGTTAGCGAGTGCGTCTCAACTAGGGTTTTCGTTCTTAGACTTTTAGAGTTAGGGATTTCACCGACGGCTCACGCAGCTAAGGCCACTCTCGTTGTAACAGTTCTTACGCAGATTCGGAATAAGAACCTTCTTGCTCTCAATCTCGTTCATTCTCTTTTTAATTTTAAAGTTCATCGTTTTTCTTAATTATCGTTGTGCGGTTCTGCAGATAGTCGGATCCTCTGGAAACTTAGGGTTTACCCGAAGTTTCCCTATTTACGATTTATTGACAGTAGGTGAATTTCGGTTCCCACAGTTCTTGACCTGAAATCCAGTAGAGTTAATATTTTAAAGCCTTAAAAGTTTGAATCCAGAACTATGAATAATAAAAACCCTTTATAACTTGCATGTATGTCATACCTGAGAAAATACCTAAGTCTAACTACCTTCTTCTTAACAAACCAACCAATCAATTGAGCAATTACTTGCTCATCTTTTAAGTTATTTGTTTAAAACCTGATGTCTAGCTTTATTTCAAAGACTAAATAATCTGCTGTGTAATCCTAGAGTCTCTGTGGATTCGATCCTAAGTACTACAATTGAACTTCTTTTGATGAGATTAATTCACTCCTTAGGGTTAAATATTTGAGTGATATCAATAAAATCAAATATCAAAGTTGTGTCTCTTACAAATCAAGAGAACACCTTGTATATGGATGTAAATTCCTAAAACTATCATAGTTAAAAAAATCTAAACTTATAAAGAAAAGGAAAGCAAAGATAACTAGGAAAATAAAATAAGAAAAACCAAAGCTCTTTAGGTTTAAGATGTATGCTACATCAGGTCTCCCCCCTAAGCAGGATTCGTCCACGAATCCTTGCAAGCATCACGTCATCCGGTTCGTACTTGAACAAATGCTTCATGTTGAAGACGTCAGCCGTGTGTACGTGAGGAGGTAAAGCAAGACGGTAGGCGTTAGCATTTATCTTCTCAACAATCTCCACTGGCCAAATCTTGCCTTCCTTTAACTTGTTATATTGACCCACAGGAAAGCATTCTTTAGTCAAAACAGCCCAGACAGCTAGTTCTCGAAAATGTACTTAATAACTTCCATAGAGAGCGCCAAAAGTGACTAATGAACCTAAAATCGCGGCCAGAGACGACTGATAACGGGAGGCCATGCAAACGATAAGTTTCTCGGAAGAAAAATTGTGCGAATTGCACCGCGTCCATTTTTTTTAACAGGGAATAAAATGAGCCATCTTCGAGAAACGATCGAGGACCACAAAAATTGAATCATTGTCGCGTTGAGTACGTGGAAGACCGAGGACGAAGTCCATGCTTATGTCACTCCAGGGCTGTGTCGGGATTGGTAAGGGTAAGTAAAGACCAGCGTTCGAGGCTTTTCCTTTACCCTTTTGGCACGTAGTGCAGCGAACCACAAATCTTTCTACATCACGACGCAATGTTGGCCAGAAATAGGAGTCAGAGACGAGTTTCAGTGTCCTATCTCGACCCACATGTACCTCCCCATGTAACTCCTTAATAATCTATAAGCGTAGGCTGCAATCAGGTACACAAAGACGATTGTCTTTAAAGATGAAGGCATCCACTAACGAAAAATCAGAGCGCACTCCATTCTGAAGATCCTTCCATATAGGAGAAAAGAAGGTATATGATGGGTATAGCTCAGCAAAGCATTCAAAACCTGGTACAGAAACTCGTAGTGTCGAAACCAGAGCGTGTCGACGACTTAAGGCGTCCGCAACTTTATTTAGTTTACCCGACTGATGCTTGATCACAAAAGTGAATTGTTGAAGATAAGCTGTCCAAGAAGCATGTCGTGACAAGATTTTATTCTGAGTCCCCAAGTACTTTAAATCCACATGGTCCGTAAACAAAATAAACTCCTTATGGGCGAGATAATGACGCCAATGCTTGATGGCTTATATTATTGCATAGAAATCAATATCATAAGTACTATAACGGCTACGTGCACCTGCTAGTTTCTCACTAAAATATGTGATTGGCCGACCATGTTGACTGAGGACCGCACCAACGCCGAGCTTTGAAGCATCACAATGTAACTCAAATAGTGAATCAAATTCGGGAATTTTTAAAACAGGAGTTGTGGTCAACTTTTCTTTTCTGATCGGGAAAGCTGTAGCCGCGTCTTTCGTCCACGTAGAAGAAACGTTCTTCATGCAATCGGTGATTGGAGCCATGATGGTGCAAAAGTTGTTTATGAAGCGTCGATAGAAAGAATCCAAGCCGCGAAAGCTCCGGACTTATGTAATTATCGTAGGCCAAGAAGCGACGGATTCTACTTTATGAGGATCGGGGCGAAGACCCGTTGCTGAAACCAATACCCTAGGAAGAGAACTTCCGAATCCCCAAACTCACACTTCTGTTTTTCGATAAACAATTTTTCTTTGTGAAGAGCGAGTAAGACATCACGGAGATGAGTAAGGTGCTCTTCCAACGTGGTACTAAAGATCAGAATGTCGTCAAAATATAAGACCTCAAAGTGTTTAACAAAGGGCCGTAGAGCCTGATTCATGACACGCATAAATGTGCTTGGTGCATTAGATAAGCCAAACGGAATTACTGACCACTCAAATAAACCCTCACGCATATTGAAAGCGGTTTTCCATTTGTCTCCTGGGTGGATACGAATTTGGTGGTAGCCACTTTTAAGATCTAATTTGGTGAAGATTGAAGCTTTGCCGATTTGATCCAAGAGATCATCAAGGAGAGGAATGGGAAATCTATACCAAGTAGTAATCTTGTTGATGGTGCGGCTATCAACACACATACGCCACGACGACTTGTATTTCTTAGGAATGAGCAAAGCCGGTATGGCATAAGGGCTTAAGCTTTCGTGGACGTAGCCTTTGATCAACAACTCCTCAACTTGGCGCCTCAAATCTTCATGTTCTTCTGGGCTCATGCGATAGTGTGCACGGTTGGGTAAGAGCTCGTTGGGCACAAGGTCAATGAGGTGTTAAATGTCCCTTAGCGGAGGCAATCCTGCCGGGAGCTCTTCCGAAAAGAGATCATCGAATTCTTGCAGCAAGGGCTCAAATGCTTGTGGACAAGGAACACTATGTGTTGGTGTTGGTGTTGGTGTTGGTGTTGGTGTTGGTGTTGGTGTTGGTGTTGGTGTTGGTGTTGGTGTTGGTGTTGGTGTTGGTGTTGGTGTTGGTGTTGGTGTTGGTGTTGGTGTTGGTGGAAACCAAAGCAAAGAGGGGTTGGTTTCTTTCAACTCGTGTTCGAACTGAGATTTCGAAATAATCAAAAGAGTTTGCTTAAGAGTTGCAGGTAGGTTGGTGGTGATGGTTGTATGGTCACTGTTGGGGGACGGAAGTAAAGTAATCTTGCGGCCCTGAAACATAAACGAGTTAGTGTTTGTTTTCCCGTTGTGGATGAATTCTCTATCGTATTTCCATGGCCACCTAAGATGATGTGAGGTACATGGGAGTGATATCACAATATAAATTATCTTTGTAAAATGACCTAATCGAAAGGGAGAGTAGACTATGTTGTGAGAAAAAAACTTCAGCTCTAGTTTGCATCCAAAGAAGTCGGTAAGGATGTGGATGAGCTTTCGGTTTCAGTGCTAGTTTATATACCGCTTCTTCTGAGACTACGTTAGCGGAGCAACCTGAATCAATTACGAACCGACATACTTTTCCCTTGACCATGCAGGTTGAACTGAAAACAGAAGTTTGTTGCCAAGCCTCGTCTGTTTTTGGCGTGAAACTGTTTCTTCGTAGCATGAGGAAGGTTCCCGTGTCCCCATTGACCTGTTCTTTTTCCACATCATCAAATTGACCATCTTCTGTATCATAAATAGGTTCGCCTATTAGTTCTTTGTCACTCCCTAGTAAGCCACGACTCCCCGAGTTTGGACACGCGGTTTGTCGATGCCCATTTTCCCCACACGTAAAACTCTGTAGTAATGTGTTAGGGCGAGAAGGTCGCGGTTCTACGTGGTTTGTTGGTTCGGTATTGTTTCGTGTACTTTGGGTATTGTCGCACTCAGTAGATGACTTCGTGTCGTCGTTTGTTGTTGTCGAAGTTCGTGGTCAAGAAGTGCTGTTCAATTGATTTGCGTTGAAACGCGCCTGTTGTTCCACAAGTAGATCACGTTGTCGAGCTTCTGCAACAGAGCTAGGATCAAATTGCTGTAGCATGTTTTGTAACTGGGATCGTAGACCCGCGATGAAGCGTACTACAAGTTGATCCTTTGAATCATGAATATCCAAACGCGAGAGCATCTGATAGAATTCATTCGCATAGTCTTCGACAGATCGAGAACCTTGACAAATGTTATGGAATTTTTGAAAAAAGAAGACGCTCAAAGTTGTAGGGGATAAACGTTTTACGCATCTGCTTTTTCAATTTATCCCAAGAGGTGTTTTCTCTTTCCCCCGGAGAGAACGAGAGATCTTCAGTTGATTCCACCAAGAGGCGGCACGACCTCGGAATCGAGTAGTAACAAGAGAAACTTGTTTGTTGTCTGGTACGCCTTTGAATTCTATGAACTCATCGACGGTGACGAACCAGTCAAGGACCTCTTCCGGTTGTGACCCTCCGTGATACTCGGGAAGATTGAGCTTAATACCCAAGAGCCAACGTGTATCTTCGTTGTGTCTTAATTGCCCTTCCCAGCCAATGTGTTGTTGTCGATCATTAACGTTGCCTCCGAAACGGGTTGACCCCATCGGAATCGTCATCTATATCTTCAAAAACATGGTTATGGTGGCGGTTATGGCATTGAGGTGGTGCTGCGTTTTCTTGACCGGCGTTTTCTGCAAAGGCGGCTTGTACCCTGGCCTGAACTCCGGCCTGAATTGCTTCAGCCATCGTCCGTCTCATATTGTCTTGGAAGTTTTCCTAAAAGTCTTCTAGGAATTGTTGCATCTGTGTCCATTCGTTTGGACGAGGAGCCATTGAAACCGAAGATCAAAAATCACGAATAGAATCGTAATTTAAAGGTCTCTGATACCAACCAACAGAGCAGAAGTGTCGTTAGTAACCGATAATGCAAAGGTAACGTTGAATTCTGCAAAAGGCCTGTTAACTTGCCTTCTTAAGGTCCGTTGAATTTTTAAAGAATGTCCCGAAAATAAGGATCAAGAGTTTGAGTAACACCAAAGCTCTAGGTTTTATTAAATCAAACATCAAAGTTGTGTCTCTTAAAAATCAAGAGAACACCTTATATAGGGAAGTAAAGTCCTAAAACGAACATAGTTAAGGAAATCTAAACTTATAAAGAAAAGGAAAGCAAACAAAACTAGGAAAAGGAAATAAGAAAAAACAAAGCTCTTTAGGTTTAAGATGTACACTACATTACTGAGAGAGAGACTTGACAAAGGCTTAAGCTTAAGGTGACTTCTGATGTTGACCTTTGTGAGAAGATGGTCCATCGTTGAACCTCTGAGTCTGCTGAAGTTTCTTTGTCTGTTGATAATTCCGCTGAGGCCGTGGTGCTGTTGCTGCATTGGGAGAAGCATGCGATGAATCATATCTATGGGGAAGTCAAAATGTTGTCTCGCTGCGTCTGTGGATGATCCATCTCAAGCAATGTTACTGTTGTGACGGATGTGAGAAGAAACAGATTAACAGATGATAAACAATTAAGAAAAACACAGAGATTTAACGTGGTTTGATCCACGGGCAAAAAGAGTATTGTATTAATGGAGGCTAGTTTTTCCAAAGTACAATTCGTGCTTAAAGAATAGAGTAAAACCCTAAAGATAGATATAAGAAAGCGTTTAATGAAACTTTTCATATTTCTCGGATTTGACACATCGACCGATTAGTGTCAGGTCAGATTGACCGATCCATGACTCCTGGATCGATCGATCGATCTATCAGATCGCAGATTCAAGGCATATTTCAACAAATCTCCACCTTGACTTAAATCCTCCATAATCAAATGTACCAGAATGCACTTCTTCGTGCTCAGATGTACCAGACTCTTTCCTTGCCTCAGATTTTCCGTCGAACTCAGATGTCAGATGTCACGTCGGACCAGATGCTCCTCAGAGCCAGATGCCCTCACTTGGGTCAGACGCCCATCAGGGCCAGATTTAACAGCTTGAAATATTCAGCAAGTCAAGACAATGCTTGAATTTGCTATGAGGAACCGGCTTAGTGAACATGTCCGCATGATTATCAGCTGTTCCTACCTTCTTCACTTCAATCCTCTTCTAATCTATCAGAAAATGGTATCTCACATCAATATGCTTGGTTCTCTCATGATGAACCTGATCCTTGGCTAAATAGATAGCACTCAAGCTATCACAGAACACAGTATCCTGATCATGATGAAGACCAAGATCACTGACCAATCCTCTCAACCATATTGCTTCCTTAGCAGATTCTGTCAATGCCATATACTATGCCTCAATAGTAGACAAAGTCACTGTCGACTCCAAAATCGCCTTCTAGCTCACAATAGAACCACCCAAAATAAATACGTAGCCAGTCATAGATCTCCTACTGTCTGCATCTCCTACATAATACCAATCAAAATAGCATGTAACAGACTCGGATCCTTGTCTCCATAGACAAGATCAACATCAGATGTACCCTTAAGGTACCAAAACATCTCAAACTCAGAATTCAGTAGCTCTTTCAGCTTCTGAACATCACCCTTCTTCTTGTTAGCTATCAGCATGTCATCTACATAAAAAAACCAGGTAGATATATGATCCATCCTCAACCTTGCTCATGTAAACACAACAACCATAAGGACTCCTGTCGCAGTCCAACTTGACCATATAACTGTCAAACCTCTTGTACCATTGTCTAGGACACTGCTTAAGTCCATAAAGCGACTTCCTCAACTTGCACACGTGATCTTCCTTACTAGGAACCAGAAAACTCTCAAGCTGTGTCATATAGATCTCTTCTTCAAAGTCTCCATGAAGAAAAGTAGTCTTCACATCAAGTTGTTCCAACTCCAGATCCTGACGTGCTACTATCACCAGTAACACTCTGATAGAGCTGTGTCTGACCACAGGTGAGAAGATCTCACAGTAGTCCACACCTTTTCTTTAACTGAAACTTCTAGCACCAAATCATGATTTATATTTAACTCCCTCTTCTGGTGATTGACCAACTTTTATCTTGTAAATCCATTTGCAAGTCACAACGTTTCTCCCAGCTGGTGGTGTGACCAAATCCCATGTGTGATTCTTCTCATGAGTATCTATCTCATCTTACGAGCTTCTCTGTAAGTAGACGGCTCGTAAGTGTCAACTTCCTCTGCAACATGTAGTGCATATCCCACCATATCTTCAAACCGATATTTCGCTGGTGGCCTAACATCAACCCTCCTTGGTGTATCTTTAGCAATACTGCGTTTTTCAGACCCAATACATTGACTTTCAGAATTAGACGATTATGGCTGCTCGTTAGTCAACGATCGCTCGATTTTTTCTTCCGATGTCGATCGTTACTGACCATCCGTCATCGATCGACACTTAACATCCGACGTCGATCGACACTGTTGATCCATCATTGATCGACATGGTTGATCCATCATCGATCGACATGGTTCATCCGACTGCACTTCCTGCAGCTCCACCTGCTTGTCAAAATCCTCCTGCTCTGCTTCTGAAATAGACTCAGCTGAACTTTTGAGCATAGAACTCTCATCAAACACAACGTTTCTGCTCATTACAACTCGTTTTTCAGATGGAGACCATACTCTGTATCCCTTGACACCATCTCCATAGCCCATAAACACTCCTTTCTTCGCTCTTGGTTCCAGCTTTCCTTCATCAACATGATAGTAAACTGTACAGCCAAAGACTGTTAAAATGGAGTAATCAGCAAACTTGCCTGACCACACCTCATTAGGTATTCTACACTCGATCCATGTATGTGGTCCCAAATTGATCAAATAACAAGTCGTGTTCACTGCCTCAGCCCAAAACCTCTTCTCTAAACCAGCATTAGACAACATGCACCTCGCTCTCTCCAGCAATGTCTGGTTCATTCTCTCTGCTACACCATTCTGTTGTGGTGTATACCTTATTGTATGATTCCTAGCAATCCATGCATCCATACAAAATTGGTTGAACTCTGATGAACATAATTTCAAACCATTATCAGTATGAAGCTCTTAACCTTCTTCTCAGTTTGATTCTCCACCAGTATCTTCTACTCCTTAAAACTGTTGAAAGCTTCACTTTTGTGCTTCATGAATGTTATCCAATTTTTCCTCGAATAATCATCAATCATGGACACAAAATACATGTGACCCTTCGGCGACTCCACCTTGGAGGGACCCCAACAATCTGAATGGATGTAATCCAGGATGCCTTTTGTCTTATGAACAACCTTTGGGAACTTCTTTCTATGTAGTTTCCCAAACACACAATACTCACAAAACTCAAGAATTTTGGTCTTATGACCACAAAAAAGATCCTGCTTCGACAGAATCTGCATCCCACGCTCACCCATATGTTCAAGCCTCATATCCCACAACTTTTCCATATCTTCCTTGCGAACCTCTGGAAATGCAATATTTGCTGAACCTGAAACCGTAGAACCGTCCAGCAAGTACAGTGTACCATGAATGAAGCCTCTCAAAATCACAACTGAACCTTTATAGACATTAAGAACCTCATCTCCACATGAATACTTGAAACCTCTGCTACCCAAAAGATTAACTGAGATCAAGTTCTTGGACATAGATGGAACATGTCTAACTTCAGTCAATGTACAGATTCTACCCTCATGTGTCCTAAGCTCAATGGAGCCGATTCCTACAATATCGCAAGCAAAGTCGTTCGCCATCTTGATCTTGCCATCAGTCACTTCCTCATACTCTGAGAACCATTCCCTTCTTAGACACATATGATAGAATGCGCCAGTGTCCAGGACCCACACATCCCTGGAATGTGTTTTCCATGAGCAACTAACGCTATATAATTATCAGATTTAGCTTCATCCTCGGCTACAAAAGCGGAACCAGCCTGGTTCTTCTTCTTAGGGAAATCTGAATTCCAGTTCCCTTTTTATTTGCAGTAATTGCAAATATCATTTGGTTTAGGACCCCTTGGAAATGACTTTTTTGTCTTTCCACCTCTTGCCTTTTCCAAAGATCTTTCCACCCCCTACCAACAACCCAGAAGCTTGGTCATCTGTACCAGAACCTGATGCCTTGTGACGCAACTCCCTGCTATGAAGTGTTGTCCTGACTTCCTCCAAACTCACTATATCCTTACTCCTTATGAATGACTGAACAAAATTCTCATAGGAGTTAGGCAGTGATACCAACAAAATCAGCGCAGCATCCTCATCCTCCTCCTTAACATCAATATTCCTCAGATCCAACATAAGAGAAAATATGTTGTTTCAGAAGTAGCTGAAGTTGATCCTGGAATTTAGACTATCAAGGTGATCCTGAAGTTGTGTACCTTCCTGCATCCTCAAAGAGAAAATATGTTGTTTCAGAAGTAGCTTCTTAGTTAGAGACTTCTTCATGTATAGACTCTCTAACTTCAACCACAAATCAGATGCAGCATCAACACCCGAAACCTCGATGATGATCTCATCTGCCCGACACAACAAAATTGTTGAATACGCCTTCTCTTCAGTAACCTCCATCCCAGCAGTAACAGGTTCAACCTTCTTCCCTGACAACGGTGCCCAAAGACCTTGTTGCTTCAGCAACGCCTTCATCTTGATTTTCCAGAGACTGAAATTGTTCCTTCCAGTAAACTTATCAATCTTCAAGTTTATCCCAGACATCTTCTCACCAGATTCAACCTGAAGCTCTGATACCAGTTTGTTGGGATGGATGTGAGAAGAAACAGATTAACATATGATAAATAATGAAGAAAGACACAGAGATTCAACGTGGTTTGATCCACGGGCAAAAAAAGTACTTTATTAATGGAGGCTAGTTTTTCAGAGTACAATTCGTGCTTACAGAATAAGGTAAAACCCTAAAGATATATATATATATATATATATAAGAAAGCATTTAATGAAAATTTTTATATTTCTTGACACATCGATCGATTCATGACTCCTGAACCGACCGATTAGTGTCAGGTCAGATCGACTGATCCATGACTCATGAATCGATTGATCTGTCAGATCGCAAATTCAAGGTATATTTCAACAGCTACAAAGACTAGTGCTTATGAGTTCTCTTTGTTTTACTTACCTAGAAGTCGTCTGGACGAACAGATCTGGAAAAATCTCAATTTCATAGTTTTAACCAGTGAAATAACTTGTTTAGCACACAAAAGTCTTTTCCAAGCATCATGAATCTCAAACAAAAGTAACCCACCAAGAATCGTAAGCGTCAATGGCTCTAAGAACCATAAAATTTTAGAGTCAAACTCCTGGGATTTTTGGATTAATATGGAGAGAAAGTGAAAGAGATGATGTTTTTAGTTCATAAGAATTGAGAAAGAAGAAGTCTAAATCAATTTGAGGTGCATTAAGGGCTTCAAATTGGTTGTTCATGGTGGTTGGTGTATTGATGGCAATGGCAATCTTGTAAATATTTGAAAATGATGAGATTGAGAGAGTAAAAAGCAATTTTCAAAAAAAAAATTAATGACATTTTCGTAAATATGTGAACTTGTAAGGTGAATAGGACAAAAGAAAAATTCAGAAAAAAACATAGGTTAGTTTTGGGGTTGATTTTATGTTTTCAGTCAAATTTGAAAATAGGTCCAAAAAAATTGTTTTTAAAAGCTATTTTGTGATAAAAAAAAAAACCTAAAAGAAAAAGAAAAAGAAAATCTATTTATGAGATTTACCAATCTACTTATGAATTTACCCCCAAAAATCCTAAGCAAGAAAGCAACGTCATGCACATACCTGTAGTAGGACACATTCTACCAGTTGAGAGTTCTAACATAACAACACCAAAACTGTATACATCATTGTGCCATGTATAGATTCCTGGGTCAAACTTTGGAGCCCCATATCCGTAAGCCTAAGCCGCAAGCAATTGTCCTGAAACCTGATTCATACAACAGAACAACTGGTTTTAGATCTTCAAGAAACTACAATGGCTCGTTGCGTTTTAGTACTTTACCTGACTCACAGAGCCTGATGATATAATGGTACCAAACCACAATCTGAGACAAGAACACTCAGGTCATCATCTAAAAAGACATTGGCTGATTTGAAGTTTCTGTGTATGATTGGTGGTTCACACTTCACACACCTCATGCAAGTACCTTAACAACATTAACAAAGACTGATGTTGCAGATGAAAGAGAGTTAAGCTTTTCCTAACAGCTTTACAGGAACGACATCAAATCTTCTGAACAAGTCAAAAAGCTTATGTAAAGAGATGATCTTTTGTGTTTAGATTCGCATCGTTCTGGTAAAATTAGAGACAGAGAAACAAAGGTTATTTTTTAATTAAGAGTAAAGGGTTTATTTAGTGAGAGATAGCTTAAATTGTTGGCAAAACTAAACCGATGAGTTATGTGTTTGTTTTACTTCCCATCTGTTTTTGCTTTTGAGAATTGAACAACAAACACTTGACTCCACAATTTGTGGAAACCATATGGTGCTGAAAAAAAAAAGAGAAGCTTCTTTTTTTGTAATTCAATTGTCTGTGGTAGGCACGCCTAAACCATTACGCTTAGTTTGGATCATATACACAAAAGATCTGAACTACTCTAAACATGAGTGGATTGAATATTGATGTGGCTTCATATTCATAAGACTCTTATGATAAATAGAAAGAAAAAAAAGCTAGAAGTTGTCCTCGTAACTGAATTATTATTATTATAAGAAAAGAGTATTTTATTTGGATTATGAAGACTGCAATGATGAATGCATATATACAAGTACTAAAAAATGTTGGAAGAGAGTCTTTCAATGTTTTTTAAGGCTTTCATGATGCTTACAATGGCCCCGCGTAATAAATAATCTGTGACAAGAAACGGCTCAGATCATCACACGTGGAACATTGGCATAACTTCTTGGCTGCTATTTATACACAAGCGAGAGAGATCTTTTCTTAAATCGCTCTCTCTAACAAAAAAAAAAAAAAGTCAAAAACGCTATTTTATTTCTCGTCCACTCTGACAACGACTACTACCTTCAGTTCAGATCACACTTTCTTTCATGGAAATTCTCAGTGGAGGTGCAGTGGGTTCTATTGAAAAACTGATAGAAAGTGCAGAAGAAGAAGTGCTTTTAGCTTCTTGCCGCTTAATCAAGGTATGGTTTCTTTGCTCTTGGATTCTAAATACGATGATTTGATTCGATCTTTTCTTTCTTCAGCTGTATCCTGAGTTAGAGCACTGTGTTGGGCTACAAACCATCCTGGGGTTTCTACCTCTTGAGAAGTTTGTCGAAGCTTGCCAAGACCCTCAAGATGAAACGAACGAGATGAGAGCCAAGAGTCTTCACAAGTTCTGGAATGGTCAGATTTCTTCTTTATTTACTACTACAAAGGGGGTTCCATACGATGTGCAGGAGCTTTTGATTGTGAAATCGAACTTTGGTGAACTACTTTATCAAACAATACTTAAGGGTTTTCGTGAGGCTAGAGTGGCTATGAAGATAGGGTATCATGCAAAACCCTGGGACATGGAAGAAGGTAGAGAGGCAAGTCTACAAGAAATTGTGGATAAAGTTCGGACCATCGCTCAACGGAGGAGAGACGGAATTCGCCGGGAAGATTGAGTTTTGCATGAATCGGTTCTTGAATCTTGGCTTTAGTCTTGGGTTTTCCTTTTGTGCTTTGGGCTGGGCTTCTGGTGTTTTTGTTGGGTCCTTGGTTTAATTTAATCAATAACAATACATACAGTTTGATCGATTTGAATATTTTTAATGGATTAAAGATTATGAACCACTCGATCCGTCTCGTTGTTATACTCTTTGACAAAAATGTAAATATATACAAAACGGCGAAGTAACAGTTTTGAAAGAAAGAAACTCAACACAAAGTTACAGATAAAAAAAGAAGTGAATAATGTCGACACAAATATATGCGAAAGCTGCTTGCAAGGGTGTTAAAAGATAATTGACACGTGTTGTGCCTTGGTTGTCAAGTTCTTACCTTGCAAGCGTGTTAAGATAATGCTGCAGGGGACAAGATTGGGAATGTTATAGTATGTGGTAAGGCGGGACTAAGAGCTCGAAGGAGGTAGAGGCTGTCATAGGAAGACAAGCTTCTCTGGTTTTGCAGGACAAAGTGGTTCATTTTAGTAATCTGATGAACAGAAATTATGGATTCTTTCTCACGTAAACATGAAGAAGAAGAAGACGTTCATGAGAGAGAGAGGAAGAAGCCAAAATGAATCATACTTTTCTGTTAGCCTTAAAGTGTAACAATGTTGTGTGTATATACACTTGATCTAATGTGCCAACCGGGTAAAATAATTACAATCAACTAAACCAATTTACAATGTGAAGCCTATATATACCAATAGTTCTACAGAAAAGAAACAAGTTCCTGAGACATTTGGATTCACCAACAGTGGAGAAATCTGGTAAATTGCATCTCCTTAGTTCAATTGAGGATTCCGCTGAGGAGTGTTCCATGGGTGAGGGTTTTGTGGATAGAGTCTCTGCTCAGCTCTCTTCTGGGCCTTGGGTTGGAGCCGAAGACAGCTTCATATGGTATTGTTTTCGCTGAGATGAGATTTTCATCTTATTGATTAGGTTTATATGGCTCCTTTCTTTTGCTCGCTTACTGTTCTGTACTCGCTGCTGATGATTTGGCCTTAGAATCTGAGGTCTCCAAGCTGCAGCGTTAGGACCCAATCCAGAACAAAAAAACAGAGCAAAAACAGAGACATGATTAAGACTTAGAGCATTAGAACAGAACAAGAAAACAGAGACAAAGTTTGAAGATTTCCCATTGTCGAATCTTCTTGGGGATTCTCTTAATTTTTTTTTTTTTTTTGAATTATACAGAGGTATCCTGGCCCCACATAAGTGGTCCAGACTAGCCACGTGTTGCCACGTGTCGGTCCTATGTCCCTGGCGATGCCGAAATGTTAATTCCCCAGTGGCCGGGATTCGAACCCAGGTGGCGGTACTCACAGCTGTAAGCCCTTTACCACTAGAGCTAGAAGCCCCGGTTGGGATTCTCTTAATTCACTTAATTCACTTAGGACTTATGCTTTTGATTTATGATTATGTGTTCAGATGGACGAACTAAGGAGATGCCGTTTGTTTCTCTTCTCTATGCTCTTCCTGAAATTTCGTAGGATGTACTGATCAAAGAAGGATCATTACACAAATGGTTCACAAGACAGAGTTGTTGTGTAACAGAGTCGATTGCGACTGTGAAAATGCAAGATGCACTCCATATCAGTGGTTTTCACTATCTACTTTGATCATTGAGCCTAAACTCATAAACAGATAAAGCAAGTTAAAGTAACTTCATAAACAGACGAAACCATAACTGGAAGATCTTGCAGCTCATGTTGTCAATCATCTTTAACCATCAAACTGGTCGCTAAAAAATTATCTGCTCCTTTTTCCAGTGACTCCTCAACATGCTAAATCGGGGGAAAAGAAACTCCTCTCTACACCAGGAATATGAACTACTTCCCTTAATTAAATCAACACTGCTCGATGTCATGGCAACCAATCCATCCCAAGAATGACATTGTGAAAACGCAGCTCTATCTTTGACAAGTTTCCGAACAAATTGACCCCTACAAGCATAATTAGCAGAACTCTCTGAATAAAAATAGATTCTAACATACTTGTGCCAGCTATCCGAACTGACACATCTATGAAACAATGAACACAGCCAGAATATGCAACGTACCAAATGTACCCACATTATCAACACAACATAAGCTGGCTCACCCCCAATCTAAAAGCGATCCCCACGAGTCCTCAAAGTAAGCATTCATCCAAAATAGTCCATATACTCGTACACAAAATAACACATGCCAACCAATGGCTCAAACCTCACATCACATAATCTCAAGTGACAAAACTAATGGAGTGATGGCTTTAAGTCTGGGTGGCGGCATAAACGTCACATATCCACTAACGTTTAGACTCTGAACTCGACTGACAAAACTGATAGGAACCTCGGCAATCTGACAAGCGGTGAAATCATCAATCTGTTGATCATCCGGCTGGAACCCTGTAAATTAGAGAACGGATGACAATGACTTTACTCATCGTCATAAAAGACAATTAGGTTATAAGTTACTAAACGGAGAGTTGCTAGTTGTCTTTATTTTAAAAGTTACCAAGTCCCCAAAAATCACTTTAGAAATCATTAAAAATAAGATAAAAACCGATAAAAACCGAGTCCTCACAGATCGCCATCCCGGGTCGGAGCCGGGACAGAACCCGCTCTGATACCAAATTGTAACACCCACATTTTCCATAATAATAAAATAAATAAAAAATGTCTGAAATCTCCATTTATTAAATCGCATAAATCATTTCCAAACTCCATAAATCCAAATTACATAATAAATCTCAAAAATATCGATAAAAGCATAAGTCTGAAAATAAATAAATAAAACTCTCAAAAGCACTAGTCTGAAATGATCACTCCTGATCGTCAGTCTCACCTGAAAGGGGGGGGAAGAAAGAGGGGTGAGTAACAGGAGAGTCATTCAGTGAGGTATGAGATGCTAAACACGCAAAACACTGACTTGAGTAAATAGAACTCCAACTATGGAAGTTTAGCTCTAACATGAACAAACAAGACACCTAAGACATCACATAGAACAACCAATGCGCTGATAGTGCATAGCTAGACCACACACCCCGCATCTCCATTTATGGATGGATATACATCATATGCTGCGTCGCTAGTACAGTCTGTCTCTGTACCCCCGCCCTCAAAAGCTGCGTCGAATGAAAACGTCTCTGCACCACGCCCCACACAGTTGCGTCGCTAGTCCAGATGTCTCTGAGCCCCCGCCCTCAAAATTTGCGTCGATAGTCCAGACATCTCTGAATCCCCGCCCTCGCACATATATAGTCCCTACTCATAACTAGGTGGTGAGAACAAACTCAGTGGGTTTGACGATTTTGAAGGTACACCTGTCACCAAATGATAATGGGTACTCTCGTGCGAGTTTACTCCATCCCCTTGAGAAGATTGCCTCATGAGACTTCTTCACCAAGCAAAGCACCTTCCATGAACCCTTTCTTTCCCAGTGATGTATCTTGTATACCTTAGACTCACTTTTGATGTACTTGTCTAGGAATTCCTGTGAGATTCTTATTCATATTCCATAGACTACAATATATATATATATATATATAAATACAAACTTAGGGTTTAGAAAACGCGTTGTTACCGCTGGAAAAACGTGTTTTTGGTTTTGGCTAGAAAACCCGTATTTACGATTTTGGCGGTAAAATCACATTTTTTGTTTTGGTGGGAAAACGTGTTTTCGTTTTTGGCGGAAAACGCATTTTTCAGTTTTGGCAACACTTTTTCGGTTTTGGCGGGAAAACATGTTTTTCGATTTCGGCGGAAAAAACGTGTTTTCAATTTTAGCGGGAAAACATGTTTTGATTTTGGCGGGAAAACACGTTTGTACGGGAAAAAATATGTTTTTCGGTTTGTGTGAGAAAATGCAATTTTCTCATTTTTTTTCATGTGTTACAAAATGATATTAGGTTTTGATTTGTAATTTGTGAATTATATAAGGGGTATATAGAATATTATGCCATTTTGATAAAACCATCTCCATCCAGATGGTCCAAAGGTCATTCAGATGACCCATCGAGAAGATTTGTACTTTTAATATCTAAATGAACAAAACTCTCATCTCCATCCAGATGGCTAATCTATTTCATACAATAGTTAAATGAAATCTTACTAAATGGAGTCATTGTGTGGGGTTTGCTGAGGTGTGGCATTTAAGCACATTAGTCCCTTTTGAGTGAAGGTCACCAACTCGTTTGCTCCCAAAGCATTGTCGCTCACAAACTGGTTTCATCCAGACTTCTCCATGTAGTAGAACCTCGGGTTCTTGGAGATGTCTACTTCCCATGAGCTTCCCCATTGTGCTCTTATCACCACCTTTTTGGGGAAGTCTTTCCTTGAGACATTCTTCATGAACTCGTAAGGAAGCGCTCTCTAGTTTCAACATGCAATCAAAAAAATGTTAGAACAATTAACATATCTTGTTAAATTGCATCAAAGAAGGCTAAAGTTTAAACCTTTCACCTCTAATCATCAAGCTGGGGTTATCAGAATCAGAACAAGAAATCGAGAGAAAACATCTGAGCACAAAGATACAGACAGAGAAGACGTAGCAACGTAATCTTTAACTTGAGAGATCCAACAGTTCGAAAGACACCCACAAGACTGAATCTTTAACTTGAAACAAACTCAACACAAAAGAAAGACTCTTGCTTGTGAAACAGAGTTATCAAGAAACCCAAAAAACTAAGTACAAGAAGAGAGTTACCATGGATTCAGAGGATAAATCTGCACTCTTGAATACCTTGAAGAAGCTCAAGTTCTCTCTTGCTTCCTTAACTCGACCAAAACTACGGTTCCAGCCCAACTCTCTCTATGTCTCTCCTTCAACACTTTTTCCTCTATCTAACAGCTGTAGTCGAAGCTAGCTGGGCCTGTAAAATTTGGGGCCCCATACCAACCCTTTATTTGAAGTTTTACATTTTTTTAATCAACTAAAAACACTTAAAATGAATTTATTGTACACATCTTATTTAATATTATAATATTTTCATTTATAGCTCATTGAATATCTTAACTATTATATATTGTATTGAAAAAATTATGTTTTGTTGTACATTACATTAAAATAAATAGTTTTAAAATTAATAAAAAAGTTTTTTTTTTTAAATTGGGGGTCCTTCAACTGTTGGGACCCCATGCAAATGTTTCAAGAAAATGGATTCACTTATATATTCAGTAATACTTTTATCATTTTATTTTCTAGGCAGTCAAAGGCAAAGTAGGAAACTTTTTCCCTAGAAACTGAAAGTAAAGTTTATAGTACAAAGATGAGACCACACGACACATATATGCATTCTCTTGTGAATTTTGAAGTTTATAGTACAAAGATGAGACCACACGACACATACATGAATTCTCTTGTGAATTTTGACCTTGAAATAATATATAGACCTAAAGTTCCGAAACTAAATAAAGTAACACACATTGCAGATGCTATACAAAGTTTTAATATCAAACTGAGAAATAGTTATTAACATACTGTATAATCAGATTTCAGCTTCTAGTGAGAAAATTAGTATTGAAATCCAAAATACAATATTGTTGCCAACTGTGGGAACCGAAATTCACCTATGGTCAATAAAATCGTAAATAAGGAAACTTTGAGTAAACCCTAAGTTTCCAGAGGACCCGGCTATCTGCAGAACCGCACAACGGGAATTAAGAAAAACGATGAACTTAAAATTAAAAGTATGAATGAACGAAATTGAGAGCAAGAAGGTTTGTCTTTATTAAAAAAGTTTCAAAAATTTTTCGATTACAAAGCGAAAGTTCTAAAAATTTGGGAGTATACGAATACTCGTATACTCACTACAAGAAAACAAAGCATTTACTAGGAAATTTTACTAGGAAAATTCTTCCTCGTAAAGTTACTAAGCATTTACTAGGATCTTACGAGGAAAGCAAATTTCCTCGTAAGCTCCTCGAAAACTTACGAGGAAATACTTTCCTCGTAAGACCTTAGTAAATTTACGAGGAGCTTACGAGGAAAAAGTACTTTTCCTTGTAATGCCGTAGTAAACACTTTCCTCGTAAAGACGTAGTAAAATATTACTACGAAATTAGGAGGAAATAGTTTCTTACTACGAAATTAGGAGGAAATAGACAGGAAATATCGAATTTAAATAAAACACATGTTTTGTACCTACTTTTCCTAGCAATTTCCTAGTAAATGCTCAGATTCGAAAATTTCTATAAATACCACCTTATGTGATTCATTTGAAACACACCAAAAAAAATCTGATATAAACTTGATCAAACACAAAAAAATGTCCGGTCCGGGAAATATTTTCGAGTTGCGGCAGTGGATGTATTCACACAGAGATAATAACGGGAGGGTGACGAACGAATTTCTTGAAGGGTTGGAGACGTTCATGCATCAAGCAGATTCTACACCACTCACGCAGGAAAGTGGTAAGATGTTCTGTCCTTGTCGGAAAT
>CAKOAT010074043.1:271696-357055 GCA_932364175.1 Eruca vesicaria subsp. sativa | reverse complement strand
GGTTGGGACATATCCGGAAATGGACCAGACCACATCAGTCTACTTCAGTCCCAAGACTAGGCGGCCAAGACTTGTCATTATCCTCCCTTGTATTTATCCATATGTTGTAGATATCCTAATCATTATAGGATTAGGATAATCATCCCCTTTATTTGTAGCAATCCTTATCTCCTAAGGAATATGCTTTATTCTCTTGTATATATATATATGTAACCACGTGATTAATAATACTATGAGAGTTACAACCTTCTTTATTCTTTAACAGTTTTTATTTTATTTGATGATTATAACTGAATTGAAATGATATTAGAGGTTAGAACATGATAATCTTTATTATAAAAGTATCTAAGATGGTCTCATAAAGTTTCAAATCATTAAGTCATTTTGTATCCTAACAACCAGCATAAAAATCATTATGAATCTCCTTAAGCTTTTAGGTATCCCGAAAAGCTCAAATTAAAAAAAAAAAATTACATGCGAGCACTGCGTTTCAAATCCACACACTCGCGGTACCAACTTCTTATCACCAACTTACACCATTGAGTCATTTCATCACTCATCAATAACATTTAATCTTACAAAATGATATACATTTTTGTTTTTCCTATTAACACGCACGGAGCCGACAAACTTGCTGACGTGGACACACTAGGAAATTTTAAAAGTGTACTATTATTATATAGATTAGCAATAGATTCATACACGCTTTTTTGGGCTGTGTATACATTTTTAATTTGATTGTGGTGTCAATATATTATAATGATGAAATGATTTTTTAACAACCAAAAGCAAAAAATATGTATGTATCAAACTTTTCCACATGTTTAACTTATTTTATTACTTTAATTTTGTTTCCTCTCTAATTACAACACCAATTGTTATGACCAAATTATAGACTTTCATTGACCAATTGTTACTTCCCATTGATCAAATTATATCAACCTCTCTTCTTTCTAGACTTTCAAACATACTTTTTTTTTGAACATTTCTTTCAAACATACTTTTCTACGACTATTTTTTTTACGTACGTACTCGATTTCTTCTTTTCTTCTTTTCTTCTTCCTTCGGTTTATTTATTTTTTAATACGAGGAAGAAGAAGAAGAATAAGAAGAACATAACACTTTTGTCCCTTTCCCTTTCCCATCTACAAATTTTCTCTGGTTTTCCCGACAAAGACTTGCGAGAAGGAAAGAGAGAGAGAAAGTCTGATTACTCTATCCCCAGCTTTTAATTTTGTTGTCTCTCTCGCCTTCACTTTCCAGGAAAATCCCTTTCTCGCTTTAGTTAAATAGATCTCTGTTCATACTTCTTATTCCATAATTCATTTTTGTGTTTAACTTCTCAGATCAAAAGTAATTAATTGTTTTGTTTATTCCCCCAAAATTCATTTTGTTTTCCTAAAAAAAAGGCTTAAATCTTTCTGCTCTGTTTCTCTCTCTCTCCTGAAGACAATGAATTGTATGTTCTTGTTCAAATCAAAGAAACGGAAACCCAGAGATCAACACAAAGACAAAAGAAAAGGAAAAGAGATAACACAAAACTCAGCTCCAGAATTAAGGAACCAGAGCGAAACGCTGTCGTTTAACCTCCAGACGCCGAGATCTTTGCCTTCTCCCCGAAGCATCAGAGACTTGTATACAGAGAGGGAAAATAATCTTAGGGTTTTTACTTACGAAGAACTCAGTGAAGCCACTTGTGGGTTCAGCAGAAAGCTCAAGATCGGTGAAGGTGGGTTCGGTAGTGTTTATAAAGGAAAGATTCCGACAACTGGAGATTCTGATTCGCCTCCACTTGTCGTAGCCATCAAGAAACTCAATCAACAAGGGTTACAGGTAACTTGAACAAATAAATATATATATACTTACTTTTTTTTTTTTTCTTTATATATATATACTTACTTTGTCTCTGTATTTCTGCTAATATGATAAATAAATTATGATTAAAACGTTTAATTTTATGTAATTAGGGTCACAAGCAATGGCTAGCAGAGGTTCAGTTTCTAGGAGTAGTGAATCATGAGAACGTTGTGAAGCTCTTAGGTTATTGCTCAGAAGATGGCGAGAGGGGGATCGAGAGGCTTTTGGTTTATGAGTTCATGTCGAATCGTAGCTTAGAGGATCATCTCTTCACCCGTGGCTCACATACATTACCATGGAAACAAAGGCTTGAGATCATGCTTGGTGCAGCTGAAGGATTGGCTTATTTACATGAACTTCAGGTAAAATCTTTTAAAAGAAAATTAACAGTGTCAACCTGGTTTAAGATAAATTACTTAAATTGTTTTTAATTATTTAGGATATAAACCATCTAAACACATTGATTGTATCTAAATGTCTTAGTAGACCATGATTACACATTTTGTGAACCGTATTTCCATTGGGAGAAAATGTGTGTGGATTCTGAAATGGTCACTCTCTAGATTCTAATTTTGATATGTGTTTCAATGGATGATAGTGTGTGGTATATTTGATTGGGCAGGTGATATACAGAGACTTCAAATCCTCTAACGTGCTCTTAAACGACGAGTTTTGTCCAAAATTATCTGACTTTGGGCTGGCAAGAGAAGGGCCTCAGGGCGACAACACTCACGTCACAACTGCAGTAAGTATGAAAACTTCTTATCTTCTTGGGTTAATGGTGTATTGGTGTGCATATGGTCAGGTTTGGTTATGGTTTACATAGCTGTAGGTAAAGAAACAATATTAACGTTTCTTCTTCTTGATCTTTTTCATTATAGAGAGTTGGTTTGATTCTATTCGTTTTGGTTATGGTTTACATAGCTTTAGCACGATGAATCATTTACAAAGTTTTGATATATCTTCTTCATGACCTTTTTTCATTATAGAGAGTTGGAACACATGGTTATGCAGCTCCTGAGTACGTGCAAACAGGCCATCTTCGAATAAAAAGCGATGTCTATAGCTTCGGTGTTGTGCTCTACGAGATCATAACCGGACGTCGAACTATTGAGAGGAGCAAGCCAGCTGCTGAACAAAGACTATTGGAGTGGATCAAAGAGTATCCAGCAGATAGTCAACGCTTCAACATGATCGTTGACTCTCGGCTACGCAACAATTATCCAGCTGCTGGAGCAAGGAGTTTGGCTAAACTGGCTGATCTTTGTCTGAAAAAGAACGATCAAGAGCGGCCTACGATGGAGATTGTAGTGGAAAGATTGAAGAAGATTATCGAAGAATCAGATAGTGAAGATTATTCAATGGCTAAGACGAAGGAAAGTAGTCAGGTCAGAAGCAAGAGTCGAGTGGCTGGACCTGTGAAAGGGAGTTCGAGAGGAGGAGTTAGTGTCAGAGGATGATTTTTGGTGTTTTAGAATATTAATTTTTGTAGGTTTTAGTATATAAATATAATAATCGCATAAAAATGACTGGATTTCAAACAAAAAAAAATGCATCAAATAACGAAACAAACTATAACGATCTGAATTAAAATTCTGAGAGAAATTGAATATTTATAGGACAAATACTAATGATTCCTTGCAAGTTATACGTTCAATCTAACTTCTATTTCCACGAAGAGATGGTATAAGATAGAGTTGTTACACTTTCAAATATATGTACGGTAAAGATATGTAAATGCAATGAAGTAAGTTTTGAACTCATTATGAGTACTTATGAAGTTACTTGGTAAATGCTCTTGTGCCTACCGAGATAATATCAAGTTTTCATCTTCTAATCTGCTTTATGTACTCTAGGATTTAATGCGCTCTACTTTTGGTGTTTCCAAGTAGGCCTGGGCGTTCGGTGTCCCGTTCGGTATCGGTCCGGGTTATTCGGATTTTCGGATTTTCGGTGTTAAGCTCAGAAGTCTCATTCGGGTTTTACTAATTATGAGATTGGATTCGGTTTGATTCGGTTCGGTTCCTTCCGGATTCGGTTTGGATCGGATGTAACCAATGTTTAAAATCGTCCAAAAATATATTTTTTAAACCTCAAAAATTGACAAATTTATTTTTCAAACATATATAAGTTATTTACAAATCTAATTAAAAATTAGTTAAACTATCTAAATCAACTAAAAACTGTCCAAAATAACATATAAAATAAACTACAAAATATTTTGAATACTCTAAAATATCTAAATCACCTTAACATATATAAAAATATTAACATATTTAGCTAATTTCGGATATCTTCGGATCCTAGTTCGGATTTCGGTTCGGTTCGGGTTATAACCAAACTCCAAAGTACTAAGCTCATAAGTCCCGTTCGGATATTTATGTATAAGGGTTCGGATCCGATTTCAGTTTTTCCGGTTCGGATTTAGGTAGATATTTCGGGTTCGGGTAAAAACGCCCAGGCCTATTTCCAAGTGATGAAGAAGTCGTGATACTTCTATTTGGATTTGGTTACAATGATACTTCTATTTGGATTTGGTTACAATGTATCGGGTTCGGAAACCGTAACTAATATCTAATTCTTTAGAGATATTCCGACTCCAAAGATTTAGAGTCTTTTCTGAGAACAAATCGAATCGTTAGTAGTCAAATGGTAAAAAACACAGTTTCACCTTGTCTACCTAAATCGGTTTTCAAGTGGTTCTTTATGTTCTTTAAAGCAATATATTGAGCTTGATCTTGAATTTCTGCCTCAATAATCTTTATAATGTTCTTTATGTTCTTTAAAGCAATAAATTGAGTTTCACCTCTGAATATTTATGTTCTAAAAAACAGAGTTTCACCTTGTCTACTCTTGTCACTGCTCTTTGTCTCAAAATTCTTCATTTGATTTAGGTGCCAGTTTAGATTGATTTGTATTGTACTTAAAGCTTTGATTGTTATGTTGTTGTTTTCTGTTTTTGGAATTTGTCCTTTTTCGCAGGTTTTGGCTCTGATTTATATCTACTGGCTTTGGTTTCAGGAGGTTCATAAACTAACCAGTTTTACTTTACTTCATGTGTAATTTTGGGCTCAATGTTGAATGTAATCATGTTGTGAACATAAGAATTCTGTCATCCGGACTTATGTCAAACTTGACTTTCTTATTAATTCTGGGAAAAATTAGTACCACCATTTCCGTGAAGAAAAAGAAAAGAAAGTGTACTACCAAAAGCATTTTGAGATACAACTGCACTACCACAATTGTATTTTCCTATATTAGCAAGTCACCAAACTTGCCGCAGCAAGAATCAAATGCTTCTATTTTGCCAAATGAACTTAATATAAATAAATTCTCATAATTTTCTCGTATAGTATATAGTTTGATGGTTGAATATGTAAAATTTTATATATATATTTTCTCTTCGTAAAAAAAACAAAGAAAAATTTACTGAAGCATGCCATGGACATTAACTCACACAGGCATTTACAATTTCTCTCTTCTCATATGAACTCCCAAAACTTTCAAGTTAAAACAAAAACCACAAACAAAAAAAAAACAAGCTGAAGTTAAAGGATCTTTAGCTTTCTCTTTTTCCTGCAAACTTCAAGCTGAAGCAAAATGATCTTTAAGGAAAAAGATCTAAAGAGAGAATCCCAAAACCAGCTTCAAAGAGAAAATCTCACTTTTCCCTTTTTTTGAACTTAATTATTATTATTAAAATTCTCAAAACTCATAAATCAGATTCAGAGTTTCAAGCAGCTGCAACAGTGCCTCCGTTGTGAAAAGCATAATCACGACGAGATCTAGTAGGAGAAGAAGAGGAGCTTCGTTGTTCTTTCCTCCTCATTGCTGATTTCACAGAATAAGACAGATTCTTTTTCTTCTCTTCTGCTTCATCTCTCTCTATCTGTTCTTGTCTACACTCTTCACTGCAAAACGGTGTGTCTCCTCTGCAATTACACCAAAAAAGTTTAAATCAGACAATCATTTAATTTAGCTAACTAAAGAAATGGGTATTCTAAAAATCAATTCTTTTATTCTGGGTTTTAATTATTTCGATGAAAAATATAAGAAATTGAAATGAGATCTGATGTATAGATCTTAAGGTTTTACCTGTACATATAGATGTCTCTGTTATCACCAAGTGGTTTCTTGCAGAGGAAACATGAATCCAAGAAATGAGGCTGTTGGTTATCGAATCTGAAATCATGGAATCTTCCGGACACAACAGATCTAGGAGATGAAACAGAGTATTGATTGTAATAATAACTCTGAGGGTAGTTATTGTAGCCATGGTTCGTGTTCTTGCTGAAACTATTCATCCTCGTGTAAGCGAAAGGACTCGGAAGCACGCCGTGTTGTGAATTTCTACTATTACCAGAAAACCCAGCTTCCATCTCTGATAAAGAGGAAGCTAGATCATCGTCTTCTTCAATGAAATAAGGCTTTCTCGCTGAAACCTCCATTACAGAAAAAAAGAGAGAGAAAGATTTTGTTTTGTTGGTGGAGTGTTTGGGAGGAAAGTGTGAGAGGGTTTTATAGCAAAGGATATTTTAAAAGAGGTTTAAGAGAGAGAGAGTAATAAACAAGGGGCGAATTTTGAGAGAGAGGATCTGTATCGGCTTTTTCTTTGATTTTTTTTTTAAAGTACAGGAAATCGAAAACTACTTTTGTTATTTCCTAGAAATACTTTATTGCCACATAAGGGAATATTTATTTTTGAGGCGTTAGAAAATAATTTTTTCGTGACTTATTCGCCCCGCAGTTTCAGAAGAACTTTCGAGAGAGCTTTGTAAATAAAAGACATTTTTCTACATTTGCTTTTTATATCAAGTTATATTACTCTTTAAGTTTTGTTTTTCACTCGGACAACATTATTAAAGTGATTTGTTTTTCACTTTAACTTTTCAGGGAAGTTATACACAAATAGATTTTTTTGATTTACTGGGTAATTTTTTTTAGATTTACCGGGTAATTTACACTATATCTTTTTTTTTAATTTACACTTTATCTAAACTATATATAGCATAATTAAGTGAATAAAATCGAAATTAATTGTCTGCAGAATATAAAATTAGATGCTTTTCCCGCATTTGAGGACCTAAATTAATTAAAAGATTATAATGATAAAGTATTAATTATGTTTTATCTTTTGAAATCAATAATATTTATAATTTTATTTAAAATTCTTATATATTTCTTTGTAATTTATATGTTCACTATTAAAAATAATTTTAATTCAAATAATATTTTTTCAATTATATAAAATTAAGAAGTTGACTTGATTAATATTTACTTATATATTTTCTATTGTTTTAATTGTTAACTTTTTATCAGAATATATTTTTAGATAACAACACAATATATATCGGAATTATCTTATTCAAAAGATATTACTTAGAGTTTGGATAATTTTTATGATTATTATTAATTTAGTTATTTATCCAATCAAAATAATTTAAATTCCTTTTATTTTGTATGTAATTTAAATAATTTTTTCATTAAGGGTATAAATAATATTAATCACTCTAACTTTTAACGTGGAAGCTCCGTTGCGAAAAATCACTTCGCAAATAATATTATAGATATCTTTGTATTCACATTAAGCTGTATGGATATAAAACACATAGAACTTGATAACTTGATAAGATATACTTTTAAAATCATATCTAGTTCACCTCTATAATAAAATAGAAAAAGATAAAGATAAGATTTTTGCTCCAAGGTGTTTTCTATAATATATTAAAATAAATTTTTTATTTTTATTTTAGAAATTTTTATTATAATAGTGTTTTGAAGATGGTCTACATTTTAAATTTTAGAGGTATGTATTTAATATTGGTCACAATGTGAAGATTATAGTGAAACAACTTAGATTTTTTTACTGTAAATATCTAAATTACATATAAAAAAAACCAAAAAAAAATGTTTGAACTAGTGATCATCATCACATCGGTCCAAGAGTAAAAAGGTTTGAGATGGGGTAAAAAGTTTAAAGGTGACAAAACAAGAGGAAGGAACAAAATAGCGGCAATATTGTAACATAAGAAATATTAAGGGGTGTAAAAATAAATATACCAAATTCCATCACGGTTCTGTAAAACATGGGTCCACTAGCACTTGGTAGGCGTTAAGGAAATTCATGGCTATTCGTGGGAGAGGAGGTGGAGCCTACTCGCGTGGGATTTCTCTTTTATTTTCTAAAAGGCTTTACGGTATGGTAATGACGACACCGCTCTTTACTTGTGTGTTTTTCTTCTTCTTTGTCGACAAAAGTAGTAACTAATTTTTTATTTAAATTTTGTGGTTTATAAAATTGATGACGAAACAAATAAATAAAATTGTCGTTTTGTGTCCTTTATGAATTTCCGTGGTGGGTGACGTTTCTGGCGAAGACTTTGAGGAGCTTGGTGAGCTACAAATAGTAGTGGTGCGCTAAGGTCGGTGTTTTCTAATGTGGTATTGGTATGGGTGTGACTAGCTGTGATTTGATATATTAAAGTACTAAAGTAAAATAAACAATGGTTTGGACCAAAAAATACTGTGGAAGAATACTCTGCGTGTGGACATTATAGCATAGTGGAATAGGTCGAGAATGACAATGAATATCAACATAAATGTCTCTAAGATCTGGTATAGAATGGCATGTTATATATGTATAGTGCCACTATTAGTGGTGTTAGTTATATCGGAAATACAACATTTTCTTTTGAATTATAGTTTAACTAGGTGATTTTCCCGTGCTCATGCACGGGTATGGATATTCATAAAAGTAAAAATTTATAATAATTGATTGATATTTAGTTTTAGTTTTAGTTTCAAATCAGTTTATATGTATAATTTATATTAATAATATTATATTATTCTAATTATACATATGACTTTGGATATATTATAATAGGTTTAATTATCTTTCGGATCAATAGTCAGTTTATTTATCAATTTGGTATATTGGATAATATTTATTTTTCGCATTCAGCTATAATAGTTTCTATTCTAAATATAATAAAATTTGGATTTATTTTCTTATTTTTATTTTGGTTGATTATTGTCTTTAGATATGTAAATATATTATAGTTAAATTATGTATAATTTAGTATATATTGTGCTTAAAATGAAATAAATAATAAGCTGAAGTGTTTGATTCAAAATTACATAAATGAATATAATGATAATATTTTGAAGTCTCATGCATATACATAAATTCTAAAAAGAATTAAATTGTAATTGGTAATATTTTCTTTTTCTTTTTAATATGCTTTGAGTCACCCTCTAATGTATATGTATAAAATTAAGTAGATTATTACTATAAAATTATAAGATGTTTAATTTTAGATATAAATTAGATAAGTCGAGTCATTCATTTTATGAGTATATTGAGTTAAATATATTTTTAAATTAAAATTGAAGTATAATTACTTTTTATTTTAGTTAAGTCAGATCAAATTAGTTTTATTTATCGCTTAAATATACATGTATTTTCATAATATTTATTTACTCTTTATTTTAGTTAAGTTAAATCAAATTAGTTTTATTTGTCGCTTAAATATACATGTATTTTCATAATATTTATCAAATTATAAGTTGATTTCTAAAAAATATTAGAAAATAAAGTGTAACTGATAAATTTTTGGATGTTCATGAACATATATATTTTATTATTTTGAAAAGATATTTTATGTTATTTAAAAATATATATTAATGGAGATATTACTATTTTGTGAACTTTCCTTTTTAATAAAGTCATATTATATACATATATTTTCGTTTTTAAATTTATTTTAAATTTTTGGAAATATTTCTTTTTATTATATATGTTATTTGGAAAAAAGATAAAAACTAAATAAAAATAATAATCTTAAAATCTAACAATTCATTAAGGGTATATATGTAATCAACCATCGCGAGAGTTAACGTGAGCGTGACACGTAGGAAACTGACTTCTCAAATAATAGTATAGAGATTGTAGTTAAGTCAAATCAAATTATATTTTCATAATATTTATAAAATTATATGTTGATTTCGAAAAAATCTTAGAAAATAAAGTGTAACTGATAATTTTTGGATGTTCGTGAACATATATATTTTTATTATTTTGAAAATATATTTTATGTTTTTTTTTGTCAAACATATTTTATGTTATTATGCTTAAAATTATATGTATATAATATGATTTTATTAAAAAGGAAAGTTCACAAAATAGTAATATCCCCATTAATATATATTTTAAATATTTTATGTTATTTTAAAATATATATTAATTTGGGTATTACTATTTTGTGAACTTTCCTTTTTAATAAATTCATATTATATACATATAATTTCGTTTTTAAATTTGTTTTAAAATTTAAGAAATATTTCTTTTTTTATTATATATGTTATTTGGAAAATATATATTAATTGGGGTATTACTATTTTGTGAACTTTCCTTTTTAATAAAGTCATATTATATACATATAATTTCGTTTTTAAATTTATTTTGAAATTTAAGAAATATTTCTTTTTTATTATTTATGTTATTTGGAAAAAGATAAAAAATAAATTACATAAAAAAATTAATAATAATCTTAAAATCTAACAATTCATTAAGGGTATCTATGTAATCAACCATCGCGAGAGTTAACGTGAGCGCGACACGTAAGAAACTGACTTCTTAAATTAATAAATTTTTGGAAATATTTCTTTTTATTATATATGTTATTTGGAAAAAGATAAAAACTAAATAAAAATAATAATCTTAAAATCTAACAATTCATTAAGGGTATATATGTAATCAATCATCGCGAAAATTAACGTGAGCGTGACACGTAGGAAACTGACTTCTCAAATAATAGTATAGAGATAGAGATATATAGAATGATTTTTAAAAAATATATCACATCTATAACGGATGTTTCGAGAATGACTTTCGCGAGTTACTTTTTTTTTCTACTCGTGGGGGTTACTCTTAACTAGGTTTATGTGACAACTATTCAAAAGTTTGAACGATAATGTTTGTTCTAAAAAAACGAACTTGCAAATCTGAAAGGTGCAGTGTATAAACTATAATGTTCGTTCCAGATTCTTTTCTGATAAAAAATGCAATAATGTTTGGTTTCTTTTTGAAGCACTAAGATTTGTCACAATTGAATTCCCTAATATATAGCTAAGAAAGGAAAATACCCTGATATAAATTCTAAACCAGTTATATATTGTGGAATTTATCATTGTATTCGTAAATGGCGATATCATCATGGTTTGTAAATTTAAGTTCTATAGATTAATTGGTAAACACAAACATTCAACAGAAACAAAAGGCAAAATCAAAATTCATTATTTCCGTAGTTTGCATGTTACCATAAATTCACCTTTCTTAACAAGGTAATAATAAGGATGTTTGGTACGTTACTTACAAATACTTTAAATGATCTTGAATTTCACACTATCGTTAACATCCCGTGTCACCAACATCGTCCCAACTCCCAATTGTTATCACACCGCAAAATATCATTTATTTGTCTTAGCAAAAAGAAAATCATTTATCACAATTTAAAAAAAAATAAAAACTTTGATTGTTCTTTGGTGGAGGAAACTTTGCTTGTTTATCACACTTTGTTTTTTGAGAAATTCTTTATCACACTTATTAAAAAAAAGTGATGTGCGTATTTATATATCACTGAAGTCAATATCTGAGGACAAAGCTTTTTACTCGTTAACCTACATTTTTAACGTGCAGTATAATTTACATGCAAGCCAATAAAAATACACGCATTGGGACACTAGCGATTGCCACAAAAATAAAGTTTCCTTCAAAATTTTCAGACTATACTACAAATAGTATATAATAGTTTATTGATGGGAAGAAAACAAGACGGCCTCGGAGTGTGATACACTTCACACGAGCTAAGGAATACGTGCAAGCATATATTTTAAGAAGCTAACGTCGCACACTTGCGCAAGGCTTCGATATGCGAACGAAACCACTTGCTTGTGTTTGTCGTTTTAGAACCTATAAAACTAAAATACAAATATATTGTACCATATTTAAATTACATTTTTTTGTCAACGAGTTTTCATATAACTTGCGTCAGTTCTGTAATTCTCGAACACATAGCAAAAATTTTAACAGAGAACCTATAGCATCTTCGATGGAAATTCTTAGAGGAAAATTATTAGAATTAATCTGAGTTTATCGCTAGAAATTCTCCACGGTTATATAAAAAAAATTATTATTTTCACGTGACGTTTTTATCTCTCTTTGTCTCTTTTTACAAATTCGTTTTAGGTTACCTTTTCTAGAAAAAATTACGTTCAAAGGCAGTTTTTGAGTTTATTTTACACTCTAGGACAGTTTGTGCTACTAGGTTAGTTTTTCCTAACTAGTTTAATTTCCTAGTTACAAAGTAAGTAATTGATATCACTCTAACTAATTTAACATCTGATTTTTACGGATAACCACACATCTGTCAATTAAACTATTGATATCACTCTATCTCTTTCTTACTCTCTATCTCTTTTGAGTTCTTTATCTTTTTTTGTTAAATGAATGTTGTTTTTGCAAATTTTTTTTCTTAGAAAATATGTTTATAATCAGTATATTTATTATTCAATCCATCTTTTAAGATCTGTCAAGCTATATTTTTGATGCTGGTTAATTCAAGTTTCAATCTTGACGTTTATGTCTTCTCTCGTTGCCGTACTCTGTTTTGGACAACAAAACACTGTCTCTTTATATGTCCTATTATTTCTCAACCCTTATCTTTTTCTTCCCTTAATCAAATTTATTTTCTATGGAAGTTGAAACTTTTTTTGGAGAGCTCCAATTCATCTCCTCCCCGACGTGCTCGCTCGTGACGATTCAAAGCTGTAGCACTGGTTCCGAAGCTCAGAAATTGTCGTTGTTTTGCCCTTTTTTTCCAGCCACCACCTGTGAGAAGCTCGATAGCAACAATGGCAAACTTTGACTTTTTAAAAAATCTGGTCCTTTATCTTCTGTATAATTTATGTTTGATCCAATACTTCTATTTGTGAAGATGTCTCTTCTATTTTTCTCCCAAACTTCTAAGCTTTTGTTTGGTTATGCTTAAGAGTGTCAAGATTACAAACAAAGAAAAAATAGAGTAGCATTTGAGGGTTGGTTGGACAGATGATTCTACGTGTACAACGGACCAGTGTATATGTGATTTTTTCATAAAACATTGTACATGTGTACAGTGATATACATGTACACATTGTGACATAATTTTTAAAAAATTTAGGTGGTGTAATAGTGTATACAAGCTTATGTGAATCCGATTATTTTACATGTCTACATGCATAGATAGGTGTGTTCTGTAGTCTAAGTGTTGACAAAGCTCGATAGCAACAATGACCAACTTTAACATTTTTAAAAATCTGGTTCCTCATCTTTTGTATAATTTATTTTTGACCGAATAGTTCTATTTGTGAAGATGTCATTTCTATTTTCCTCCCAAACTTCCAAGTTTTTGTTTGTTATGCTTAAGAGTATCAACATTACAAACAGAGAAAAAACATAGTAGCATTTATGGGTTGGTTAAGCAGATGCTTCCGCAGTGTACAATGGGCCAATGTATATGTGATTTTTTTATAAAACATTGTACATGTGTACAGTGAAAAACACGTGTACACGAGCAAAAATGTGAAAATTGACATTGTACATGTGAGACAACACATATGAATATTCATGAGATAAAAATTTGTGTACAAATTTCATTCTTCAATTTTGTTTGATTTAAGGTTTGGTATTCTTGTAAAACTTTGTTAGAGTGTACACAAACAAGCGTGTACATATGTACAATATGACCGAGTTTCGATGTTGCTCAACGACGACTCAATTAGGTGTATACATGTACAATCTCAACTAGGTGTACACATGTACAATATGAGCGAAATTTTTTATTTTTTATTAATAATGAAAATTTACAAAAATACCCTTGTCTTCTTCCTTGGCCACTGTCGATCAAATACCCTAATTTCTGCCTCTTTCACCTATTTTTAAGATTCTTAACATTCTTTACTTGTTTTTATGTATTTTGTCCAGATTTGAATCTTAATTCATGGTTTTACATCCAAAAGTTCAAACAAAACTCTTATTTTTTTTATTTGTTGAACATTTGTTCCAAATCGCCAGGGACAAGACATACAAGATGGAGGCAGAGGTTTCAGTCGACAAAGGCGGAGATAGAGGCAATTACAAGAGGTGGAGGCTTTGATGTTGAGTTGAAGAAATCTTTTTAAGGAGGCTTCAAATTCTTTTACATCTTTTCTGTATTGATTATTGAATTTGTATATCTGAAAAAAAAATCAATGATACATAAAATAGAAGAGAAAATGAAATTATGATGCTGAAAAATAATGATTTGTAGAAAGGATTTGAGTTACATGGAAAAAAAAAGAAGAAATCGAACATGATTCTCAGAAGGAAGAAGAAGAGAGGAGAGATAATACAAGCTGTCAAATGTGGGACCATCTTAGTTATTTAGTTAGCAATTGTTGGGTTTTAGTTACAAAAAAGTACTTCAGTAGCTTAAACTGTCTTTTCTTGTAATAAAAACATCAAAACTGTCTCTGAGTGTTAATAACTCCTTTAGACAAATTGGTTTTAGGTTACTCTCTTCTGTCTTGTCTTTTCCCACTCTTCTACTTGACGTGGACCCACCGCCTAGCCCACTAAGCATGGACCCACTTATGCCTTCCAGTACGTATTTACGCTCCCCTCCTAGTCGCGTGTGTAAAATAAAAGCTTATACAATACACTGATTAGCATGGATTTACAGTTTGATACTCTTAAGTCTTAACTAGACATAAACACTATGTTCTCTTTGTAGTTATTTTTTAATCATTTAATGTTTTGATTCTTTTTAATGTTTTGAATTGAATAGTATAAACTTCTGAGTAAACTTCGAGCATCAGTCTGCCGAACAGTTCAACGTGGTGAGATAATTTCGAGTAATGTTTGCTTCTTGATATTTTGTATCTACCTTGGTAAGTGTCAACTAAAAGAAGGAACTATATAGTATAGTAATAATACAAATATTTTATGTTAAAGTATTCGAATCTTTTACCTTGCCAACTAAAAGAAGGAACTACTATATAGTATAGTAATATATACTACAATTATTTATATAAAGGTGCAACTTCTGCGAGATTTGTTTATTTCATCAACCACTCCTCTTTGCCGGGCATTTCCATCGCCCATAGAGTCATAGGCTCAGTTGTCATTTATGAAATTGTCTCCTCTTTTTATATCAAATAATTAGAAACTACTCCATAAAGTTTTGTTACAAAGAAACGAAATAAAAACAATATTTTGTTTTCTAAAAAAAAAACTATTTTATTAATATTTTGTTTTGTTAAACTAATATGAAACATATTATTTGGCATACAAACTACTATATGTCACTGTTGCGATTATGTGGCTCATATGTAATATGACATTAAAAAGACACTTTCGTGATTTACGAGAGAAATAAGAGTTAAACTGGCGTAACATTTCGATTTAGTACAAAAAGAAATATACTAGTGGCATTTAACTTGTGTTGTCTTGATCTTTGATCTAGAATTTTCTAACAGTACACGTGTGGAACAAGTCTTGACAAACTGTGACACGTAAGAGCTTACCGATCAGGTATTGTCTGCTTCACAGTCAATTAGTATATATTATCGATTAATCAGACTGTCAATAAGATTTGCTCAATGTTTAACCGTATGATTATAAACTGATTCCTTTCACCCACATTCACCGAATTGGGGCCGTTCAAAAATGATAATATAGTAGAACTAAGAAATGAATTTAACAATCAGAAAACGTTTTGAGAAAAAAGCAGAAAAGTTTGTCGTAGATTAAAATTTCACATAAATCAATCATTTTTGTTGTTAACATGGGTTTATAAATCACTCATTATAACCAACGAATATAGTGAGACAATCTCTGCAAAAATCTAGGCACATGCTTGATATATGATCGTTTTATTTATAATCATAATAAAAAACATAATTAGAACTGATAATTGCTTTGCTGAGTTCGTTGCATACTTGCATGTGATGTGTTTTTATGAAGGAAGTTGCAACCAATGTGGCGCACCATGGGCCATTGTTGGTGTATATATATACCAAATACACCAGAAACAAAAATGTACCCAATAATGTATATAACTTTATAATTAATGAATTCTGCAAATCGTATTTGTTATATTAAATAAATCTAAGAACACAATATAGAGCTCTTTGTTATTAGTACATTGTGTAATATATTCACATTGATCTGTTGAATATTCCCAAACATTATAGGTTGGCTAAAGAAATACGTAGTTTTGCTTTGCTGAGTTCGTTATGTGATGTGTTTTTATGAAAGAAGTTGCAACCAATCTGGCGCACCATGGGCCATTGTTGGTGTATATATATACAAAATGCATCAGAGACAAAAGATGTACCTAATGTATATATCTTTATAATTAGTGAATTCTGAAAATAGTATTTGTTGTATAAATAAATCCAAAACACAATATAGAGCTCTTTGCTATTAGTATATTGTGTAAATATTTTCACATTGCTCTATTGATTATTCCCAAACATTAGGTTGGCTAAAGAAATACGTAGTTTTGCTTTGCCTGAGTTCGTTGCATGTGATGTGTTTTTATAAAAGAAGTTGCAACCAATGTGGCGCACTATGGGCCATTGTTGGTGTATATATATACCAAATACATCAAAAACAAAAATGTACCTAATGTATATATCTTTATAATTAGGAATTCTGCAAATAGTATTTGTTGTATTAAATAAATCCAAGAACGCAATATAGAGCAAATAGTATATTGTGTAAATATTGTTCACATTGCTTTGTTGATTCTTCCCAAACATTAGGTTGTCTAAAGAAATATATAGTTAACAACTTTTGTATCAATCAAGTGACGGTAACTTAATGGCAATTTCTTATGATTTGGTGTATATCTATATAAGTATTGGGTTGGATTTGTTTCAAGAACTAAATTATAATTACTTAATTAATATATACTTAGGTTTAGGCATAAATGATTAATATTGTAACAAATGATCAGTCTATTCCAGTTGAAAAATATTCTAAATTTGGGTCAAATAATATAGTACATTTTTGGGTTAATCTACACTATATAGTTTTAAGTGTGTTTCTTCTGGAACCGTTTTACTCTTAAACAAAGAGTTTGGAGCTTAGCTAAATACCACACATATTTGAACAAATCAATTTCCGGTTTGAAATTTTCAACCTTTATTTGTTGTTCAGAATTAGGTAATTTCAACTTGTCAAGTTGCACTGTTTAATTATTTATTACTAGGTTCATAGCTCCGCGCAAGCGCGGAGCCGGAGACAGTGATGATATGTTATGATATTTTATAGATGGGATTTTGTCATTTTTTTTGTTTAAGGTTTAACCGAAAACCCGATTGAATTGAGTTGGTATATGAATGAGTAAAAATTCATATGCTTTGAAATATTCATATATTATTTTAGTAATGACGAATATTTGTGTTATTAGTGCTTTTATGTCTAGGATGGGTGATTTATTATGTTGTTATTGTCTAATTTGTAGGTTGGTAATATATTATTGTTAAATAGTGAATTAACATTTTTTTTAAAAAATAAGATTTTATTAAATTATACAAAGAAATATAGTTTAGTGGATTGAAGATAAAAATATGAAACATGTTTGTTAAGGGGTAGTGTGGAATGTTTAGAGATCAATATTTATTAATGAGTAAGGACTTGTTTTTATTTACAGATAAGAGTGTTTGACGAATTTATATGTGTTCGTATTTCTACATTTTTTTACGATTTAATTGGATCTTAATGTTATTAGTGAGTTAATAATCATATGTAACCAAATATAGGTATTTGTTACTATACAACTATAATATGAGAACGAAGAAGAAATAATTTTGTCATTCGAAAAGAAATATAGTTTGTTGTTTTCAATGTGCCATGACATGTTTTGAAAATATATAACTGTAGTTTAATAAATGCTAATGCTTCGTATAATTATATACATGTATGAATAAGATAGTTACTTTTTTTTATTTGTTAAAAATATTTTGTGGTAGTTTAAAATTGGGAATGATAGATTAAAAAGTTTAGTCGTATAGGACTATATTCGAACAAAATGAAAATATAGTAGCTGGGTTTTAAATGATTGGACTTGAAATTTGATGAGTCTTGAGTCTCAATTTAGATCTGAAACTGGATTGTTTATTCGCCTTTTTTGTTTCTCCTCGTCATCTTCAGTAGTGTGACAAGTTTTTGTGATTCTTGGTCTGATTGTGTTTTTAGTGTGTCATTTTGTGAAATTATGGTTTTTCTATAGCAACATGGAAGAGAGATTAGCTCACCTCAGTTAAGGTTGTCTCTGTCGCATTCCTTACTCAGTGAACCTCTGTTGATTCAGTGTTCTCGGAACCTGCAATAAGAAGGTTTGAATTTGTTGTATGACTTTATTTCTATTATTATTAGTTTCGTTTACTAAAACCCATACTGAATGATTTGAGGTTCTATATGTTAATTTAGTTGGTATGGCTTCTGTTTACTTTAACATGACATAGAGACTTGAAGGCTGCATGACGGATGCCGGTGACGCTAGTTTTAGGAACGGGAGAAGGAGAGAGAGACATTTTCTAGAAGATGGTTAAAGTTAAGAGGAATATATAAGTTTTGTGGAGATGCACATATGGTTCATCAAAGATGAGAATCATATATATATGATTTACAGAGGGGCTACAAATCAGGAACATTTATGATCAAGCGATGTAAGATGGGGAGATGAAAAGTTCACCGGTGAAAAAAATAGATTACGAACAGACACACGGCGCAGCTCTGTAACTCAGACCTGTAGGAGACGATGGTGAAAGGAATCTTAACTCATTTTAAACATTAACGGTTTACAATATGGGAAAACTATAACTGTTGTAAACTTGAGGATTTTCTTCATATAATATGATGAATCCCAATTAAAAATAAAACTCATAATACACTTTCAGGCCCAAATTTAAAGGAGGCCATAGATGCAAAGGCTCCGGCTAAATATATATTAGTTTCGACAATCAATGTACAAGTTTTCTTGTAGTTTAGTGGTATGAATGTTAGTGTTTGTTTCTTAATAAACTGGATTCGAATCATATGTTTGACATTTTTCATATTTTTTTAAAATAGGACCCATCTTATATTGATGTGGCGCGTTGAGGAGTCTTGAAACTTAACTATTATAATATAGAAGATTTAGACAAATACGCCGTGCAGCAGAAACCACCATGGAATTTTAACCGGCAACAAAATTTGTTCAATGTCTTCGGTATGTCATTCAAAAATGGAACCTCTCTTTTCACTTTATTTATTTTTAAAACATGCATCACTAGTTTAAAATTACATAATATATTATTTGTGTCCTATTCAAATGTGTTCAATACGATGAATGCCAATTAACAAAAAGGTATACTAATATTAATCTAGATGTATATATGGAGATATTCAAACTGAACACTAACAAAAGAATAAACTTTTCTCACTTCTCAATCCACTGTAGTCTATAGCGTGACTTCCTATAATTTTTTTATATAAATTAATAAAAAGAGAGAGCAAACCTTTAATACCTTTTAGCAATGGCTTAAGAATGGGCCACGTTTCCTCATCTGCAACTAAACTTCAGCTAATTGTTTTGAATCAATCGTGAAAATAATCTTTCTGTAGCTTAATCTCGCTGTAGTGCGGATGTTAAAACTTCTGCTCTTATTTCAAAGACCCATCATAACTTTGATCATGATCTAACTTTTAACCACAATGTCTTCCTATTCTGTTAAATGAGTTCTTAACTTAAAACTAATTAGCAATGAATACATTAGACCATATCTTTATATATTACTAGGTTCATAGCTCCGCGCACGGAGACAGTGATGATGCGTTATGATGTTTGATAGATGGGATTTTGTCATTTTTTGGATATTTTTTGGTTTAGGGTTTAACCGAAAATCCGATTGAATTGAGTTGGTATATGAATGAGTGAAAATTCATATGTTTTGAAATATTCATATATTATTTTAGTAATGATTTTCTCAAATATTTGTGTTATTAGTGCTTTTATGTCTAGGATGGGTGATTTATTATGTTGTTATTGTCTAATTTGTAGGTTGGTAATATATTATTGTTAAATAGTGAATTAGCATTTTTTTTAAAAAATAAAGATTTTATTAAATTATACAAATAAATATAATTTAGTGGATTGAAGAGAAAAATATGAAATATGTTTGTTAAGGGGTAGTGTGGAATGTTTAGAGATCAATATTTATTAATGAGTAAGGACCTGTTTTTATTTACAGATAAGAGTGTTTGACGAATTTATATGTGTTCGTATTTCTACATTTTTTTACGATTTAATTGGATCTTAATGTTATTAGTGAGTTAATAATCATATGTAACCAAATATAGGTATTTGTTACTATACAACTATAATATGGGAACAAAGAAGAAATAATTTTTTCATTCGAAAAGAAATATAGTTTGTTGTTTTCAATGTGCCATGACATGTTTTGAAAATATATAACTGTAGTTTAATAAATGCTAATGCTTCGTATAATTATATACATGTATGAATAAGATAGTTACTTTTTTTTATTTGTCAAAAATATTTTGTGGTAGTTTAAAATTGGGAATGATAGATTAAAAAGTTTAGTCGTATAGGACTATATTCGAACACAATGAAAATATAGTAGCTGGGTTTTAAATGATTGGACTTGAAATTTGATGAGTCTTGAGTCTCAATTTAGATCTGAAACTGGATTGTTTACTCTCCTTTTTTGTTTCTCCTCGTCATCTTCAGTAGTGTGACAAGTTTTTGTGATTCTTGGTCTGATTGTGTTTTTAGTGTGTCATTTTGTGAAATTATGGTTTTTCTATAGCAACATGGAAGAGAGATTAGCTCACCTCAGTTAAGGTTGTCTCTGTCGCATTCCTTACTCAGTGAACCTCTGTTGATTCGGTGTTCTCGGAACCTGTAATAAGAAGGTTTGAATTTGTTGTATGACTTTATTTCTATTATTATTAGTTTCGTTTACTAAAACCCATACTGAATGATTTGAGGTTCTATATGTTAATTTAGTTGGTATGGCTTATGTTTACTTTAACATGACATAGAGACTTGAAGGCTGCATGACGGATGCCGGTGACGCTAGTTTTAGGAACTGGAGAAGGAGAGAGAGAGACATTTTCTAGAAGATGGTTAAAGTTAAGAGGAATATATAAGTTTTGTGGAGACGCACATAGGGTTCATCAAAGATGAGAATCATATATATATGATTTACAGAGGGGCTACAAATCAGGAACATTTATGATCAAGCGATGTAAGATGGGGAGATGAAAAGTTCACCGGTGAAAAAAATAGATTACGAACAGACACACGGCGCAGCTCTGTAACTCAGACATGTATGAGACGATGGTGAAAGGAATCTTAACTCATTTTAAACATTAACGGTTTACAATATGGGAAAACTATAACTGTTGTAAACTTGAGGATTTTCTTCATATAATATGATGAATCCCAATTAAAAATAAAACTCATAATACACTTCCAGGCTCAACTTTAAAGGAGGCCATAGATGCAAAGGCTTCCGGTTAAATATATATTAGTTTCGACCATCAATGTACAAGTTATCCTGTAGTTTAGTGGTATGAATGTTAGTGTTTGTTTCTTAATAACCTGGGTTCGAATCATATATTTGACATTTTTCATATTTTTTAAAGTAGAGCCCACCTTATACTGATGTGGCGCGTTGAGGAGTCTTAAAACTCAACTATTATAATATAGATTTTAGATATCTTCCAACTTTTTAGTCAATCAAATATTTCCACCCTTTCAGTTTGTGGAATTTAATTTGATTGTTCAAAAGAAAAGGTTTCTCCATAGGCAAGATGTTTAGATTTGATATATAACCTTAAGTCAATGAGCTCTATGATCCCAAAGGACCCAAACTATGGCACTGGACGATTTTGTTAACATATGGGCCATTTGTGAACTAATTGGGGTTTCCATTTGGGCCGCACTAAAGTAACTTATCATCTTTTTCGATCACCAACTTTGGCACATGCATCCTTTTCCCCTACTTTTAAAACCCAATTGCTACATCATATTGTTCTCCCGATCTCATAATTCTTTATTCGTCATAAACTGAACAAACATATCAACTGTTTCAAAACATCTAAAGAATTGGTATTATGTTACTATTCGGTTCGTATGTATGAACGAACAAGTCATGTATTCACCTTAGATTTTAATTTGTTTGTGGTCATATCATACAAATGTACTTGTTTTTTCCCCAAGATATATATATTAAGAAACAATGCACTTGATGCCATGTCATATTGCATATTCTAAACAGTTTGACTGCATTATTGTCACGTGAAATTTAAAAGTCTATTGGTTCAGCTCATTAAAAAAGTTGTCTCACCAAACTGGAATATATCAAAGCATTGGATCAATTATCTTATTTTCTTGTCCTTATAAATTAGTTTTATATGCTTAAATTTAAATTACATGTTAACCGTTCCTTCATGTGTTTGCATCATTGTCTTTTTGCTCATTAGTGTTTGCATCATTGTCTATGCTATTCTTTTATATCTTCAATCGGTTCTGAATAAAAACACGTTATATAGTGAATTAGTCTTAAAGTGTATTGTACTGACTGACCTAAGTTTACTCTATCTTCTGATTAATGTCAGAGCTGGATGGATTATCTGTTACGATCCACCATATTAACCATTTTATCTGAACTCTAAGTATAAATTAGCCAGATAGTGATAATGTAATTTCGAAGAAAAATTAAACTTAAGATTAATGTGAATATATACCAAGTTTCAAGAGATAACCACTAGATTACCACCACTTTATTATTTGTCTAGGCTATGAGTTAAAACACAAAGAAAGACGAAGCTACAACATTCACGTAGTAATTCATTTTAAAACTACATATTTGATATCGCCAAAAGGGGTTTAGACACCTAAAATAGATGTATTAAGTATAGCTGAATATGGGTACAGCTTTATTGTAAAAATATAATGCATGTATAACTAATTTAAGTAACTTTCATACTTTGGGAACAGACGTGGAATGGAATATTTGATTAACGTTTTATTTTACTTCCGCAGGTATGGGTTGGTTTCCCACTATCCTTGATTCAGGACAAAAGCAGTCTCATGTTTACCGACTTAATGACCCATTTGTTTTACCATTCTAGAATGTGAACTAAATATACCTTTGTTCGTTGAAGACTTGAAGTATATGTTTAGTGACAATAATTTGATAATGTGTACATGACAGCCCTCTTGCATGACAGATGATGGAAGCAAAGGAAAATATGAATGCCAACATCAAAAACCCCGACAAATATGATGAAGTTATCTACAAAAGTCTAACACATTATTCACCATGTGTATTATTCAACATCGAACATATAACATCTACCAACGACCATGCACAATTTAGTTATTGAAGTGATTTGATTTTCAGTAAAAAATTTACTGTTATTTAAGTTAAACCACTTTAAGATTTCATCTAAAACTATGCAATTTAGTTTTATAAAGAAAAAAAAACTAAAAAGATCTTTTTTTTTAAATCTATATAATTATGCTATTATAAACTAAAAAGATGTAGTAAAACATATTAAAACCATTAGAAGCATTTTAAAATTCACCTTTAATAACAGTAGATTTGAATATTTATCAAATATAAAGTTCAATAATACTATATTTTAAATGAATTTTAAAATTTATATTTAAATAAATGAATTTTTATTTAAAGTGTTTTCAACTTATAATTATATACACCCATTTAAATGTATAATTGTCATTGGGCAACGTCATGTATGAGAGACAGAGGATAACCTCGATACGGTTCAAGACGGACTCTTCGGATCTGGTGGACATGACTATAAATCCGGTAGATTGGCCGAATTTCGCAGCAAAGATCAAGATATTTCAGAGATTACAGGAGGACTTCGAAGATGTGAGTTTGTCTCATACCTGAAGTAAGAATGGTCGAGCGGACGCGTTAGCAAAAGAAGCAAGGACCATAGATTATATATTTTCCTATGTAGATCAGATCCGACTAGATGAAGATATTTTTTGGAAGATCGGCTCATATGACCACCACTTGATGTAGTTTAAATGACCAAAAAAATGTAATTTTCACATCAATCTAATATAGATGTATATATATTCTAATTACACTTTATAACAATTTATTATAAATATTTTAATTCTAATTTGCAAACTTTATGATATTGTATTTTATAAACAAATTTATGTAATATGAAGGTATACTGGTGATCAGTTAAATGTTAAAATTTGTTATACATTCAGAGGAAGAAAAAAATTATTCAAAGTGTCAAATAAAGGAAAAATAATTTTAATATGAAAATTAGTTTTAAATAAAATAGTAAAATCCTAACAAAACAAAAATGGTAATCTTAATCAAAACAAAACTACTAGTGAAATAAAAGCCAAAAGAAGTCAAATCAATCATTCCATTAGATTATAGTATACAATTAAATTAAAATATATAATAAAATATGATATGAAGTTCAAATCTTAAATATATTCAAAAAAGTCACGGTTTAATAGTTATTAGACAGAAATAAAATAGTTTTTAATTTCAAAAAAAAAAGAAAAAAAGACCACTGCATGTGGCTATGTAGTATGTACATGTACAACAGCCTCTCAGCTTCATTGAGAGGTTCAAGGATGATGAAACTCAAAACTCTACTAGTAAATATAAATGATGAATTTAATCTTATAGTATAGATTTTGTTTTGAATTATAAATGCCAATGCTGGCTGCTTCCAATTAAAGAAAAACCTCCACGCTTGAATTCTTCGAACTTAAACAAACCGGACAAACCCTCACAGAGCCGTCGCAATCTCTACACAAAATCAAATGACGACACGGCAAAGCCAGCACCGTCGCTGCTCTCCGCCAGCAAATTCTACAACACGGTCCGGTAATTTCGAATCGATCGGGATCAACGTAAGCCGATCCGGCATCTTCGGCTTCATCCACACCGTCTACGCTTCCTGATTTTGATTCCGCATCCGTGACTCCGCCACCGCCGCCGTGAGCTACGGCTTGTTGCAATCGAGCTTGTAACGACGTCGCTTCGGCTTCATTCGCTGCGGATCTCATCTGCCATGCACGTGACTCCGTTTCTATTTGCGTTGCACGTGCCTCGAGCTCCGCGTGACGACGCGTGGCTTTCTCGATCTCCGCTTCTTTCTCTCTTATTCTCTGCCTAACTGATTCTTCCGTCGTTCTTAGGAGCTCACGATAGTGTCGTTCACTGTTTTCCGCTAACATGCGCCTCAGCTGCTCTCCCTTTTTACAAATTAAGAAAAATCAGCAATTTCTTAACTGAAAATATTAAAATAACAACTTAATATTCTCTCAGTTTCATTTAAATGTCGTTATAAATTTTTTTTTGTTATAAATAAATATTGTTTTTGGTTTTTAATAGAAAATTTATTATTATTTTATTGGTTAAATATATTGATATTTGTGTTATATAGAAATATATAACATTAATTATTTTTTAATCTGTATGTAAAATTTTAAAGTGCACTTATAATGAAAAAGAGGGCAAAAAATATAATCACCTGAATTTGATTAAAAAAATAAAAATAAAAAAAATAATAATCACCTGGGTCTGAAGAAACATATCCAACTCATCCGATTGTCGTTTAATTTCTCCGGCGATATCTCCGGTTATCATCGGAGAAGATGATGATGATGACGGTTGTTCTCGATTCTGCGATTGTCCCTGAGACAAACGAAGACCGGTGGATACTACATTAGGAGTTTGTCTACGGCTGATAAACTGCGGCGGAGTAGACGGCGGAGGGTTCATCGGAGACGTCATGTTTTCTAAATCAATCACTTCTCTGCCTCGCTTTCTTGTATTAACCCCTGTTTTTTACCGACCAAACGTTAAACTGATTCATGTCTTGTGATAAAACCGGTTAATTTCTTTTTGATAACCAATCGATTTGGTAGTTAAGAAGTCAAACCGGTGGTGATGGACGGGAACTGAGACTTTTGTACCTCCGGAGAAAAATCATTCCCTTCTTGTCCGTTTCTGAGATATCGAAACATCAAACGTTTGAGTACATACACATATATGTATATATAAAGAGAGAGAGAGAGTACCTGTTGAGGAAGAACATAGTAGGATGATGGTGATGAGCTTGAACCGCCATGAACAAATGAATCTTTAATATGTATATAAATATAAATCACACAAAAGATATGTAAGTGTCTACGGTTGCATCGGACATGGTGATGACGAAAGTGGTGAAGATTGGAACTTGGCTTTGTTTTGTTGAAGAAATCTTTATAAATAAAATTGAGAGAAATAAATGGTGAGGAGGAGGAGGAATGGCATGGAATGATGGATGTGTTTTAAGGGAAGGCTTTTAAAGTCTCTGTATATGCACATAGTAAGCGTGATTCTCATTTATTACTAACCCAATGTCGAATACTTGAATCGCATCTTCATTTATTTACTTTTCTTTTTAATGGGTTGATTTTATTCTTTTCTAGATTCGGCTATATTAGCATTTCTTTATAGAATGTTACTTATATCAAAATAAAAATACAATATACGGACATTCGAACGCCCAGTCGGGATGGTTTTGGGTTCAACCAAGTTTTAATGTTTTGGAGATATAAAATTTGACATCATTTATATTCTAAAATTTGGTTAGGATTGGAGTTAGGTTTTGTTTAGATTTTCTCGGATTCGGTTAGGAGATAATAACACATCACAAACTTGGTTGAATCTGTTTTAATTTCAGACTAGATCTCGACCCGCACAACCGTGCGGGTATTCTTTTTATTTACAGTTTATAAAAAACTAAATAATAATATATTTACTTATAAAACCTCGAAAAATACTAAAATAATATATGTTAATATAAATTATCATTAATAAATATTTATCTATAGTATATCAATAAGAATATAAATTAAAATATATAAAAATTACTATATATTAATAATGAAGAATAAGAAACTTAAACAACAAACTATATAATTATATAATATATAAAATTAAATGTAAATTATATATTTAATTTTTTTTTAATATTATCAAAGTGTTATATTTATAAAATGAAAAATTTGTGTGGGTCAAACTCTAGTATATAATTTTTTATTTAAGATTTAGGAATATATAGTGTTATCTAGATAAATTTTAATATCTTAAACAAAAACATTTGTATTTCAAATAAAAGATAAAGATATGGGATAATATTATGGAGATACAATTTAAAAAGATATCAAAAAGATTTTGTTGGATTTATTTCATTTATGTTTCAAATGGAAAGATAAAAATATTTAAAGATATTATCATTAAATTATGTAACATTAGATAATCTTTCTAAGAAATAGTTCATTTATAAAAAAATCATACATGAATCAAAGTTGTGACTTCTGTTTTAATATATAAGATTTGTCTTGGTTTTTGGTTATCCAAATATTTGTTAGTATTCCAAAAATAGACACTTTAGTTCACATATATGATAAATTTAAACAATTTTTTATTAAGAAAAGCTGGGTAGAATGATTTAGAAGTGGTTGTTAAAAAATTATAAAGTGTTAAAATTACCAACTAATAATTCTATAAATATAGTAAATGTTAATAACTAAAAATTTACAAATAAACTTATTCATAAAAAAAAAACTTATTCATAATTGATTTTTAAATGAAATTTTTTAAAACATAATAATTTTGATATTCGATCTAATATTTAAGTAATTACTTGATAATAGCTTAAGTATTCATGTTTAGTAGTATGATTTTTAGAATTTTAAATTTATGAGTATTTTGTATCCATTCGAGTACATGTTCAGTTCAGATAAACTCTTATCCGATGTATTACAGAGCAAGATTCATTCAATATTTACATCGGATCCGGTTCAATTCAGTTTAATTCGATTTGAATTATCAGATTCTGTTTAGTTTCATAACCCTTCCTTTTTATGTACATAGGAAACACAAAAGTGTAAATGTACCTACTTTCTCTCTAGGATTATTTGTATTCAACATTTCTGTTTAATTAAATATACATATCTATATTATAATGATTCAGTTTTAAGGCTCCTTAAGGTGTCCATATAGACAGATTGTAGGTCTCACATTTTTATATTAAAATAGATAGTTTTTTTAAAATGACTACAAACAAAGAATATCAGTTTAGCCAAGTGGTCTAACACCCCATGTTTGGTCTCCAAGCACATGAGTTCAATTTCCATTGCTCTCATGCATAAACCAATTAATGCCATAATCATAAAAATATTTTTTAAACACACATAGTCTTGGTACGATGGTCATAAACAATGAAATACACTTTAGCCAAGTGGTTTAAGGTGTCTAATTAAGTATGCAAGATTGTGGGTTCAAACCACAGCTATCATGTATTTTTGATTTTTTTTATTTAGGTTATTATCATATGGGCTTTTTGTTTATAAGGTTCTTATGTTTTTTTTTTTGGGCTTATTGTTTTAAAGATCAAAATAGTTGTATAAACCCTAAGCCTTAATAAGTTCAAACCCAAAATAGTTAAAAATGAATCTAAAACGAATAATAAAACAAAAAAACAAAAAAACAAAAAAACAAGTCTCACGTGGTTGCCTACGCGGTTAAAACTATCCTATTATAATATAGCTCAACCCAAAAATAATAAAAAATAAATCGAAAAACGAACAGACAAAAATAAACAAAAAAAGTGAATTCCACGCGGGTGCATACGTGGATGGCTTAATGAGGGTTGAATAATATAGATTAGGAGCTCAAAAAGTTAAATCATTACACATATTTCCTAATATATATTTTCAAAAAAATTGAATGTGAGATAAAATAAAATAAAACAACAAAAATTAATTATTTTCTTTATTATTAAATGAATATATAATTTCTCTTACATTTTAATAACTACTATAATTTCTTTGAAAACATTCCTCACCACCGATTCCAGACTCCGGCGAATGGATTCCCACAGTCGATGACGCCGTAGATAAAAATGCCTATCTAATGAAACTTAAACAATGAATATTAACTTAATTAAGGTTATTTTCAAATTGATAAATCGTTTAATACAAATATAAATACTATAAATATAGAATTATATCAAGTTTTGATCTACGATATAATAACTATTTACAGCAAAAAAAACACATCTACTTTTACACACTAAAAACTATATTATAGCCTAACTATTCCTATAAACCTTACTTTGCATATAAATAACATTTAACACATTCCTAATATTTTTCAAAACAAAATGTATGTGAAATAAAATAAAATAAACAACAAAATTTAAGTAAGTTATTTATTAAATGAATATGTAATTTCTCTTACATTTTAATAACTACTATAATTTCATTGAAAACATTTCTCACCACCGACTCCAGACTTCGGCGAATGAATTCTCACAGTCGATGACTCCGTAGATAAAAATGCCACATCATTTATGAACAAAACCAAAACTTACAAAAAACCATATATAAAAACCTATCTAATGAAACTTAAATAACGAATATTAACTTAATTAAGGTTATTTTCATATTGATAAATCGTTTGATACAAATATAAATACTATAAATATAGAATTATATCAAGTTTTGACATACGATATAAAAACATGAAATTTTCTATTTCATTATTAATTGGTGTCATTAGAAGAATCCACTAAACCAACAATCGAAAAAAATACACGCAAACATAATGATCCCGGAACCGCGCTTGCGCGGGGAATATGCAACTAGTATTTCTGTTTAATTAAATATACATATTTAGCTAATATTTTAGTTTGTTTAGATATTGACATATTCGATGAGTTGTGGGATACAGTTGTACATAATATTGAAATTTAGTTTTGCCATGGTAAATGTTCTTATTGTCGACAAAAAAACTCCTTACAATAAAATAATACAGTACTGTATGTCCTTAATATCACATATGCAAGTATTGTTTTGTTGGTAAAATCAAATGTGATAGTATACAAAAATTTTACTTTATAAACTAAATAATACTAATAACTATACTTATCATCAAGATTTACAAAACTTTTCTCTGCCTTAGTCATATATATATATTGAAATTCTCTGGGCATGCTTTCTTTCTTTTTCTCTCGAGAAGACTCTGTGTCATGTTCGCTCGTCGCTGATATCAAACATTATTGACTTTTTTCTAAAAGATATTCAAGTATCGTGTTCTTGTAGCACTATTTCTTTTGTTTTTGTCCGTCTTCCAAAAAACTATTTATTTCAAAATTTACAGTGTTCAGATTTGTTTAAATCCAGTAGAATACAAATTATGAAATTACTAGTTCGGCCAAAAAAATGTCGAAAATAAATGATTCATTGTTCGCGCGTTTCGTATTGTTCATTTTTGTTTTACTAAATGCAGTTCATAACTTCATATGATTTACGACTGTGAAATTCAAATTAAATTTACTGTTACATTTGCAGGTGACTTTCTTAAAGAAATAAAGACATGCTATATATTCGCGCGCCAAAACACGCACACATTATCTATATACGTGTATCTATATATATTGTTGGGGTTTGTACATTATTCATGATGGAACAGAAATCTACCAACTAAACAATCCCACTAAACAAAGATAATCAACAAGTTTTATCAAAACAAACCGCAAGTTACGAGCATGTAATATACTATATAGATATTAGGTAGGTTGTTGCTCTTGGCTTAACCTAACAATTTTCTTAAATCTTAATAGTTTTGAGCATTAGGCGAAACATATCTACAAAGATAGGGTATTGTAGTTCAAGATTTCAAGTTATTTTCAGAATATATACAGCTGACATATAAATCTGCAATGCTAGTAAAAATATGATTAATGTAAAATCAGTTTCTACTATAGCCTGAATGAACGATAACCATTGGACTGTTATTGTCTTGATTTGACCAAAACCTAGTAATAGTAGTGGTTGTTATAAAACTAATAACAATAGCAATAATGAAAATAGTAATGGAAACATAACACACTTTTGTTCTTTGCCCTTTTGAAGAGCCCACCACACCAAATTGTGACTTGTTGGGCAAAACGTCTTGAACATTCAATTCTTCTCTTCCTAAAACATGTTATCCTCACTTTCCAACCTCTCTTACTCTTCACCCAACAATCTATTTTCCATATCTCCTTCACATTCTTTACAGTATACATAAAGATATGTATAGGGAACCCTATATTAAAGTTGTCCATTTATGTATCACAATATATACAAAAGCTTGCTCACATCCGAGATTAGCTGGATGCTTAAGCGAAACTCATATCTGTTGCCAAACCGGAAAATTTAATATCTTTTATTGGTTGTTGAATGTGACAACGCGTCTTAATAAACATCAGTGTATATTCGGAGTCGTAATAACGTGGTGAAGGTAAAAACAAGAAGTTATATATGTGTGTTAAGAGATATTTTTAGTTACTTAGAATACTTTCTAGGAGTATTAAATGTTTATCTTATATATATATATTATTACATAGGTGTAACTTTAGCCTATATTTAAGTTTCAAAAAAATTTTAGCCTATAGTTGGAGTTGTGTGTTGGCCATGATAAAAAATGCGGAATTAAATGAGAATAAAAAGATGGAAAATATTTGCTCGAGCAAAAATTAAGAAATAAGAAAAGTGGAAAGAAGAAGAGTCAATATTCAAAGGTTTCGGTTTGATTAGATGCAAAATACACAATTGGACATCATTATTTTTCTTTAGTTAGGGTTTTAAAAAAATTATCCTTTTTGTCCACCTTCACGTTTCCTCATGAGTAAGAATAATAATGCTTCACACTATGCAATATCACATTCTCAACCAAAAAAGTCGTTTCTGTCTTCTTAAAAACGAAGGATACATATAAACATATACATATACGTATATCATATTGTCATGGTTACAATCCATAAAATCGAAATATCATGGTAAGTTAAAAAAAACATTAGATTCCATTTATTCATGTAAATTTCATATATATTTCACATATTTAAAATCTATATATTTAACATACAATGTAATTAATAAATATATATCTGTACGTTCTCTGAATATTACTGAGAAATTAATGTTTCTTAAGAAAACGTACTTAATAGAATATCCAAAGCATATTCTGACTCAGTCAGTTAGCTTAGCTCCTATTATGCAGGGATATCACACGATATTTGTAATCTCATTCCTTTATATACTCTTGTAACCATCATGTACAAATCAATAGAAACATTCAATCTTTCCTGGTATCAGAGCACAGCTCTTTTTGATCCTTCTTTTTCAAATCTTTTTCTTTTCATTTGTTATCTACCTTCTGTCTCGTCTACAATTGTCATCAATGGCAGATATTGAGCGAGCTTTTGGAGTAACAAATATCAAACATCACATCCCACTTGTTCTAGATCTCGATGTGTTTAATTACGACGCTTGGAGAGAGCTGATGCAAACCCATTGCTTAGCATTCGATGTTTTACCACACATTGACGGCTCCTCTCTCCCCACTGGTGCAGATGATATTGCGTGGCTTAAGCGTGACGGTTTGGTCAAGCTTTGGATTTATGGAACCTTAGCTCCACCACTTTTCAAATCTACCTTCAAGACCGGCGGCACTGCGCGTGAGGTCTGGATCAGAATTGAGAACCAGTTCCGCAATAACAAAGATTCAAGAGCCATCCAGCTTGACAATGATCTCCGCACTCGTGAGATCGGAGACCAGTCGATTCATGACTACGCTCAAGGGTTGAAGTCCATTGCTGATCTTCTCCAGAACGTGGACGCCCCTGTGAGTGACAAAACTCTTGTGATGTATATGCTCAATGGCCTCAACGAGCGTTTCGATCACATCATCAATGTCATCAAGCATCAGAAACCATTTCCAAGCTTTGAGGAAGCCCGCAACATGCTCGAGCTTGAAGAGACAAGGCTGAAGAAAACGACAAAGTCCTCTGCTACACATACTGATACGGCTTCGTCTTCCACAGCTCTGGTCGCCACGAACAGAGACACAAAACCAGAACACAGGCATCAAGGCAGAGGTCATCGTGGAAACCGACGAGGAGGACGCGGACGTGGACGCAACAACTACGATGCGTTTCGACAACCGTTCATGCCTTGGGGAGGACCACAACAGTACTGGAATGGAGGCTACAACAACTGGAACCAGTACCCATTCCCACCATGGAACCCGTACCAAACTGCTCCTCATAACAATGGAGTCATCACACCACGTCCTTCAGCTCCTCATCAGCAAGAAGCACACGTCGTTGATCACAACTATCAACCGACCAGAGACTTTGCTGAAGCGTTCTCTACCATGTCCTTAACCGAACCTAACCCCAACTGGTACATGGACTCAGCTGCATCGTCCCACATCACCTCGGCACCAGGTAACCTTCAGTCTGTTTTTAAATTGGGCACCGGAAACTCTATCGTTGTTGGAAACGGTTCATCCATTCCTGTTAAACTCTCTGGTTATTCCTCTGTTCCTTCCAACTTCAAACCTTTACACCTTAAAAACGTATTGGTTGCTCCTGCTATCATAAAGAATCTTATCTCAGTTCGAAAATTTACTAAAGATAACTGGTGCTCTGTCGAATTTGATCCGTTTGGTTTTTCTGTGAAGGATCTTCAAACACAGAAAACATTGCTCCGCAGTGAAAGCTCCGGCGATTTATACTCTCTACCGTCGCCTCTCCATCAACGTCACACTGCTCTTGTTGCTGTTTCTCCTTCCTTATGGCATAAGCGTTTAGCTCACGTCAATAATGAGACTTTACGTTCTCTAATCTCCTCTTTTAAACTTTCATGTAATAAAGACAACATGCAATTTTGCAATGCTTGTCAATTGGGTAAACATCAGAAACTCCCTTTTTCACCATCTTTTAATAAAAGTTCTAAACCTTTTGATCTCATACACTCGGACCTCTGGACGTCCCCAGTTCCAAGTCTAAGCGGTATACGTTATTATGTTCTTTTCCTTGATGATTTTACACACTATCTTTGGGTTTATCCTTTACGTAAAAAGAGTGAGGTTTATTCAAAATTTTTACATTTTTCTGCTTATGTCAAAACTCAACATAACACTACTATCAAATCTCTTCAGTGTGACAATGGTGGAGAATACAATAATGATCGCTTTCACAAGTATTTTGCAGAGAATGGCATTGTTTTTCGCTTCTCTTGCCCACATACTTCGCAGCAAAACGGTAAATCCGAGAGGATGATAAGAACTATCAATAACTCTATTCGTTCTCTTCTCTTTCAGGCCCAGATGTCACCAGCATATTGGGCTGAGGCGCTCCATGTTGCTGCTCATACAATCAACATCCTCCCTTCCTCTGCAACTGGTCGTCAAATTCCTTTCTCTACTCTCTTTGGCCGTCCTCCGACATACGACACTCTGCGTGTGTTCGGCTGCCTTTGTTTTCCCAACATAAATCACTCCAACCTCCACAAACTCTCGCCAAGATCAACACCATGCCTCTTTTTAGGCTACCCATCGAATCACAGAGGGTATCGGTGTCTTGATCTTCGCACAAACAGAATCATCATCTCTCGTCATGTCATCTTCGATGAGAACACCTTCCCTGCTGCTCAGAAACACACCTCCAAAACAGACTCTTATACATTCCTTGATTGCTCTGACGACACGTCACCAATTTTCAAATCCATTTTGCAGTCAAGGACTCTTCCAGCCACAGGCAATCCTACGCCCATGGCTCCTCCTGTTCCAACAGCTGCTGCCTCTGCGCCTACTCTTCTACCTCCTCCACAGCCGTCTGCTCCACGCATGAAAACTCGTGGTCAGTCAGGTATCGTAAAACCTAAGAAAATCTTTAGCCTTTACACTTCCTCTGTTTCTCGTCTTCCTACAAACCACAAAAGTGCCTTATTAGATCCTAACTGGAATCCTTCAATGTTTGAAGAGTACGATGCCCAAATTAAAAATGGTACATGGAGGCTGGTTCCCAAGCCGAAAGATGCAAACATTATTAACTCTATGTGGCTGTTTAAGCACAAATTTGATGCAGATGGCAAGCCTATTCGTCACAAATCAAGACTTGTAGCGAATGGTAAAACACAAGAGGAGGGAGTCGACTATGATGAGACTTTCAGCCCTGTTGTTAAACCGGCAACAATCAGATCAGTTCTCGACATTGCACTGAATAAAGGCTGGGAGATAAAGCAACTTGACGTCAAAAATGCTTTTCTCCATGGCACCATTGACGAAGACATTTACATGCACCAACCTCCAGGTTTTGTTGACAAGTCTCGTCCCCACTATGTGTGCAAGCTAGAGAAAGCATTGTATGGCCTCAAGTAAGCTCCTCGTGCCTGGAATGCTCGCATCAGCCAGTACCTACACAAGCTCGGTTTTGTCACCTCAAAATCTGATGCATCGCTTTTTGTCTACAAAAATAAACACGACTTGGCTTACTTACTTTTATATGTAGATGATATTGTGCTGACAGGATCCAGCTCGTCTCTTCTGCAAAACATCACCAGCAACCTCAAGAACGAGTTCCCAATGACAGACATGGGAAGACTGAGTTTCTTTCTTGGAGTCAAAGTCACGCACAACAAGGCCGGCCTCTTCCTCTCACAAACTCAGTACGCCACTGAAATCATTGCTAGAGCTGGCATGTCAGACTGTAAGCCGCTGTCAACCCCAGCTGATGTCCAAACCAAACTCTCTGCTGAAGGTGGAGACAAGGTCAAAGACCCAACACAATACAGAAGTCTAGCCGGTGCTCTTCAATACTTAACCTTCACAAGACCGGACATCGCCTTCGCTGTTCAACAATGTTGCCTTTTCATGCATGATCCACGACAACATCACCTTACGGCCTTGAAACGCATTATCCGGTATGTTCAAGGAACCAAAACACATGGCTTGCAAATGTACAAATCTTCAAGCTCCGGCATCACAGCATACTCCGATGCCGATTGGGCTGGATGTCCAGATACTAGGAGATCAACCTCGGGGTATTGTGTCTATCGAGGAAACAATCTCATTTCCTGGTCCTCGAAGCGTCAAAACACTGTATCACGTTCAAGCGCCGAAGCCGAATATAGAGCAGTGGCAAACTCCGTAGCAGAGACATGCTGGCTCCGCAATTTGATGCTAGAACTTCACCAACCTGTCACCAAAGCAACACTCATCTTCTGCGACAACATAAGCTTCGTATACCTATCAGCAAATCCAGTTAAACATCAACGAACCAAACATGTTGAGCTTGATATACATTTTGTAAGAGAAAAGGTTGCACTTGGTCAGGTGAAAGTTCTTCATGTACCGAGCTCCCTGCAATACGCCGATATCTTCACCAAGGGGCTCCCCACTTCTTTGTTTACTGAGTTTAGATCCAGTCTAACCGTTCGACAACCGATCGCTTCGACTGAGGGAGGGTAATAGAATATCCAAAGCATATTCTGACTCAGTCAGTTAGCTTAGCTCCTATTATGCAGGGATATCACACGATATTTGTAATCTCATTCCTTTATATACTCTTGTAACCATCATGTACAAATCAATAGAAACATTCAATCTTTCAGTACTCATATCTAAAAATATCATTGTTTTGAATAGAACGATACTTAATTTGTTTCTTCGTATACTTGAAAAGAAAATTTAGAATGAGAAGGAATGACACATTGAGAATATTAGACTGTAATTAACTAAACTCACAAATAAGTTAATACGATGAGAATGGACCATACACACAATATAGATGTGATATTCTGCGTATATAGACAGAAGGTGTAGAAGTAGAAAATGTGGTGGCAAGAGCTAGACAGGTAGGGAAAAACATTGATGTAAGGGAATGACATCTTATATGAGCCTATACATGATTTGGTCTAAGTCAAGTTTCCTTATGGAATGATTAATTAATCCAGTTATGATTTTTATTTTATTTTGTAGTCTACCAGAAGCACCGTACCATGAAGTTAACTTTGGACGTTGAGCCTATCAGTTTATTAATCTTCATTTTCTGGTTAAGTTGTATGAGCCCATCTTGTTTGTTGAAAATATGAAAAGTAGAACAAAGAAGAGTGTTGACAAAAAAAAAAAGAAAAGAACAAAGAAGAGTCACTTTGTTTTTTTTAAATAGTAGTGTATGTTATTGAAAAGTATGGCTGTTTGTTCCCTATTCCCCAAAAGGTGTTGCTTGTGCCCAGTGGTGGATGCAGATAAGAGTTTCATAGGGGATAAATTGATATTGTTCAAAGAATTAAAGATAAATTTACTCAAATCAAATGGGGTATAAATTTTTGAAAAATCATAGGGGGTATATGCCCCATCCTTACACAGTGTGGCTCCGCCACTGCTTGTGCCATGGATGATGGATCATGCCTTCACGTAAGAACCTAACAAAAAAAAAAGAAAAAAAGAAAAACTTTTTAAAATGTTCAAAAAAAATAATAATAATAAATAAAAAACTTCTTAACAATACCTAAAGATAAAGTAATGGTACATTTAATGCGTAACGGTAAAACGTGTGTGGTTCCATGTAATGGGAAGTCTCTTCTTGAACATGCACACGAAAAATAAGATCAACAAAGCCATCTTTAATTTGTTCCACTTGGCTAGCCAAAATCTATACACAATTTGGTTTAATAGAACCAATAAGAAAATAAAGTTTACTTTCTGTGTATAAGAACATATTAGCGATTTGAACACACTTTTTTCTAGTTTGTTCGTTCTAATCTCTTTTTTTTATATATATATATATTTACATGTATCACGGATCGAAGGTCTTTGGAAGTTAGCCAAATTGTAGCTTTCAAGAAAGACCAGACTAATTAATCAATACTCTCTCTATATATGGTCTGGTATGGGTTCATATATATGGGATTCATATATGATGCATCATCACGATCAAGTCAGTTGCATGTGTATAGTTTTTTACTCATCATCATCAAGTCGATCGAAAATTTAATCATCTTTATAATTATATGCGTACGTATGTTGTGTCTCTTTCTCTATTATAGAAGCAGCTAGTGAGGCCACCGGGTTTCATAATGTTATTTTTAATTTGGACCCACTTTTTTGAATTTCGAAGACTAATGATTCTCTCCAGGAAGGTCAGAAATGAGAAAAACAATGCATGTCCTTCATTTGGTGGATGCCAATACCAACTTAATTCTTTTGTTGCACATATACATATATATCAACTTTTCATATTCTCTTTTGGTACTAATCCGAATCAAATTCAACATCTCCAATTTTCTTAGCAAAGTATATTATACCAGAACGTTAACAATCACATAACTCCAATCTAAGATATATATAAGATTAAGGTCTATTCAGATACATCTTGAGATTATCAGTATATGAGTTATAGTAGTACAGATACGAATGAGTAAATTATTCTTATTATTATTTTTTTAACAATGAATGAGTAAATTACTTTAGAGTTTGAGCTCGGATACGAAACTCAATATATGTGCATATAATTTTATTTACTTATTTATTATGACAACACAATATAAATATTATTCTCTGTGTTCTACAATATAAGATGTTTTAGAAAAGTTTTGATGTTTTAAAATATAAGATGTTTTGATACTTTTAAAATATTTTAATTTTATTCAAAACTGGTAACCAATTAAATTCTATATTATTTATGATTGGTTAAGTTATATTTAATTTATATTAACTAATAATACTATCTTCTAAAAAGTAAGTTTTTAAAAATTTTATGCACTTAAGCAAAATATCTTATATTAAAAACGGAGTGACTAGACCATCATTTTTGTATTGCCATATTTCTCATAAATTAAATAGATCATATATACATATATTAAATAATATATATGATAAAAGCACTAGAATACATATATACTTTGTTATGTACCATATAAAAAGTATCATGGAAGATTTGAAAAAGTATCATGGAAGATTTGAAAGATATACACCCAAATCTTCAACACAACGTAAAAGTGACATCGGTGGAAAAATAAAAGGAGAGGTTTGAAGATGGGGTTTGATAAGGCAAAGAAGGAAAACCATTGAATAAGAAAACTATCTCTTGTTGTTATTGTTAGATATTCTCAACCATCACTCCATCCTCTACTTCTCTTTAAATTCTTGTAACCCTTTATGAGGGGGACCAAAGACCAACCATATTCTAGGGTATGGCCAAAAGAATTTAAATCCAACAAGCTTTTACGAAAAGTTATGGGTGAATCAAACAAGAAATATCAAGTAACTCAACCTCTATATAATTGCAGTATTAGGAGAGTGTCCATACGGTTTCTTTTTCTATCAAAATCATGAATTCATATCTTGACGGTAGAGAAAAGACTCATGTTACCTGTTCTAAATCATTTCAAGAACTTCTTTGTCATTTTTATACGTCAAAAGAAAACAAATTTCATTGCCTAGTAATTCATATATGGAAAAATCGTTTATCTTTGTTTCAACATGAATGTAGTTGTCAAAATTTTTTTTGGAATTTTTTTTAAAAATTGAACTCTTTAGTTCATTGTGAAGAAGGCACATTTGATATATATGAGAAATTTGATGTTAAAGTCAGCCAAAAATAAAGTGAAAATGTTTGTTTCTAATGTCTTGTGTAACTAGAAATATAGGTCGTGTTGGTGTATACTCGTTTTGATCGAGTAGAGTATGTAAAGATTACTTAATTTCTTTCGAATAGAGAAGTTTTGAAGTTTGTTGTTGCCAATTTCCAAGTGCTGTACAAATATATTCTGTATATTATATACTATCTCTGCTTTGCCATTTAAAGCGTTACCCATCTTGTAAAAAAGTTATTTTTCAGTTGATACATACGTTCTAACTTCTAGGTTGAATCGAAGGCCGCCCATAGTCACCACAGAGTCGGGCTGAAATGTTGTACTGGGTCTCTCTAAATGGACTGATGTAAGTTTTGTCGGCCAGTTCATGCCACCAAGAGGCCCAAGAAAATCGCATAATTCTTTTTACTTTTTGTCGCCGCAAAACATGCATATTATCTTTGTTTTTGTGAACTTCTGGCAAATAAATAATTAAAACGAAAAATAAATAGTCACCGTACATACAGTGATACAGATAAATTTAAATACAAATAATCTACGATTTTCTATAGCAGTGTACGTTTTTGTATTATGTCTGGAGACTGACGCGTATGTATTCGGTAGTATGGATCGTAGAGTGGATGTGGATATAACACGTAGACTTTTAAGCCCCAGCTTTCACCTTATCTATATCCGCCACTTGGCATTAGACAAGCATGGGGCCCCCAAACTTCTTCTCTTCCTTTGTCTCCTTACGTCCCTTCCATCTTATCCGAAAGATCCAACGGCTCTAAATTGATCAAGAGAATTTTCCAATCAGTATCTGTATTTTCATAAAATACCAAATTGATCCACCAGTTTTTAACCGGTGATGAAAAGTCGTCCAACAACACCTGCAATTGAGAAAAGAAAAAGAATTGCATATTTATTTTTAATATAAGTTCATATAATGATAACATCATTGACCGCAAGAGGGTTTATTAAAAAAACAGACCATAACAACTAACATAATCATTTGTATTATTGATTGTGGATTTTGCACATAAAGAAAAAAAACTGTTAGTTTGAGTTTCTACTATGTTGATATATGTTGATATGTTGATTCATTTCGTTTATAAATTGTAGATCTATTATATTTGATGATAATGTGTTGACCTAATAAAACCTATACTAATATTGTTGATATATAAATCATTCGAATCTGAAATAAAAAAAGAACTCATCAGTTCACCACTTATGAGACTACTCACCAAAAAAGAACTATTGGACATAAGAACTAATTCCTTTGTCAACTATTAAGAACTAATTAAACTTTTAAACAATACTAGATTCTGACAGATGTTTAAAAATATTATATTATTAAAAAAATTTATATATAATTGATTATATATATTTTAATGTTTACAATATTTAATACATATTTAATATAATTTTATAGTCTATATGCATCAATTTTATTAATTATTTTAAATCATCATTGTTTTGGTTATATATATCTGTAAATTATCAGTTACTTTTTGTTTATATATTATTTACTTTATTATAATAATTTGTTATTTATGTTGAATATATATTTTTAGTTCTTAACAAATAATAAATAGTTGATATTTTTATTATAAATTTATGTACATTTATTATACATATTTTTAAATGTAAGAAATATATGTATTTTGTAATTATTCATAAACATTAATTTTAGTTTTAATAGCTTAACTTATTTGATTAGTTGCAATTAACTTTTTAGTTATGTATTTATTAAAAGATTAAGGATTTGCGCTATAAAAAGAAAGATTCTCATAACCAGAATTCCAATACAGATTAATTCCTTATAAATAGATACTAGATCTCGACCCGCACAACCGTGCGGGTTTTCTTTTTATTTATAATTTATAAAAAAATTATTAATAAATAATAATATATTTACTTATAAAATCGTACAAAATACTAAAATAATAGATGTTAAAGTATCATTTTTAAACACAACAAAACAATATAAATTATCACTAACAAATATTTATCTATAGTGTATCTAAATAAGTTTTAAAATGTATTGTATGCAAATTCCAGAAATTAAAACTCTATGTTAAATAAGATTATAATTTAATTATTTTAAATTATAATTTATGTATCAAACTCAAAAATATATTATTTAGTAATAACAATCAATAAGAATATGAATTAAAATATATAAAACAAATTACTATATATTAATAATGAGAATAAAAAACTTAAACAACTAAATTATAGAGTTATATAATATGAACATTAAATGTAAATCATATATTTAATTTTTTTATAATACTATCAAAGTGTTATATTTAAAAAAAGAAAAAAAAATTGTGTGGGTTAAACTCTAATATATAGTTTTTTATTTAGGATTTAGGAATATCTAATGCTATCTAGATAAACTTTAATATCTTAAACAAAAACATTTGTATTTCAAATAAAAGATAAATATATGGGATAATATTATGGAAATACAATTTAAAAAGATGTCAAAAAGATTTGGTTGAATTTATTTCATTTGTATTTCAAATAGAAAAATAAAGATATTTAAAGATATTATCATTAAATCATGTAACATTTGATAATCTTCATAATCTTCTTAAGGAATAGTCCATTTTTTAAAAAATCACACATGAATCTAGGTTGTGACTTCTCTTTTAATATATAAGATGTGAAATATTAATTTTATTAATACAGTTGAATTTTAATAAATAACAAGTAATTCAATGGATAAAGATATAATTACTGAAAGAAAATTAAAGGATATTTCAAATTTGTACATCAGTTTTAATAGTATAGATACTATTGTTATGGTAGCTTTCAAAACTAAGGGTGTATAATATTAAAATGAGATAAAGTACGAGGACTAAATATAAATTCCACCACAATACCGTATCGAATGAAGAAAATAATAAAAACGCAGGAAAGAAAAAAGAGAGAGAGAGAAGCGAGTCGGTATTATTATTAGATAGAGAGAGAGAGGGAGCGAGCGATCAAATCGATCCCATTCGAAGCGAAACTCTAACTTCCTCCTCCCCAAAGAAGAAGAGACGTTAATGGCGGATACCGTCGAGCTACCGAGTCGGTTAGCGATTCTCCCATTCAGAAACAAGGTTCTCTTACCCGGCGCCATTATTCGAATCCGTTGCACTTCTCATAGCAGGTTAACTCCCACCTTCTTCTTCCTCACTCCTTCAACAATCGACTTGGATTAGAAGTTAGGGTTAGGGTTCGGTAAAATCTAATCGAATTGGATTAGAGTTTCTGTACAATCGTTAAATTGACCTTGTTTTGTGAATTTAGTGTGACGCTAGTGGAGCAGGAGCTGTGGCAGAAGGAAGAGAAGGGGTTGATTGGTATTTTACCTGTTCGTGATGATGCTGAGGGTTCTTCAGTTGGGACGATGATTAATCCAGGTATTGATGAGAATTGATTTGATGATGAGTGTTTTGTGTTGGTTTAATCTCTTTTTTGCCTTAGGTGGTGGTGGAAGTGATTCTGGGGATAGAAGTTTGAAGTTTCTTGTTGGTACAACAGATGCTCAAAAGTCTGATGTTAAAGAACATCAGGAAGTTCACTGGCATAGCAGGTTCGGGTTTAGGATCAGCTGATATGAATGTTGTGAAAATTGAGAGTTGATTGAGTGGCTCAAGGGTTTATATGTGGTCTGATGTTTGTTTTGGTTTTGATTCTCAGGGGAGTAGCAGCTCGTGCTCTGCATCTTTCCAGAGGGGTGGAGAAACCGAGTGGAAGGGTTACTTATGTTGTTGTACTTGAAGGTCTTAGTAGGTTTAATGTTCAGGAGCTTGGAAAAAGAGGACCATACTCTGTTGCGCGGATTACATCGCTCGAGATGACTAAGGGAGGTGAGATATGTTATTTTCCTTTGTTGATTTTGGTGATTACCGATGTCAAAATTTTATTTTCTTAAGAAATTCAGCTGTTTGTATAATACTATGGTAATAACCCACGTATTCTGCTGCTTAATCATGCATTTGAGTTTTTTTTTTTTTTTACTGAATGAATTTCCTGCCTCTTTTAGAAGACTTTGAAAACTGTTTTCCTTTTGATAGACTTACATATTTTATAAATGTTGCTCTCCTTTGATTTCATAAACCGAAAAATGTAAGCGTTTAAAAACTGTTTGAGGGTAGAGATTCTCACATAAAATAGTTTTGAGTCAGAGCTTGTTTGGTAGTTATAGTATTTCCGGCTTATTTCAGGTTGGTCATTAGTTTTTAACTTTCTATTGCATTTGTTACATGATAGTCCATTGATGTCTTTTGTTGGTTCCTTTATGGCCATCTGCAGAGTTAGAGCAAGTGGAACAAGACCCAGATTTTGTAGCACTGTCACGTCAGTTTAAGACCACTGCTATGGAACTGGTTTCTGTGCTTGAGCAGGTAGCTCTAGTGAAACTGGATTTCTGTTTTTGGTTCCTCCTCTCTCGAATTTCGTTGTTGCTTCACGCTTAGAGTTTGCAAGATTAATTAAAAACTTAACATTGAATATATAGTTATTTGCTTTCACGAAATTTGTTTTTGATCTGTCTATTGGATCAGTTGTTCAGTATTCATCTGATTATCTTGATGAATTAGTAAGTGATGCGTTGATTCTGTTTTTTTTTTTTCAGAAACAGAAAACCGGTGGAAGGACAAAAGTTCTATTGGAGACAGTTCCTATTCACAAACTAGCAGACATCTTTGTTGCTAGTTTTGAAATGAGTTTTGAAGAGCAACTATCTATGCTGGATTCAGTTGACCTTAAAGTTAGACTCTCAAAGGCCACTGAACTTGTTGATCGGCATTTGCAGGTAGCTATTAATATCCATAAAGTCTGTCCTGTATTTTTCCTCTCGCCATTATGAATTCATTTTGATGTTTACTTGTGGCAGTCAATTCGTGTGGCAGAGAAAATTACTCAAAAAGTGGAGGGTCAGTTGTCAAAGTCACAGAAGGAGTATCTCTTGCGCCAGCAGGTTGGGTTTTTTTTTTGGCACTCAAGTGTCCATCTGAAAGGTGCTTGTCCTAAGTGGTATGACAATTAAACTTGTTTTGTAGATGAGGGCTATCAAAGAAGAGCTTGGTGACAATGATGATGATGAAGATGATGTAGCTGCACTTGAAAGAAAGATGCAAGCTGCGGGAATGCCATCTAACATATGGAAACATGCTCAAAGGGAACTGAGGTATGCTGTGCTAGAGGAAAATTGCTGATTGTTGTGTGACGGTGGACCAACTTGAAATAATTTCCGTAGCTGTAATTTTCCTTTTTAAATTTCCTAATGCAGGAGACTAAAAAAGATGCAACCTCAGCAACCTGGTTATAACAGTTCACGAGTTTACCTGGAGCTTTTGGCTGATCTTCCTTGGGAGAAGGCAAGCGAAGAACATGAGTTGGATCTAAAAGCAGCAAAAGAACGTCTTGACAGTGATCACTATGGTTTAGCCAAGGTCAAGCAACGGATCATTGAATATCTGGCTGTTCGAAAGGTTGATTGCTTGTCTTTCTTTTTCTCTTTTCGAGTGATCCATCTTTAGTTTCCCGGTTTTATATTGATCTATAATTATATACTGCAGCTTAAGCCAGATGCGAGAGGCCCAGTTTTGTGCTTTGTTGGTCCACCAGGTGTGGGTAAAACATCTTTGGCGTCATCTATTGCAGCTGCGTTGGGTAGGAAATTTGTTCGCCTATCTTTGGGTGGTGTAAAAGATGAAGCTGATATTAGAGGACACAGAAGGACTTACATAGGAAGCATGCCAGGGCGCCTCATTGATGGGTTAAAGGTGAGTGTTTTTCTTTTCTTACGAAAGACACATATCTAAGTGATGCTTAAAAAATCTGAAAGAAACTTGGGGATGTATTTTGAAAAAGGAACTAAGCTGTAGCAGATAAGTTTGGTCGCTGTATGTCTGAGTGTCTGTCTAACCTTGAAAATTACAAGTGAAAGAAAGTCTTATAGACCATGAAAATGATTGCCACTTAACATTTCTGAACGAGCTGTTGCAAAACTGCGTTGTAGATGCTTCTAATATGTGAATGTCTTGTTTGACTACACTTATTCATGCTGGATGGTTTGTTATATCTTTTTTATCAATAGCTGTTTCGCTTTATGTTTTTATTATAGAGGGTTGGTGTTAGCAATCCAGTTATGCTGTTGGATGAGATTGACAAAACAGGCTCAGATGTTCGGGGTGATCCAGCTTCTGCACTGCTGGAAGTTTTGGATCCAGAGCAGAACAAATCTTTTAACGATCAGTATCCTATCAAGTTTCTCGTGAAGTTTCGTTAGTTTTAAATGTCGCCTTCTCTTAGGCAGCAACCATATTCTTTCATAGATGCGCAGTGATGAATCGATTGTGCCCTTAACTGAAAAACAGCTATCTGAATGTTCCATATGACTTATCGAAGGTGGTTTTCGTTGCCACTGCGAATAGGGTGCAGCCTATTCCACCTCCTCTTCTAGACAGGATGGAGCTAATAGAGTTGCCAGGTTATACGCAAGAGGAAAAGCTTAAGATAGCAATGCGTCATCTGATTCCTCGAGTCCTAGATCAACATGGACTGACTTCTGAGTTCCTCAAGATTCCTGAGGTACACTGTTATTTTGATAATTCTGATGCAATGCTGATAATCTTTTCCCGTGGGTGGGCTTATACAGTTTCTTATTTAGTGTTTTTTTCTTAATATATTGGCCGTAGGCTATGGTAAAGAATATAATTCAGAGGTACACAAGGGAAGCCGGTGTTCGTAGTCTGGAAAGAAACTTGGCTGCTGTGGCTCGTGCAGCTGCTGTGATGGTCGCAGAGCATGAACAAACTCTTCCACTGAGCAAAGATGTGCAGAAACTTGCTTCTCCTCTGCTTAATGGTAGAATGGCCGAGGGAGGCGAAGTAGAAATGGAAGTTATTCCAATGGGTGAAAATGATCATGAGATTGGAAGTACCTTCCAGAATCACTCAGCTTTGGTGGTAGATGAGACCATGCTTGAAAAAATCCTAGGGGTAAAGCTCTCATTTACTCTATTCACTTCAAAATATCTATATAGCGGAATGCTACATTGTGATAACAATATGATATTTTTGGAACTTAAGTCTTGTACTGTTTTTTTCGGGTGAATGCAGCCTCCAAGGTTTGATGATAGTGAAGCAGCTGATCGAGTGGCGTCAGCTGGTGTTTCGGTGGGTCTCGTCTGGACTACTTTTGGTGGAGAGGTCCAGTTCGTGGAGGCTACATCCATGGTGGGCAAGGGCGAACTGCATTTGACTGGCCAACTGGGTGATGTTATCAAAGAATCTGCTCAATTAGCTCTTACATGGGTAAAAGACTTTCTCACTTGCCTGTATTTACTATTCAGAACACGTAAAATACTTCAGAACTGTTTTAGTTGATCACTTATTGATGTTTATAGGTAAGAGCCCGTGCATCGGATTTCAAGCTAGCACTTGCAGGAGACATGAATGTTCTTGATGGACGAGACATCCACATTCACTTTCCTGCTGGTGCTGTGCCGAAAGACGGACCTTCAGCGGGAGTGACTTTGGTGACAGCTCTGGTTTCGCTTTTCAGTCAGAAACGAGTGAGAGCAGACACAGCTATGACCGGAGAAATGACACTCAGAGGTCTTGTCTTACCCGTTGGTGGCATCAAAGATAAGGTAAGCCGCATATAGTTCTAGCCAGCCCATGTGGTAGAAAAAAAGTGAACCTTGGGAACACTATTTGAAGTTCTGTTTTTATTTCTTATAATGTATAAACAGATATTGGCTGCACACCGTTATGGAATCAAGAGAGTGATTCTACCGCAGAGGAACTCGAAGGACTTGGTTGAAGTACCCGCCGCTGTACTTTCCAGCCTAGAGGTAAGATTTTAAACTAGTCTTTCGACTTCTTCTTGGTATTATATTATCTTTTAGCCCAGGTCTGGTTCTTCTTTTGTTTTCTAGATGGCTATGTCCACTGTCAACCCCCTAAACAAGAAAATATGTTTGGGTTTTGCTTTTCTATAAAAATACATAGAAACTAGATTCTGGACAGGGTTGTTCAGTGATGATGTAAATTGGTATAAATGGATGTTGGTGCAAAACAGGTGATATTGGCAAAGAGAATGGAAGACGTTCTAGAGAATGCATTTGAGGGAGGTTGTCCATGGCGTAATCACTCTAAATTATGACAGACACGACACAAAGTCCCAAAGTTCTCTCGTCTCCATGACCCGCAGACCTGTCTTTACCATTTGGTAAGATATCATCAGAATGTCTGCATCTCTCACTCATATCTCTTCTGTATTGTAAGTTTGTGTATGTAATGAGCTTTAAATTTATCATCTAATTTAATTTACTTCTCTCACAAATCAGTACTCTTAAAGTCTTAATATTTGGTTTATTAATCATGATACGAGTTGTTCGATTTTTTTTTTTTTTTGGCAACATACGAGTTGTTCGATATTTGAATCCCTTTGAAATAAATCATATATTTTTATGCCACTCTAGCTGCAACATTAATATTTTTCACTTGATCAAATGAACAGTCCAGGAAAATTGGAAAAGTGAGCGTTTTTGGTATCGACGTCGTTCCTATAGGGTTTGGCATTAGGGTTTAACATTTGGGTTTGGGATTTAGATTTAATTTTAGAATCTAGGGTTTATGATAGGGTTTAGTTGATGGTATTAGCGTAAAAGTAATTTTTTTAAGGTTTAGGATTTGATCTAGGATTTCTATTTAGGTCTAGAGTCAACGGTTTAGAGGTTAGCTGATGATATTAACATCATTATCATAGTCTTCTTTAACTATTTTTGTATTTTTAATTAATATGACATGTCATTTTAATTGGTGACAAGAGATAGAAGTAAATTTGATGGTCATCATAGGAGATGAAACTAAACTTTTGTTCTTTCTGTAATATGCTTCAAATTTTGGGAGCATTAACGTTAATATTTTGTCCCTGTTCCGGACCGGCTTGGATGAGGTCTACATATGTATACTCAGATGCCATAAAAAACAAATGATTGACTTGATATGTCCTTATGACTAGTTGATTTTTTCTGTGATCATGTATCAATATAAATATTTACTCAGTAAATAAATTATAATAACTAATTAATATCTATACTACATTGAAATTGTTTTATAATGTAAATATATAAAATGTTATTTAAATAATATTATTTTAGTTATATAGTTTAGTATGATTAATTGGGTTATTTTTATTGTGTATATTAGAATGTAGGAGTTTATTTACTAAACCCATCTATTTTTAAAAATATGAAGATTAATGTTGTTGATTATTATACTAAACTATAGTTAATTATGTCAAAAAAACTATTGTTAATTATCATACTAAAACTAATATCTTTTTGGTTGAGTCGATTAAGATTTGTAGAGATTTATAAACACTAAGCAGGTATTTCTCTTTATAAAAATTGAAAAGAAGCTGAATCATTGATAGTTTGGAGTTGAAAATCAAACCAAACATATAATTTATAAAGATTTGTTGAAATCTGTAGATATTAAGCATGTAGTTCTCTTTAAAAAATAGAACAAAAGTTGAATTATTGATAGATTTGGAGTTGAATAATCAAACCAAACATACACAAGGGGGATTTGCCAAATATGACTCAAAACTTGATTTCAAATGCAAAAGTGTATCAAAACTTAAATTAAATGCAAAAATAGCTCAAAAAGCTAGTGAAATTACAAACATTCTCTCATGACCAAACAAAAATACAATATTGTAGTTTATCATTATAATTTGTGAGTGAGAAGACTTTCTCATGCTGTAAATCTTAAAATTAATTTATAAATTTTAAGAAAAAATATTTTGCTTAGTAAAAAGAGTATTTGCACTCCATACACACACTAAACCTCATAATTCACTCCATACCCTATTTCTTCCTTTATCTCTCCTCCCCACACATTACTATTTTCTCCACCAAAAATGGCAAATCCCTAATTTCCCATTTTCTTATGGATTCCTACCCAATTCACTCTAGTAAAAAATCATAATCATGTAATTATTGACATTTATAAATGATGCAAATATATTTTTAATAAAACTGAATAGTTTTCAAGATAGATGAGTAATATAAGTTTGTCATGATATTCTTTGGTTTATGGTTTGGTAACTATATTGTAGTATTGTATGTGTTTTTAAAATTAGATTGTGGAATCTTAATTTTTTTTTTAAAGTAAAATTTTGCTATGTGTTTAGTTTTGTGTAGATTAAACACTATATAAGTTTAATTTAGTTTGATAAACTTTTTGTATGTGATTTAGTAATATATATTTGACCTCTTTGATTTTAGGGGTTTTTGAAGACTTATGAAGACTTAATAAGAGTTTCCCGCCTAAAATTCTTAAAAAAATAGGTTTACGCTTAAAATTAAGTCTTCCAATGTCTTCCACAGTATTCCACAGAAAGTATTTTAAAGTATTTCAGGAAAAGTCTTCTAGTATATTAGTTCTTAAAATCATTTAGATATTTCATAAAACATATTTTGATAAGAAAAAAATCATAATCATCTAATTATAGATATTTGTAAGTTATATAAATTTAGACTTAATAAAATTGAATTTTTTCAACATAGATGAGTGAATGTAACAAAACATGATATTCTTTGGTTTAGGGTTTGCTAACTATGTTGTAGTATTGTATGTGTTTTTAGGGTTAGATCGTGGAATCTTAACATTTTTTTTAAAGAAATAGATTTTAACTATATGTGTTTAGTTTTGTGTAAATTAAACATTTATAAGTTTAATTTAAGTTTAATAAAGTTTTTGAAAGACATTCGAAGACCACAGAAGACCTACTTAAGGTCTTTTAGTAGATGTTCCAAAGTCTTTTTAAGTTTTCAATAATTTACTATTTCCCGCTCAAATAGTAAGTCTTCTGAACGAATAGTAAGTCTTCAAAGTAAAAGTCTTCTCGGTAAATAGTCTTCTAAGGTCTTCTAAAATATTCTGTATCAAAAACATTTAACCTAATTCGAATTTTTGTCTTCCCATATAAATAAGAATTTACACATTCTTTTTTTTCCTCTCAAATGGAGGTAACAAAAATGTAATATTTCTCACTCTAAATTCTCTAACCTCTCTCTAAACTATTTGAATTTGATAACACCAAACATTATATCAATTTTTCATTTGTATGTGTTTCTCACTATTTTATCTTGTTTTTGTAGGTTTTTCATTACATATATGTCATTTTCACTCATTTAAAGGTAGATCTATAAATTTTTGATATATATTTTTTTGTCTTTTATATATTAGATTCTAATAAGTTATAGATTCAACACAATGTGATTGTTTTATTTATTATTTAAGCTTAAAAACATTGTCTTTTGATTTTTTTCTCTGTTTTGATGTTATTTGAACGTTTTTGGATATGCAGGTTTTTGCAGATCTGAGGCATACATTGGAAGACTTACAGAAGACTTTCCTGGTAGTCTTCTGACGTCGTCTTAAGTCTTCTGACGTCGTCTTAAGTCTTCTGACGTCGTCTTAAATCTTCTGACGTCGTCTTAAGTCTTCTGGCATAGTCTTCTTCCATGTCTCCTCTTTTACAACAGATCTGAGCGTTTTGGTAAGTTTTCATGTCTGATTCTCTTCATTTAGTATTTATAGTTCCATAAAGTTCTTATCTCTTTTTCAAACTAAAATTCTCCAACCTCTTTATAATCTCTTTAAACATAAAAACATCAAATATTATATCAATTTCTCATTTTATGTGTTTCTCACTATTTTATCTTGTTTTTGCAGGTTTTTCATTACATATTTATCATCTTTCACTCATTTAAGGGTAGATATACAATTTTTTATATGTATTTTTGTGTGTTTTTATATGTTAGATTCTCATAAGTTATAGATTCTACATAATGTGATTGTTTTAGATATTATTTATGCTTAAAACCATTGTTTTTGAAGTTTTTCTCTGTTTTGATGTCATTTGAACGTTTTTGGATATGCATGTTTTTCAAATCTAAGACAAACATCAGAAGACGTTCAGAAGACTTTCCTGGAAGTCTTCTGACGTCGTCTTAAGTCTTCTGATGTCGTCTTAAGTCTTTTGGTGTAGTCTTAAGTCTTCGGACGTAGTCTTAAGTCTTCTGACGTAGTCTTAAGTCTTCTGATGTACTCTTAAGTCTTCTGGCGTAATGTTAAGTCTTCTTGGAAATCTTCTCTCATATCAAGTGGAGTCCAAGATTGTATTTGTGGAGGAATGATCTATAAAGTTTTATTTGTGGTCTATTTTGTGATTTGTATGTGTACTCTTTTGTTGTGATTTTTTTTTTGTAAATTTGAAAAAATATTAATAGAAATATGGTAAATATGTTTATTATCCAAAATTACTTTCCATTTTAAAGTAACCAAGATGTAAGATATGTGCTAACAATGTGTTTTCCACTTTTACAAATCAAGGAAATAAAAAACTTTATTGGATTTCAGATTCAAAACATGATGTTCATTGTGTAGTTCTTCTCATCTTTGGATCTTCCATACTTTACAAAAAACAATATAAAATTTGTAACTATAAACAACTTCTTCTCATTAACTTACAATGGTTATTCATCACTTTAAACTTCTAAGAAGTAAAACCAACAAAGCCTTGTAAGAAGTAAAACCAATAAATTTTATAATTATAAACAAATAAGATATAATGAGTTGGTTAAGTCTTCCAACTTCATTTTCATGTACACATTATATACTTCTTGAAATTATTTAACACTTTTGAAAGTTAAAAAACTTATTTTAAATGACTGAACATTCTAAAAAATACAAATTTACAAAAACTAATGTGGAAGACTTCTAGAGCCTTCGTTGGAAATCTTCTATCATTAGCTATAAAGATTAAAAAACATGAATGTTCGTAACCTCATAATTATCACCAATTAAGTGATGAATTTTATTTAAGACCCCAAATATTGTCTAAAACACATGAATTAACAATAAAATATTAACAATTCATTTAAATTTGAAGAAAATACATTTTCGTAGAAGACTTACCTGGAAGTCTTCCCAGAGAAAACTTTCAGATAAATCTTCTGGCATAAGACTTCCATGTAAGTTTTCCGGTTAGGTCATTTTTGCAATTGAAAATTTGCAAGGAAGACTTTCAAAGAAGTCTTCTCTATATGAGACTTCTCTGGAAATCTTCCTATGTAAATATTGGCTTACTTTTCTAATACAAAAATTCTCGAAAATACATAAGTCTTCTCGGATAAACAGGTTAGTTTCGAAATTGATCAATTTGTGTCAGAAATTTGACTTTCTACGGAAGACTTTCTATGGAAGTCTTCTTAACCTTTACATTAAGTCTACGGAAATCTGCGTAGGTTAGTTTTGCAACTGACTATATTTGACTTTTGTTGAGAAGACTTACCTGTAAGTCTTCCGGTCAGAAGACTTACAAGTAAGTCTTCGTTGATTACCTTATGTTTGACCAGAATCACGGAATAAAAATCTAGAAAACTTATCTAGAAGACTTCCAGGTAAGTCTTCAGCACTCTGAAGACATACTTAGAAGTCTCCCAATTTAAATTAAATGTTTTAAGTTTAAATTTTTAATTGGAAAAGTAATCTACGTACACTTTAGTAGACTTAATGTAAAGGTTGAAACGACTTCCAGGTAAGTCTTCCGGCAGAAGACTTACCTAGAAATCTTTCATAGAAAGTCAAATTTCTGATACAGATTGGTCAATTGCAAAGCTAATATTTTTATCCGAGAAGACTTCCAGAAGTCTTCTCAAAAAACATTTGCCAGAAAAAAAAATTCAAAAATTTCCACCATAATCTTTTCTAAAATACACACAGAAAGTCAATTGCAAAACTAAGATATTCTTTGACCAGAAGACTGCCGTGGAAGTCTTCTAGAATAAGAAGACTTACAAGTCTTCTAGCGAACAAATCTTGAAAAAACAATCAATTCATATCTTTAAGCTCTGAGAGAACTTGTTTAGTTCTCCAGGCATACACAACTTCACTAGAACATCTACTCAATCGTTAATGACCAGAAATCGTGAGTTTGGATAGTTATATGACCCTCAAAACCTTAATAATAAAAAAGTTTGGATTTTTTTGGATGAATATAGCTAGAAAGTGAGAGAGATGTAGTTTTTGGGCATAAGTTATGAGGATGAATGAGTAAATTTTGTTTTTTTAAATGCATTAAGAGCTTCATTTTGGTTGTTCTTGGTTGTTGGATGAATTGATGTCAGTGGTATTTTCGTGATTAATTGATAATATGAGAAAGAGAGAGTAAAACACTCATTTTCAAACTAATTTTTTTAATAAAAATAATTACATTTTTGTAAATAATCAGAACTTTTAGGGTGGATTGAGCAAATGAAATGTCAAAAAAAAATGTTAGTTTTGTGTTTGACTCGAAGATTTTAGTCATTTTTGAAAAAAAGCTGAACATACAATCTATTATATTTTATTAATATTTTTAATTATGTATCCAATTTTATAAAAATTATAAATAAAATAATTTAAAAATTAGAGTACAAATATTAAGAAAAATATCATTTTTAAGAATGACATAGTATTTTAGTTCATTAAGAATATTAATTTCTGATAATTAAAATATCGTTCTTCTTTACTTTATTAAAAATAGTGGTTGATAGAAAATTTAAATTTAGTACTTTTTAATTTTAATATATATTATGTTCTTTGAGATAATGATTCAAAGGAAAAGCTATTTGTTTATGTAAATATTATGTTTTTTTTTGTAAATTTTCCTTTTCAGGAAATCACACACACACACACACATATATACATATATATATATATATATACATATATATCTCTATAATATTATTTGAGAAGTCACTTTCTTAGGTGTCGCGCTCACGTTAACTCTCACGCTGATTGATTACTATGATACCCCTAATGAATTAAAAATATATTGAAATATTATTATTTCCTTTCTAAAATCTTCCAAATAACAATATAAAATAAAAAGGAAATATTTATAAAATTTACAAAACTATTTAAAACGAAAAATATGTANTTCCAAATAACAATATAAAATAAAAAGGAAATATTTATAAAATTTACAAAACTATTTAAAACGAAAAATATGTATATATATAATATGGTTTCATAAAAGAGGAAAGTTTACAAAATAGTAATATTTAACTTAAATATATTTTTAAATAACATAAATTATACTTTTAAGTAATAAAATACTTTATATTTATATCTTCTTAGATGAAAAAAATATTTGTATATAATGTGTTTTCATTAAAAAAGTTCATACAAATAATCTTGATGTTAGAAAAGAAATATTTTTCTTTAAAAAATAATTTAAACAATAAAATATATATTTTCAAATTAATTATTTTTTTTGATATATCTATCTATTTTATTAGATGATTACATAAAATAATTAAGTAACATAAACTGATATATGTTTAATTGACAAAAAAATTATAATTAGTATTATTGAAATATTTTTTTAGTATATTCATTTGATTATAATATCTTACATTACAGCAAAAAATATAAATTATAGTTTACTTATATAATATAATTTCTCAAAACAATCACATTTTTACTGCATATTTTAATAGATGTTAAAAACAAACTAAAAATAAATTTAATAATAAACATCTTTTGATCAAATAACTACAATTCTTTTAATATATCATAACACTATAATTTAACAAGGTAGACAAATATTATTTGAGAAGTCACTTTCTTAGGTGTCGCGCTCACGTTAACTCTCACGCTGATTGATTACTATGATACCCCTAATGAATTAAAAATATATTGAAATATTATTATTTCCTTTCTAAAATCTTCCAAATAACAATATAAAATAAAAAGGAAATATTTATAAAATTTACAAAACTATTTAAAACGAAAAATATGTANTTCCAAATAACAATATAAAATAAAAAGGAAATATTTATAAAATTTACAAAACTATTTAAAACGAAAAATATGTATATATATAATATGGTTTCATAAAAGAGGAAAGTTTACAAAATAGTAATATTTAACTTAAATATATTTTTAAATAACATAAATTATACTTTTAAGTAATAAAATACTTTATATTTATATCTTCTTATATGAAAAAAATATTTGTATATAATGTGTTTTCATTAAAAAAGTTCATACAAATAATCTTGATATTAGAAAAGAAATATTTTTCTTTAAAAAATAATTTAAACAATAAAATATATATTTTCAAATTAATTATTTTTTTGATATATCTATCTATTTTATTAGATGATTACATAAAATAATTAAGTAACATAAACTGATATATGTTTAATTGACAAAAAAATTATAATTAGTATTATTGAAATATTTTTTTTAGTATATTCATTTGATTATAATATCTTACAATTACAGCAAAAAATATAAATTATAGTTTACTTATATAATATAATTTCTCAAAACAATCACATTTTTACTGCATATTTTAATAGATGTTAAAAACAAAACTAAAAATAAATTTAATAATAAACATCTTTTGATCAAATAACTACAATTCTTTTAATATATCATAACACTATAATTTAACAAGGTAGATATACTATAATTAATAGTTAAAATTATCTGTTTTCTTAATAACTCTTTTGAAGTTTAATTTTCTGTTTTTTATGTTTGTGGAATTTAATATAACCATAATCTAATACTTAAAGCAAATCAGAATTCCTTATTTTTAAAATTATTTTTAAAAAATTTATGTTTATCATCCAATCAATCTATGGCATAAATTATTTAGAATTTATAAAATATTTTAATTATTGTAAATATTGATATGTGTTCATAAGCTTTCAAAAATTTATTATTACTTATGTAATTTATAATCAGACACTTTAGCTTTTATTTTTTTTGTTCTAAGCACAAAAAATCTTAAAATACATAATCTTACTAAGATATACTTATATTTCATAGATAACAACCAACATAAATGTAAATAAAATAATTAATCAAAAATTTAAGATATTTAGAATAAAAAAGATTATATTTGAATTCATAGAAATATAAAGAATCTAATATATATATATATATATATATATATATATATATATATATATATATCCAAATGATAAAACTGACTAAATATAATATATATAAAATTATAATAACTAAAATAATATAATATTATTAATACAAATTATACATACAAACTATAAATTAATATAAAATTTAAAGTAAATATCAATTAACTATTATAATATATTTATTTCTTAAATATTTAAGCCCGTGCATGAGCACGGGAAAATCACCTAGTATACATATATATATCTAACTTAAGCGTCTTTCATAATGTTATCATTATATATGTTGATATGATTACCTTTATGTGTATAAATTTTGTAAAAAATTATTTTTGAAAACTCTTTTAATTATAATATTGGTTATGTGATAATAAACATAAAAATATACAACAAAAGACTGAATATAACTATAATTTTTTTTTGATATTTTGCTTTTTTTTTTTTTACCTGTTGATTATGTATTTCTTTGTTTTCAGTTATTTTTATTAGTTTATTGTGTTATCAATCAGAAAACGTAGAAATGCATAAAAATATTTAATGAAATAAACTGAAAATAAAAGAGAGAACAATATATATATATATATATATATATATATATATATATATATATATATATATATATATATATATATGTTTTTATATTGGTGAACAGTTTGAACAATTGATATATATCTAACATACACTAGATCATGGATCTTTTAGAATGGAGTTGTTTTGATAGATCTGCCACCATCAGCTCCAATTTGTTGTTTTGGGAGAAATTTCTAACCAAAAATATTGGGATAATACCATATCCTCGACAATATAGGTTTTAGAATATTTCCTTTTATGTAATCTCCTTTTACTAGAAAGAATTTGGTCTCTCATAGATGTATATAAACAGACCATATGGTTAAGAATGAATAACAGAAAACGATTATCGATTATAGAACTTCTCATGGTATCAGAGCCACGAACCTAAAATCGATTTTTTTTTTCAATGACCTACGAAATTCGAACTTCGAAACAGCAACTTCAAACCCTCGACGATTAACATCCGACGTTCAACCGACCTTCTCAACAAACAACAATGTCAGGACCTCTTGCGACAACAACACCGACTCGAAAAACAATTTCTCCCTATGATTTGTCAACTAACGACAATCCCGGAGCAATTGTTTCTCAACCTCTACTCAACGGACGAAATTACGATGAATAGGCACAAAACTTACGTGTAGCTCTCAGCGCACGGAAGAAATTTGCGTTCATCGACGGCACCATACCTAAACCAACCACCGATTCCTCCGATTATGAAGATTGGATGGCGAACAACCATCTTCTTGTCAATTGGATCAAACTGACGATCGAACCAAAGCTACATTCAAATATCTCTCATCGAGAAGAAGCCAAAGACTTATGGGAACATATTAAGCGCCGCTTTGCACTTAAAAGCGGAGCTCGTTATCAACAAATGCGTTCCTCGCTTGCAACATGTCGCCAATCTGGATCCTCTGTCGAAGATTACTTCGGAAAACTTACAAAAATCTGGGATTCTATGGCTGAGTGTTTAATACCTACTACTTGCAAGTGCGGTAACTGCAGTTGCAATCTTTTGGAAGCTCAAGAAAAAGAACGTGATATTGTTAGAGTACATGATTTTCTCTTCGGTCTCGACGACGCAACTCACAGAGCAGTAAGATCACAAATTTGTGCTCAAACTCCTCTTCCAGACCTCGATACCGTATATCAAACCATCGTTCAGAACGAGACAGTCCAACAGATCTCCCAAAAAGAAGCACCGGCTGTGCTAAGTTTTGCAGCGCAGACACCAGCACAATCATCTTCCTCCAACAATCGACAAAACAACCAAACCTATGACAGCTCCCGCCAAGCAAACTCGAACAATTCCCGACCTCGATTCACAAATCCCGATGCCAATACTACCTGTACCACGTGTGGTCGTATCGGTCACCGAGCAACAGGTTGCTTCCGCGTCATTGGTTACCCTGAATGGTGGGGGACTCGACCAAGTACCAGAAACGACCTTCGCGGAGGACAAAACAACACAACAGAGACACCACAAGCAAATTCTTCTCACATCGCTTCCTCATCAACACAAGTCAAAGCAAACTCAGCTCTCACCGACACGGATCGACAGGGACTCGCAGGAATAACCGACGCTCAATGGCGTACCCTAGTAACACTTATGAACTCTCAAAAGACACGATCCGATCCAAGACTCAGTGGTAAGAACAATAACCCACGTTGGATCTTAGACACAGGAGCCACACATCATATGACTGGCCGCCTTGATCTTCTTACCGACATCCGACCAGTTGCACCAGTCTCTGTCACCGTAGCAGCCGGCGCCGACGTCCTATCTAATAAACAGGGCACCATTAAACTAACATCTCATATACACTTAAAAAACGTATACTATGTAGATGGATTCCACACGAATTTGATCTCATTCGGCCAATTATTAACTGATCATTCTTGTTGGTCAAGTAACTGATAAACTTGTGATTTTGCAGGACCGCACCACGAGGACGCTGATTGGAGCGGGTGAACGTGAAGGTGAGGGACTGTACCACTTCCGAGGTTTCGAGACTGTGACTGCGTTTCAGACAACAACATCAGATGAAGGGGTTCTCTGGCATCGTCGTCTTGGTCATCCGTCAGCTCGAGTTGTGGCTTTACTTCCGAATGTTCGTCTTAAATCTAGTAGTAAACTTTGCTTCTCAAACTGTGATGTCTGTTTTCGATCCAAACAAACTAGAAACCCTTTTCCCGACAGTTATAATAAAGCTTCTACTTCTTTTGAACTTATTCATTGTGATCTTTGGGGACCGTATCGCACCGCTGCATTCTGTGGTTCACGATATTTCTTAACAATAGTCGATGACTATTCTCGGGCACTATGGTTGTATCTCCTCCCCGACAAAACTGAAGTAGGCGCCAGATTACAAGAATTCATCGCCCTCATCAAACGACAATTCAACTGCAATATCAAAACGATACGAAGCAATAACGGCACAGAATTCATGTGTCTCACCAAATATTTTCGACAAGAGGGAATCTTACATGAAACTTCTTGCGTTGGAACACCACAACAGAATGGACGCGTCGAAAGAAAACATCGACATATACTCAACGTCGCCCGGGCTTTGCGTTTTCAAGCTGGTCTCTCCGTCGAATTCTGGGCTGAATGTGCTCTCACAGCATGTTATCTCATTAATCGAACACCTACCAAGCTCTTGAACGACAAAACACCTTTCGAAGTGCTGTTTCAACGTCCACCGGTCCTCGATCAGATACGAGTTTTCGGTTGTCTTTGCTATGCTCATAATCAAAACCAACATGGCGACAAGTTCGCTTCCCGTAGCAGGCGCTGTGTCTTCTTGGGTTACCCTTACGGCAAGAAAGGATGGCGTCTATATGATATCGAGAAAGAAGAAGTGTTTATCTCACGAGACGTTCTGTTTCAAGAAGACATTTTTCCCTACTTACAACCAACACCCACGACCTCTACCGAACCAATTCACGACTTCACCTCCAATCATATATCCACCGAAGACGACCCCGAGCCTGAACCTACTCCAACAACATCTATCACACCGGCTGTTGAAACCACAAACCACGACAATCCATCAACACCCGAACCTGCAACTACTGAAACTGCAGACCAACTTGGTCGTGGTTTCCGGACAAAGAAACCACCAACAAAGCTCGCAGATTATGTCACAGACACGATTCCACCAGCTGCTCCCAGCACAGTCTCGATCAATACAGTCACTGTCACCTCACTCACGTCCACCGCCCAATCTTCATCCTCAGGTACGGACCACCCACTCTCTTCTTATCACATATATGACCGATTCTCTTCGTCTCATCGCAGCTATCTAGTGGCTCTCTCCATTGCAACTGAACCACGTTCATATAAAGAAGCAATGCGTGACAAAGCATGGATGGAAGCTATGAGATTGGAGATAAATGCTCTCGAATTAAATGGCACATGGGACATCCAAGAACTCCCACCAGGAAAAATCGCCCTTGGATGTAAATGGGTTTATCGTATCAAACTTAAAGCCGACGGCACACTTGAAAGATATAAAGCAAGACTTGTGGTGCTCGGAAATAATCAGGTCGAAGGCATCGATTATGGAGAAACCTTTGCTCCCGTTGCCAAGATGACTCTCGACATAGCAGAAAAACAAGACTACGTAGTTCATCAAATGGACGTCCACAACGCGTTTCTTCACGGCGATTTGGATGAAGAGGTTTACATCAAACTACCTCCAGGTTTTCGATCCGACTCTGATACTCGTGTATGCCGTCTTCGAAAATCTCTTTAAGGTCTTAAACAAGCCCCCCGATGCTGGTTCGCCAAACTCGCTCACGCCCTCCGAGCTTTTGGTTTCATCCAATCCACAAAACAATACATGGTTATTAAATGATTTTTACAGTTTTCCTTTATTTTAGCTAATTTTATATATTTCATTTTATTATCTTTTCTAAACAATTTAATAATATTTATTACAAAAGTACAAAACAATACTTATCTATTTTTAGTATTTTATTATTTTTTTACATTCTTTTTTTTCCAGTATTATTAATTCTTCATTAATTTTCTTTATCATAAATAATTTGAAAAAGTATTTTATATGTTAATCACAATAATTCGACATGTTTGAATAAAATGAGTTTCATTTATGGAAAGAATTCAAAATAGTCAACATAAGTTTTTTTTTTATACAAAATCATTTAGGAAAGAGCCATTCAGAGTATTCGTTCGGATACAAATCTCATCTTTCGAGTATCATTTTTGAATTTTAAAATTAAATTTTATTCAGGTATTATCATTTTCGGTAGATTTTTAATCGGGTCTCCCATATTTGATTTTGATGTATAGAAATATAAAATGTAATGAACCAATGTATCTGAAACTGGTTCGAATATTTTTACTAGAATAACCATTTACCTTATTCAATTTAAGTATTTTGTATCTAAATTCATGACAACCAAAAATAATCATATTATCCAATTCGATTCAGATTTAGTTATATTGTATAAGAACCTAAAAATATTCAAATAACTGATATATAAATAACTATATAGTGATACGTTTAAAATATGTAACACTAATCATAAAAACATAAATATCAATTTATAAAAGGTAAAAATGAATATCCACTTAGAAAAACTGAATACTTACATGGAAAATCCACGCAAAGCGCAAGTTAATCTCTAATTTCTAACTTATATGAACGACAAGTAGGCATAGTAAACACAACTACATGGTTTTTCTCGTTCCAGAAATAAATTGCAAAAAATGCAAAGTAAAGAAAAATAATATTTGGAAATGAAAAATAAAAATAAATTCTGGAACATAATTTCTCAATACAAACAAGGAGAAAATATGAACACAAGAAAGTTTATGTTGGTTTGTGTCTTCAACAAAATCATTTATTTCAAACAAACTCCAACACAATTAAAACAAGAAAAAAATATCAATTTCTTATTTGTTCCACATCCTTTGTAGTAGTAAGAAAGGGACTTTAGCTAATCATCTGAAAAGCCAATTGATTTTGTTTTGTTTTACTTGGAAGAAACAACGAGTGAGAGAGAAGCTTCTCTTAGCCCGAGAGAGCTGCGTTCATAGCACTGTGAACTTCAACACCAATCTGTGCTTCTGCTTTCTCAAGATCCGTTGATGCAGCAGCAAGTTTCTGTGTGAACTCAGCTAAACCCTTTTGGACTTGACTAGCGTCAATGTTCTCTAGCGGCACGGCCTCAACCGCGATGATGTCAGCCACGGAATTTGCGTGTAGAAACGCGAAACCACTGCTGACGAAGTATTTCTTTATGTCAGTGCCTTCGTGAACAGACATGATACCGGGTTTCAGCTCAGCGATTGTTGGAACGTGTCCAGGCAAAACTCCCATTTGTCCTGTTGTCGCGGGAATGATGACCATGTCGACCTTTGATGTGGACAAACGAGAAACCAATCAGCTTTGAGTTACGATTAAATATATACAAAGAAACGAATCAAGAACAAGGCTTAGTTCTGTTTTTGTGTGAAAAGAAGAAGGATTCTAATGAAGATGATATATAAGCTTTCAATGCATTCTAATGAAGAGATACCACAACGAATGCACTAACTTACAGCGTACTGATATTTAGCTGTAACCGAATAAGTCTATGGGAATGCAAATATTGAACGAAATAACAATGAATAGAATTACTACTTGCCATGGAGATGAACTCGTGATCTACGTTTATGTTTTGACAATACCACAGTTTCAAACACACGTAATAAATCATATGTTAAAACATAGCACCAATCAGATCCAACGAAAATCAAAGGTCCTAAGACCTAATAAACCACATTTTTGGCATCTTATCATGAATCAATCACGAGCAGATGAATCACAAACCAAAAGCCATTCATGATCCAATGTCCTCACAGGAAACCTACCACTAACACAAACTTAATTATTCACATATATTAAGATTCAGTAAATAAAGATCTCCCAATACATATAATACATGAAGCAATACCACAATGTACGTACCTTACAGCATACTGATAATAAGCCTATGAGAATCTGAATACTATACGATTCAAACAATGAACAGATTACTATTTTCCATAGAAAATGAGCTCATGAAAACAAAATGCATAACCAACATTCAGTTTACATATATACCACGACATAGATTATACATTTACAAAACAATTCCACATATACTAACAAATCATCACGGTTTCAAGATAACATAAAAGATCATATATGAAACATATCAATCCCCATTGTATTAAAAACCTTAAGATCTAAGCAAAATCAATGCTACCTAATTAACCGTTACCTTATCATGATTCAAACACCAGATGTAACCACACGAAACGTTACAACAAACAAAAAAAACAATAAATCAAACCCTAAAAAACCAAAAATGCGAGGAAGATGGGAAACGGACCTCTTTCCCGGAAAGCTCAGATGCGTAAGGGAGGACGAAATTGACAGTGAGCTTCGTCGGAATCGAAGACGCAGTCGTCGGACGAGGCTTCATGTAGGCGGAAGGAGTCTGTGGCGGGTCCATGTTCGGCGCGACTTTCTTCCATGACTCCACAAACGTCGAATCGATCGTCGTCGACGGAACTTCCGTTGACAAGGCACGAGTCGTCGCCGATTTGGAGGATCCGGCGGCGACGGATCGGGAGATGAGGCGGAGAGAAGCTTGTCTCAACATGGCGGCGATTTTGGTGGTGATGACTCTAATCGATAGAGAGATAGAGAGAGAAGTCTCTTAAAGAGAAAATGCTGTAACTCTCAAGTGTTCTCCGACTCTGAAGGTCACGCGCGTAGTTTAGCGAGTGAAAAAGTTAATTTACTTTTAGTTTCGGCCCAACATAAGCCCATTAATAGCCCATTTAACTAATTGATAAGAATACTGTATATGTAAATCGTCTATGTCTAAGACCAGAGGGTTTCAAACCCTAATCAATCACACGATGGTGCCCTCCTCGAAAGCCGTCGTTTTCGCGAGGCAGATGGCGAAGAAGATTCGCGTTACGACGCCGTTTACACGTTTTCTCTCAACGGGGGACAAACATCACCAAAACCCACCAGAGCCTTTACCCAACAGACCCTTGCGTGGAGAAAGATCTTCTAAGCCTTCTTCACAAGCGCCTAAACTTGAAAACACACTCTCTGACCATAGCTTCCTCGAACAGTTCAAGCTCGGTGTAACCCCTCAAGAAAATTCACTTGAACAAAATCCCAAGCCCCAGGAGGAAACAAGCGAGGAGCCATTACCCGCTCCTCAAGACTCGGAGGAGATCTTCAAGGCGATGAAGGAAGGAGGTCTGATTCCCAACACTGTAGCAATGCTTGATGGGCTTTGTAAAGATGGGCTTGTGCAAGAAGCAATGAAGCTGTTTGGGTTGATGCGTGACAAGGGTACGATCCCTGAGGTTGTTATCTACACTGCTGTTGTCGATGGGTTTTGCAAGGCTCATAAGATTGAAGACGCTAAGAGGATTTTTAGGAAGATGCAGAGCAGTGGGGTTTCTCCGAATGCTTTTAGCTATGGTGTTTTGGTTCAGGGTTTGTATAATTGCAGCATGCTTGACGATGCTGTTGATTTTTGTGGTGAGATGCTTGAGTCTGGTTACTCTCCCAATGTTCCTACTTTTGTGGGATTGGTTGATGTGTTGTGTAGAGAGAAGGGTGTGGAACAAGCCCGGTTGGCTATTGAGATGTTGAACAAGAAAGGATTTGCTGTTGATTTGAAGGCAGTGAAGGATTTCATGGAGAAGACGGCGCCGTTTCCGACTTTGGCGTGGGAAGCTATTTTTAAGAAGAAACCAATCGAGAAACCTTTTTGATTGTTGTCGCAGTCTCTCCGTAAAATGTGTAGTTCACTTGTAGTAGGAACCTTGGCACAAGAAAAAAATAAAGACCTGCTGTGGGTTCAGATTATCCAGTTCGGTTACCTTTGGCCTGTGATGGATATTGTATCAAATGGGTTATAAAAGTTTCAGACTTTTGAGTCTTGGAAGGTAGAACCATCTTTGATCAAATTACAGAAGATTCGGAATTTAATGTTCTTTTTTAGTTTAATGTTTTAAATCAGTAAGATTTTATAGAAAAAATTGTTACCAGATTAGATTTGAATGTGCTATCAATCAGATAGGTTCCAGGTTCATAGTGAAAGAATGGTTCACAAGAAAACAAATTAAGCTTGCTCGAGTTTTCATACAGGCTCAGATGTTTTAATTGTTCTGTTCAGAAAAAATAGTTACCCAAAGAACACAGGTAGATCCATCTAAAACATTTACTTCGTTGCAAAACTCTATGCATAATCACACAACTCAAATCCTCTCTAGTTTCTTAAACTACCATTTCTTCTGGCAAAACCCTGAAAGTTTACTCCAGAAACAAAAACCAGACACACCTAAAACTGAGAAGAAGTTGTGCTTTTTTTACCAGATTTACATGAAAAATAAAATAACACCCAACTTTCTTTTTGTCTTTGGATCGTCAAGCTCCAGATTCATACGCCCAGAATGTATCTGGATCGGGACAAAGAAGGGAAAAGTCTGGAACTTCCAGATTTGCGACGTGCCAGTCAAGGAACCGAGCTTGTATCGACTTGAGTAACAGGAGGACTGTTGGTAACACCCACCACTTATCATCATCTCTGCCAAAAACATATACACCAATTTTGACATCAAGTAATTACAAACTTTGTACTGTACCAAGTAAAGACCAAAAAAAACGCGATTCATTACCTTATGGCGTCCCAGATGTTTGTTATCTCATTTAGTTGGTCAGAGAAAAACCCAGAATGAATGACACCGCAAACGAAAGCCACAATCTGCAAAAATACTTTGGGAATAAGAGACGATAGAAGGGAAGCCGGGGTCAATTTGTTTTGAAATGCATGTATGTATCAACTTACGACGTTTGTTAGAGACGTCGCGTTCCAAAGGGCGTAGATACGAGTAAGTGAGGCTCTTCTCATTTCTTTACTTAATAAAGCGTTAAGGCCAGCCGGGAATGGGCAAAGCAAAGCGAGAGGTAGAATCAGGAGGATAGCGAGAAAGGCTGCAAGGGCAAGCCAATAGAACTGAAGTAAAGCAAGGAGCGTTACTGAAAGATCCGCAAGAAGAAGGATGGAGATCAAACGTAAAAGCGTATCCTGCATACACCACATGATGATTTTGCTTATGTTAATACCAAAGAAGAAAAAAAATCAGGAGAATAGTTCGTTATTCAAGAGTGGAGAATATATAACCTGACGACCAACGGGTCGGGTGTTGTTTAATAAAAGAGAAAACGGAAAAAGTAAGTCCCTTCTGTACTCCAGAGATTCTATTGAAATCTCATTGATGAGGCCTCCATTTATTCCACCATTGATTCTCTTTCGAGATAGGCCATGTCCAGGTTGGATCAAGTTTTGTTGCAGCTCGACAAGAGATTTGCTGGGACATGTAGAAGTGCTCCTAGAAAATGGAGTTACGATTAAGCAGGGTTTAACTCTTACTCTCTTAGAGATGTGACAAAACGAGAAGGAACAATCCATCATGGCTTACCGAGGAGTATCGTCGTCACTTCTGCTGAATGAATCTGATCGGCTTACAGCGTTCATAGGAAAATCGCCAACAAAAACTAAGATACCAAGTTGGTAATATCCGGAAGCTGTAGCTTGAAACCATCCAAGCTCAATTCTTACACCGTGGAATTCTAGTTGAGGATTTCCATGGCTGTTTATCCACCTAATGACAGGAAGTAATGCTGAACGAATTGATCCGTGCCTCACAGTCCTAAGCTGTGCATTTAAACCGGCAACAAAGCGGTGCAAAACACCCGGTGGAATGTGCTGTAATAGTGATTTGAAGCCTTTAGGAGAGTTTCAGAGTAGAGATTGTGGAAGAGAACAAAAAATTAGAGAGAGATAAGCTAACCTGGCCAAGAAGATTTGTTAGCAGTGCGTCACTATGAAGACTATAAGGTGACATATAACTTCCATCTCCACCAAAAAGTATGCACATTGGGAATCTTTTCTGTATAATAGAGACCATATCTACACGCTTCTCGTCACCGCCAAGGAAAAAATCTACATACGCAACCATCAGATCCGGAGTCGCTCCAACCTGTTAAGACGTTCGACACAGACAGTCAAAATGCGAAGTAAAAGCTAGCTAGTTGTGAAGCAACAAATATAACATTAGACTATACGAATCCGAACCTTCATGCCTTTGTAGAGAGCTCTAGACCTGCATGAGCGGAGGCAAGAGTGGTCATATTTAGATTTCACATATTCCTGAAGACGATGTATCTTTCTCCTGCGACGCCACTGTTTCCAAGACCAGGCACAAGGATTTGCTAGAACTAATAGAATGCTGTGCACAGACCCTTCCCACCAATCATATGCCGCCGTAGAGTTGATCTCATCAATAAATCTGTTAAAAGCATCCTCGTACCTGTGAATGAGAAATGTACAGAGCAATGAGTTGACAGGCCTTGGAATAATAATGAGCCAAAAGTCAGTGTCATATTGGTCAGCAAAGAGTAAGACTAAGAGAAAATGAATCCGGATTAATGGTAAAGAGAAAAGACATAGTTTTTATAAAGACTAAACACAGAAGAGATTGTAACTGAGCCAAGTATTTTTTTAGTTCAACAACTTTATTCAAATATTCTGGCATCCAATCGCAACAGAGTTTGACCTAGTCAAGTTATATCCTTACACTATCTCGATGATTGCATCGGGAGGAGAGTAAGGCAGATGCCAAGGTTCCCTGAAAGTGTTTGGACCCATGAAGTACATACGATAAGCGTGGGTTTGTGTATCGTCAGACTTTGCGCCTCGGACCTAGAATGATAGGAGACAGGCCAGATAATTTAATCAACAGAAACCGAAGATTTGGGACAAGACAATTTCGGTAACACCATACCTCAGAGAGTGACAAAAGATGGGGTAAACAATGAGCACTCTGATTTTCGATAGAATTGGCACCATAGAAGCTTAGTCTTAGCAATCTGATACTTAATGTGCTTAGCAACAGACCGAGAACTACCACCACACAAGATAGAAGAAGAGCAAAGGGAAATGGCCCTCCAAATGCATAAACAAGTTCTTCCAGAGGTGTATAGCAGTTTGGCAATCTGTACTTGTCAGATACACATTTATACGGACAAACAGGTTCGCTAACTCCTCCTGCAGGTTCAAAGCGCCTCCCATCAGAAGATATCACAGTTAAGAAGAAAAAAGGGCTCTGGGGGTGGAAGAGCAAGAGAACTATAAGATAATATACCTCGTACGTATACAAATTTTGCACGACTTGGAAGATGCTCAGGCGGGCAGGGTGTACAAAGACGTTTGTCAGAGCCTTCAACATTCTTGAATGTCCCAATGGGGCATTCCTGAACAACAGATGAAAGCCAGAAAATAGAGAAGTGTCAAGCAAGCAAACAAGGCAGAGATTTGCAATGGTGCAATGGTGGTAAACACTACTGTGTCTGTCTAAGTTCGTAGTTTGTTACACCCATTTTGTTGCTAAAATTAAGGAAAAGCAGAATTGGGGAAAATGTACGTCATATATGCCAGCGTTGATGTAACTAACATCATCATAAACCATACGACTTACCAAGCAAAATGTGCCATAGAGTCCCTTTGGACACTTTTTTCCAGTCATCGTTCCCTCTTCCCCAAAACGGCCTCCCTTGTCCCCTGCCCCTCCTCTGAAGACATCATAAAGGAAGCATTTTTTTCATATTAAAGACATATAAGTCAGATTCTAGAATCTAGAGTTCCAAGATAGTCCAAATTTAGCTTAAAGAAAATAGTATAGGCAGAGCCTCAAGTACCAAACACTAATAATTATCCTCTCAAATCCATGGTGATGTATAGTACTAGGAGTCAACGTATATATGCATGCTTGTACCCCAGTAACTACAAAAGACTCACAAAGTAGCAAGTATGCAAGGAAGATTGCTTGAATTATCATGACAATGATGCATACCTGTTACTAATGGACCCCTTGACAGTTGCGACAGGAAAATACTCGTCACCAGTGTGTAACATGTCCCAGTGAAAGTGAAGTCTTCCACCTCCACCCCCACCACCCCCAATAGGGCCACCTCGGCCCCCTCGAGCTGTTAGAGATGAATTCTTTGAAAGTTCAAGCATCTGAAGGAAAAGAAGAATCGTCCCACCAGATCCTCCACCAACTCCACCAACCAAAGATCTGTTAGCCTTCGTTACTGGCTCTCCCAGGCTTTGGCCATCAGAGCTTAGAGATCCACGCAGATTAAGCGTCAAAAGAGGAAAGTGGATGGAGCCAATTACTGAAAAGGTAGAAAAAAAATTTGTACATATGATATGACAGTGTCAGATGAGTAAACAGATAGTTCTTAGTGTACTATTACTGGCTGCCAGTTTTTCTAAAAGTTATAGAAATAGAAAAGTAGCACTGACCTATCATCCCTCCACCAATCACATTCCCATATGAGTTATCTGGACTTTCAGCTCCGCTCCCTAACTCACAAGGAAAATCCGGGTCGCCGTAGGTATGACCTCCACTGCACACTCTTCCATTATAAACGCCTGATCCCCCTTGCCCTCCATGGCCAGCACCACTACCAGCTCCATTCGAATAAAGTCCTTTTCCCAGCCCCCCACTGCAACCTGTCATAGAAATTTAATGCATAGAATCCGAAACCACATTAATCTCTTGAATACGTAGAAAGGTATTAATATTTTAACGACATGGCGAAAATCTTTCTGCAAAAAGGCAAACTGCTATAGGAATTTGCTAAAAAGGGAAGAAATTTTGATTTATGTACCAAATCCAGATGCACTGATCAAGCCTTCATCAGTAACCACTACCGTTCTTGCCCTATGGATTTGAATTATGCTTCCTTTAACAAATCCACTCACAAGAATGTCCTCAACTCGACATATCTAGAAAATTAAAAGGTTGAAGATTATCAAATTTTGAGGCTACAAATAAAAGAATAGAATTTGTAAGAGCGGTCAAGTCTAATATCACTCCAGGAGAATGTTACAAAAAGGACTAACTATGCACAACTATAGGTGTTACAGGATAACGGAATTCACAAATATTTGACTCATAATATAAGCAAAATTTTTTGATCAGTCTAATAATTTATTAATAATTATTAGATTCTTAACTTGTGTTACTTCCTAGTAAGTAGTACAAAGTCTATACATCACAAAATTTAACTCGTGCCAGTAAGAAAACTTTGAGCCATCAAGGTACTTTTTTATCAAACTTACCTGAAGGGAAAAGGATAGTGTATAATTGACATGACAATCATCCGGTGGACTTATCAAGTCTATTGGGCATGTCTTGCTCTCACAAAGGGAACGAGTAACCCTGTAAAAAAGAAAGAGACTTTCTAGCATAAGTGTTTCAATTATTTAGTCCAGTACTAATCACCCTTACAAATTAAAATGCAAACGTATATGAAGTCATACTTACGCGTTTTTGCTTTCGTCGTCGTCGAGTGGTGCTTGTAGCATAGAACCTGGCCCAACCTGCAAAATTAAGTAACTGTTAAAAAAGAGTTTTGCATACTACACCGATTACTATGTCTAATAGTTTGTAATAGACATACATAAACATGATCGCACAATAACATAGATGATCATGATAGATATAAAACAAATCAACAGAACTTGAATGAATTAATCATGTTTAAACAAGAATTTCTTACAGTTATGTTGTAAAACTGAGACAAGGAAAGTCTCTGGCCTTTAATTGCATCCCCAGGACCCGTGAGCGTCAACATTCCTTGACCATATACACCCAAGTTCGCATTAGAAGTAATGACGGATTTTTCCTACAATTGTTAGAAGTCAAGACCTGTCTTCCATTTCAACCAAAGAAAGAAAAAAGAGACATGATAAGTTTACAAGTATACCGTTAGAACTGCAAGGTTGCGAACTTCAAGGACAGAGGAAGGCACTGCAGGGTTTCCTTCTCCATCAATTTTAATTACAGAATTCAACATGAGCAGCATCTTCGTAACAAGCCGTAATGCACCATAAACCTTCACATATGGACAAAACAACTTAACAAGATATACAGAAAAGAAAGAGAGTAAAGGAGAACCAAGATTATTACTGTACGGTTAGGAACAATAACCTGCCTTTATAACGGAGTTACTCATTAAAAGCTCTTCTGCAACAAGCTCGAATTCTGAAATTGGATATTTTGATAGCCCAAAGACAATGCTACTTCCTCGATAAAGGCTTATTTGCCCTCTGACCTTTACAATCAGAAAAATAAGAAAAGAATAAGCATTTAGGGGTAGTGCCAACTCGAAGTATTTTTAAGGAAAGAGAGATCAAGGAGTTTAATAAACCTAATAACAAAAAGAACTGACAGTTGAAAGGTCATCTTTAAAAGAAAGCATATAGGAAGTCATCCATATTCTAATATAACTTATATTAAAAAGGTGTACGCGGATCACAAACGAATCAGGGCAGAGAAGATCATTCAGGACTTTTTCGAGAAGAAAAAAAACATTCAGGAAATGAACTGACCTGCATCCTGGTCCACAGCAGCGGAACCAAAACTTTTGCATGATTATCTACGTAGATGTTTGACCACAGAGGCCTTGTAGGAAAATCGAGCAAAGGAGTTTCAGTCTCTGTAGTCATGTTATCATTTCCAACCCTTAAACTATATAACTCTGCGTTAAAGTATGTTCCAGCAGCTCCAGCATTTTTGGGACACCCAATACTTGCACCACCTGCAGTCATATGACAATAGGACCAAAATAATTTTAGTAAGGAACATAACGCAAAGAACTATATCCACAGGAAACTAGAAAGGACATCAAGTTTCCCATAATAGAGAAGCCGGAAAACAATCTCAGAAGAGTTTACAGCTACAAGAAACCACAACTAACAAGATCCAAGCGACTGATAAACAGGGTTAAATCTGAGCATAGAGGTTAGTGAAACATTGGCCTTGATCCCCAAAAATTTTAGAGTTTTTTTTTACATAGTCATAGGCCCTCAAATTTTGAAATAAAAAAAGTTACTAAAGTTCTTAAAGAAATGTTTCAAGCCCCCAAAACTCAGATCTTGCCCTGATGATAAATAGAGGCTGTAGAAAACTTATGTCACTTGCATGAGCCCAGTTAGTTAGCAAAAGAAACACAAACCATGAACAAGAACTCTAACATCTTCTTGTATGCTGTAACAATCAAGAGAGATCCTTCCTCCACCACCTCCACCCCATCCCCTCCCACCTGATGCAGATATTTTACCGTTACCCTTCCTACACATCCAAAAACACACATCACAAAGATCAAACTCCAGCAAAAGAAGTAAGATACAACACTTAACACGGAAAACATAAAACTTACAGCTTCACAGCACTAACACAAATACTTCCACCAGACCCACCCCCACCTTCCTCACCACTATCCCCCCCATCAGCAGCAACAGAACCATTCAACACAACCGTATCCTTCATCACAAGCTTAACACGACCCCCACCTTTCCCTCCCTCCTTCATCCTAAACCCCCCTTCACTCCCATAACTCCACGGCTGATGCAAACTCGACCACGAATAAACATCCCCACCCCAATAAGTCGACACATTACTCTTCACACACGACGCCCCTCTCCCACCGTGCCCTCCCCCGGAACCATCCCTACCAAACGGCGTCCCGCTAGTCTGCGACGGCGGCGCTCCACCCAACGCCGTCGTGTAGATAGAAGAGTTCGCGTCCATGGTTAAATTAACAGCTCCGAGAACCACCGAGCCGGCGAGGATCCTCGCCGATTGGCCGACGTGGATGTTCCCGGAGACGTTGAAGGTGATCGTGCATCCTTGGATGGGGCAATCGACGGAGACGTGCGCGAGGATGTTGAGGTTCCCGGTGCCGTAGACTTGGACATCGGAATCGAAGCGGAGATTTGAGTTTAGTGTGCAGGTTGTGTTGAATGATCCTACGCCGTCGAGATCTTGACACGTCACGGGGTGGTGGTTATGGTGGTTATTTGGTTGGACGGTGGAGAGATACTGTGGCGTGGTGGAGACGAAGAGGATGCACAAGAGGATGAGTTCGAGCATCGGGAATCACCGAGATGAGCTTACACTAGACGACATCTAAAGTAAAAGTTGGATGCTAATCTGAGTTCATAACTATCTCCATAGACAAACAAACAGTCTCGAGAATTTCACTATGAGTCGAGAGAAGGGAGAAGAATCTGGGATTTGATTTTGGATCTTCAGGAGATATGTGAGTCAAGAGATTTTCTTTGTGGTTTACTTCGCTTTCCTTTTTCTTTTCTTTTCTTTTTCTTTCAGCGACTGTTAATGGAGTTGAAGCTACGCTTGGATCATATGTACAGCTGTCGTCAGTATCAAAGATTAAACACTCTACTTTTTTTTTTTGTTGTGGTTGTTACAGTTGTATTATCTTGATTTATTCATTTTTCTGATAAGGAAAATAAAGTTGACAAAAAAAAAAAAAAAGATAAGGAAAATAAACTAAAGGAACTAATTACGTAAAATCAAAATTTGTCTATCACTTTATTGTTTTCTTTTCCCAGGCAGAAAATTAAATGACGGAGTTCACGACATCGATCAATATTTTCCCATAAATTACGAGACTTAACTGAGTTCGCTCGTGTTGATGCAACCGTTACACTTTTCTTCTTCTGTCAAGATGATATAATATTTTGAGGCGGTCAAGGTAGTATCAGAGATTCAAAGAAAAACAAATTAAAGATTGACTCGATAATGTCTATGCTACTATCTTAACTTATTTGAAATCGATCGGCTAGTGTCAAAACCATGACGTCAAACTATAGTATAAAGCCAGGAGAGATGTGTCACTGCTCAGATTAATTTATCTAGTAACGTACAACAGATTTGGAAAATGAATTTTATAATTGGCATGTTACCTTGTAGAAAATTAAGAAATTTGAGTGGTTGTCAAAAGCCAATATCAAAGGAGATGAGAGATAATTAGGGAAACTTTAAAGGATTGGCCCAGCCAGATTCTGAATCTAGTGACCAGAGCGAGCAGGTATAAATGCTCACGGCATCTCGCATTTCCAATTTTCTATCTTAAAAAATTCAATCCATGAGATGAGCCTCCTTTCAGATATTTGTTTAATTTTAACGCTAAAGTTTCTTGTGTGCTCAGATCAAACCAAAAACAACAGATGGAGCGTTTCGTTTTGTTTCGCATAAGATGTATGGGCCCATTTCGTATTCAGACAAACGTATACATTAAACACCGCCTCCAGTCAAGTTGACACATGATTGACACATGTTCAAGGTTGCAAGGAACCCAACAAAAATAGACGAACGTAAAACATATCAACACTTCTGCTTTCATTAGCTGAAAAGCCATTTTTATGCCCCCAAACCAAAACCAAATCAGCTTTTCTTTTGCTGTAAACAACCTCTACCAAACCCCAAAAAAACATAAACCAGACAAAACCTTTTGCTGTGAAAAACTTTTAGACATTTTATTTTAAAAATCCTTCAAACCGAAGATATACTTTGAAAACAAAAAAGAAATATAAGACAAACTGAAACTTAAAAATAGATGTTTATGAATATCGAACACCAAAAACCGGATTGGAAAACATCCATAGGCCACAAAGTAGCCAGTCTAGAACCAAAACTTGCACGACATATCACAGATAATCAGATCATATACCAAAACCGAATCAATGATTCAGACAAGCACCAAGTGAAAACATCCAAAGAAACAAATAAACCAAGAGTTTCTAGTTATCATCATATCAATATCTTCAGATAACTATATCTTCAGATAATAAACCAAGAGTTTCTAGTAAGACGATGATATTATAAATATTACACGGCAAAAACAAACATATAATCCCAGAGGATTTACTGACCAAGACTTCTCCTCCCTGGTTACTTAGGTACATTACCTGTTGCTGCGTTAAGCGAGCCAGAAAGGCACGTACCTTACAAGACCCGGGAAGCCAACCAGATGTTTGTTTGGAGCCGTGATAGCGCGATACCAAGCTGCTGAATTTGCAATAAGGGTGTTTGTTTACAAACCCGTTGCATTCAACCTTTGCCTGTGTCATCTTTAGCCATTGTGAGGAAGTTTAGGGTTTTGTGAGCCTTGGTTAGGAGGTTGAGATTGCTGTGGGCCTGAAAGGTTTAGAGGCTGGGTGTAGTGTGAGAAAGGCTGCGAGTAGAGTGAATTCGGGAGACCCTGAGTGAGGAAGAGTAGTTAGCATCTTTAACCAGAAACATGTGGACACAGATAAAGATGGTCAACACTACTAAGGCATCATTTGTTTGTCTGAGTTTTAAACACATCTTTCTATTAATTGTAAACGTAAACGCCAACCAAAAAAAAAATCGCAGATTAGGATTGTTCTGATCAAAAGGACAAACCTGAGACTGAAGATTAGGATTGTTCACACCAAAAGAATTCTGTTGTCCATCATCCTGGGATGAGTCGATAAAGCCAGCTTGGGTGAAAAGACCATGTGCTCCGGGTGCCATATACTCCTGCATGAGCAATAAAAGGCTCAGAAAGACTGAAAAATTTGTGTTGGAAGGAGAAAGGTCAGGTGAAACACACCTGAGACATGAAATCATTACTCCCACTGAAACGAGAATAACCCCCCTGAGAATTCTGGTTCATATAATTTCCAGGAAACGCTCCATGGGCTCCTTGTGTGGCATAGTCAACAGCATATCCCCCCTGTGAAACATACTAGGGAATTATATACACATGACCCAGATCTCAACAACAGATATAACCAATGCGAGAAAGCTATGATTCCTATGTGAATCACTAAAGCAGGCAGAAGAAACTACACCTGTGTAGAAAAGTCAGCCATGTAAGGAGCATGAGAGCCCTGGCTCTTGAAATCGTCACCCAAGAAATCCTAATGGTATTGTCAAAAGAGAGATTAAACAACATATAAAAGCAGAATACATTGCAACCAAGTCGCCAAGTAACAATAAACGAGATGACAACCTGAGATATGCCGCCCATAAATCCATCCCTGAAAGCTTGGCTACCCTGAAAAGGCAACTAACGTGTCATGATTTAAATTAAACCAAAATAATCGAGCCCTGATGCATCAAAAACTCGATTAAAAGACAAAAGAAAATTGAAAGGGACGAGGACAATATTACATATCCAGGTTGGGATAGCGGACCACCAGATGATGGTTGGCTATGTGGACTATCAAGGGGAAAGTTCAAATTAGGGCCAATAGTTCCAACATTATGCTGGGTGGCTGGTTGGTGTGGAAGGTGGCCACCAACTGAACTTCCACGACCAGTACCAACAGGTCCACGAGCGGGAATAGCATATGGTTGAGAAGGAGGACCACCAGGAAACGGTGAAAGTGGCACCCTAGGCATTGGGTAGCCCGCTGGGTGTAGTCTAGCGCCATTAGGTAGGCCAGAAGACATATAAGAACCACCAGCTGAATCAATAGAAGAAAAGTTTTGGAGGGGATCCACATTAGGTGGGCCATAAGGTATACAACAATCACAAGCTTAATCAACAGAATGACAAAAGCACACATAATCACAGAAGATGCAAAAAGGTACTGGACATTTACTTACCCCTACCACGGCTTCCTCTTCTGTCAGCATTGGGATTACCAGAACCAAAATTATCATTTCCCATAATGCCAGCCCCACCACCATAAAATGGTCTCCGATCATTGTACATCTAAAAGAAGTACGAAAGAGGATTAGTGTTCATATTTCTTATCCTTTCAATCTACTTTGATGGAAATCGAGGTTCATTTGGTACCTTTCTTGGTTTCTGAAATTGTATCATGCTTTGCTTTAAGTTATTAAGCGGTCCTTCAACTAAGCACTCATGTTCCTGTCGATACAAGGAAAACAAACAAAATGATTGACTTGGACTAAAAGTATTCATCCCAAAGGCTTCGCATAGAATGACTGTAAGAACTCATGTGATGGCACCAGAAGGTGACAAAGACGGTCCAGTGAAAGACCTCACTTATGCTTTCTGAAAACTACCTTGTAATGTGTTAGCAAGCCATTCCACAGAGGTTGTTTACTAAGAACCTTCGGATTTCCAAGAATAACAATTCCATAACGAGCACGCGTCAGTGCAACATTGAGCCTCCGTGGATCATTAAGGAATCCAATGCCCTGGAAACATAAACCCAGCAGTTACGAGTCAAATTCTACAATGCTTCTCAGACGCAATGTACCACAGAGCACCCACAAACCTGATGCTCGTTACTTCTCACACAGGACAATATGATGTAATCTTTTTCTCTTCCTTGAAAAGAATCAACACTGGCAACCTGTAAAGTTGGGAGCTTGTTAAATAAGTGACAGGGTCGAATTAAACCATTTCAAAACCGCTTTTTGACAATACTACCTCAATTTCCTTGTAAAGTTGCTGTCGGAGAGAACCATTTCTTGTCATGTAATTAACAATGTATGCCCTCTGTCCCTCGTATGGAGTTATCACTCCAATCTGGCAACAAGAAGAACGTCAACATATACCAACATGACATATCAGATCTAGTAACTAATTTTAGTACGCTCACCTGACTGGGGACAACTCCACTCTTTAAGAAAGCGGTCACAAGTTTCTCAACATTAGCAGCCTCGGTTCTATTTAGATACGATGTTCCACTAGCACTGATCTCCTCTTGCCCCAGCTGCAAATTGGAAGACGATATATATGGATCAAGTTTGTTTTTAATGGGTTTGGTAGTGGGGTTCAGGCCCAGGGTTCATGTCGACCATGCTTAAACGTTATAAACAAATCACAATGCAAAATTTGATACCTGGACATAGAAAAACATGGGCCTGTTAGGTACAGGCCACGGGAAATCAATCCCTGTTGTTTGCCTTTCAATAACTGTGACTCCATTCTGTAGTGTTCCTTCGTAGAAGCTATTGGATGGAAACTCGGACAAAGCTGGATGCATACGATATTGAACCTGAAATTAAGAAAATGACAACATTTAGTGAACAGCCACCAGACGTAGTGAAACTGTGGAAGGAAAATAGAACATGTTACAGTATATTGTATAATCTCACAACTTTCTTCAGAAAGAAAAAAAACAATAAAAGGATTATAACAAATGAAATTATATTTCGAAGTGGTAAAATCTGCTACGTTAGAGCAAAGCGACTAAAGTAGTACCTGCAATCTAATTGGTTTAATGCCAAGAAGCACAAGGCGTTCAAAGAGAGACTGTGCCAAGCCAGCACGAGCTGCTTTCTTGCACATAATTACGGGGCCAAGCTGACAATGATCTCCAACAAGAACAACCTAGTGCATAAAAACTTCTGTAAGCAATCAACAATAATTAACGGTAACAAGTCAACTCATTGAGAAGCCTAATACCTGTTTTACCCCAAGGACCAAAGGAATAAGGCACTCAGGTTCTGTTGACTGAGTAGACTCATCAATAAGTACCTATTAGAGACGAAGGGCATATCAGCTTCTACAGATCTAGAGATGTTAAATAAAGTATTAATCTTAACCTGTCTAAATCTAAAATTAGACAACCGAAGATCCGCAGCACCAACACAAGTGCAGCAAATGACATCAGCACTCTGGGTTATCTCGCGTTCTGTTGCTCTTTTCAGATTTTTGTATTTCTTTTCATCACTGCTCGATAGCTCACCTAGTGACAACAACAAAAAAAAAAGCAAAGATAACGTACAAGTTACGTCCACTCCAAAACTCCAACAAATCAATTAGTTATAATTAAATAGCAATAGAAAGGTAAATGAAGATAAAATGCAGGACCTTGTTCATCTTTCAACTGCTGAAGCTTATGCAGTTCGCTCTTCTCAGATGTGTCAAGATGTCGTACCTGCAAGAACACATTCAATGAATAATCTTAAAAGAAAAAAAAGATGAAGAGGGTAGGACCAAATTAGGAAGTTGAAGAATGCCACCATGTGAACTAACCTGGTAGTGAAGGGTCAAATGCTCTACAGGAGAACTTACAGCTTCCCTTGACTTTGCACAAAGGCGAACAACCTGACATCATAGTAGGAAATGGTAAACAAAAGGAGGCAACAAAATCTGAATGAATAGTGGCAAATTATCAAAATGAAGGATAAATCAGAGTTTCCAGCGTCTTATGAAAATTTAATTAGAAAACAGACGTGGGGACCAATATTCACCTTTAAACCAGTAGCACTAATCTTTTCTGCTAATTGGTCGACAGCAACATTACTTGGGGCACAAACCAGAACCTGTCAGGCAAATAGGCAATTATTTTAAATCTCTGGTAACTCACAAAAAGCATCCTGGCAGATCAATAATTAGCTTTACCTGTCCCTGACCCTGTTTTGCCATGTGATACACTATTGCAGCAGAAGTTACAGTTTTGCCAGTGCCAGGTGGACCTTGGATCAAGCTGATGGGTTTCTGGAGGACACTCTTCACCGCATTGATCTGATCAAGGATAAGATAGCACCTGTTAAAATCAGCTATACATTTTCATAATATAACTTCTCCTTGTGTTAACAAGGACGTGGGACCAAAACGATGCTGCGGGTTCCAAGAAGGTAGTAGTTACGACAGACATTTGTATACATGATAAGGTGAAAGCCATGAATTACCTGAGATGCATTCAGTTCTGGAAGACCAGGTACCCCAAAACGTCGGGGTAGTGTGCTCCGGACCATCTGGGCCTCAACTTCATGTCCCAATAACTGATGGTAAATATAACTTGAAAGAAAAAAGAAGAAACGTAGTAATTCAGTGGTTAACCAATATGCAGTAACACGGTGATACACACCAAGAAAGAAATAGGGTTTCAGTTGAGTGACTTACCCACTCACACTTGTCTCATCTACAGCAAAATTCTTCATTGCTCCCTGCATCCGATCAAAGCTTGTACTTTTCCAAACAAAATCAACACAGAATCCATGGTTGACGTCAATTGGAACTCCCTACACACGAGCAAGTAAAGTTGAACATATCTCCACAAGTGAATGTCAAAATCAAGACTTAGAAATTGATTTTAACTCACCTGATTAGCTCTGAGTTCAAGAGCAACCTCTTCTTGTGCAGTTAACTTGACCTGGAGATAAATTAAAAGAAATATTGGTAAGGACTAAACGCTCTCACTTACAGGATCCACCCTGCCAAGAGAACATATAGTTGAAATGACATCAACACCAGAAAGGAGGCATACCACATGTCCAACTGATTGCCAAGCTGGATGAGCAGCATCTCCTGAGTAGCGCAGACGAAGTTCATCACCCGGCACCAATCGCAATTCATTCTCCTCCTACCTCAAAAGTTTAAAATCAGATAAATTTTCTAATGAGCCAAAATAGCGAGCACTAGGTTTCAACAACCTTTGGGAAGACGAAGTATGCAACGCGCTTTTTGTTAAGACCAATATCCCACCGAACTGTAAGGTTTTCCTTGCTTTGAGACTCTTTCATCATCTACAAAAAAATCAAGATGATAAGCCGCCCCAACAGAACAAGAATAGAAGGGACATGAGAAACAATCCTACAAATTGTAAATACACACCTTGTCATAATCTGCTTCAAGCTTAATCAGCGGTGCAAACACGTTTTGATACTGCAGAAGGAAAACCACCAAAAAGGTCAAGAATAAAAGCATATCACCAACACCGACCTGGTCCAATAAACTGTCATATCGAAAAAAAATGTTTCTCTTCCGTATAGAGTTGCTTATAAAAGGCTGAGAAAATGTATACCTGATATGCATCTTCATACTTAGGTTGAACAGGCTGAGGCTCATCGTCTACACCAGGTTTTTCAAGGTCTTCAAGAGTAGCTTCCGGACTTGTCTTCCATAACTCCTCTATCTTGTTTATTTGCTGTGCACTAATCTGACGTGCCCTCAGCTGTTCCTGCTCTGATGGAACCTGCAAAAAAAAGAATTAATCATATCTCCAAAAGACAGTCTTTTTTATAAAAAAAAAAAAGCAAGGATAGAAACTAACCTTAACAAGCCAGGGGAGAAAACACCTATCGTCAATCAAGGGACACCACTGACTTAGATCCCAGTTCATATCCTTCAAAGCATTTACATTTAAACAAGGATCTCTACAGAGAAGGACGACAACACTATCCGTCTTCGCCGAGATAAAACCGAGAAGAAACACATTTCGACATCCACAGTTGTAACATTCGAGAATTGTATCCCCTAACGGACTATCTCTATGCAAACAAACTTCCTTGTGTTTCGCTCGAACCTTACAAAAAAAATAACCAAAACACCAGTCTTAACCAGAACTCAATAAATTAACCAAATAAACGATTCTACAGAGACGTTTGTTTGCTAACCAAATGATTCACGATATGCGAGCCTGACGTATTTCCCCTCGAATTACAAAACCACTTCCTACACGACGCCACATTACACCTAACGACGCAAGCCGGGTTCGAGATACCACAATACTTACACGCGTGCTCCGTGAAATCACTCTTCCCGTAATCGAACCCCTCATCGTCTCCCGTCTCCTCGAAGCTCAAACTCCCCATCCCGGAAGCCAACGCATCGACCTGGCTGCTACCACCGCGTCCCGATTTGGCAGCGGTGGCGGAGAGGGAGGAAGGCGAGGAGGCGTCGGAGTGATGATCCGCGGCAGGTGCTGCGACGACGCCGCGATCGGATGGATCGATGACGGAGATTGAGTCGGACGGTGTCGGCCACGCCGTTGGTGATCGGAACTCTGGGTAATCGAACTCGGAATCGTCTTGGGAGTTGAATTCGAGAAAGGTGTACGCGTCGGGGACTGTATCGGGCTGTGATGCGGTCTCGAAGAGATCGGGGTGTTGAGAATCCATTTGAAATCGATCGTTTCTTCTTCGATTGTTTTTTTTTTTTCTCTGGAGTGGGAGAGGGAGTTAGGGTTAGGGTTAATGCGCCAGTTAAAAACGGACGAACCTTTGAGGATTGGAACCGAATGTGCGTGTCAAAGACGGAGCAAGGGGGGCGCGTGGGGGGAATTGATATATCATGCGCTTGTCACGCGCCATGCTCTGAGTTATGGGTTTCCCGCACGTGATGTTGGGCCATTGATTTAAAGACTAGACCAGTAGATTATTTCACTTTTGTCGAATATGAATATCAAAATTAAATTAGTATTTAGTCCATGTTGTGACACAAGTGATTCACACGATATGCGAGCCTGATGTGTTACCTCGTATTCTTCCAAACATATAGTTACAAACTCGACCTTAAATCATTTTAATTTTATAATATTTGATTATGGAATTAGTTGAACGACCAAAGTTGTATGCGTATGGGTTAAGATTATTGTCTTGCAGCCAGAGCCGGTCCTACAAATTGTAGGACTAGAAGCAAGTTTTAAAAAATTGACCTCTTTTAAAGAAAAACAAAGAAAAAGATATAAAAGGGAAACTAGATTTTCAAAGGACGGATATATTTTTTGTTTTATATATTTTTTTAGAAATTGAATTTTCATATTTGTGTTTTTTTAATCATATTTCTGTTTTCTTTGTAATCATAATTGTGAAAAATATTTTTCTTAAATGATTAGTAAGAGATTTTAAAAATTGAATTAATATATTTGGACTAAATCTATATCAATAGGCCATGTTCCTAATTAAATAGAATAGATGTTTCTAAATAGAATAACTATCGCATCCATTGTCAAAAAAAAAAAAAACTATCGCATCTCGGTTTAATCATAGAATCATTCCTTCTGGATGAAACCGGGAAACATCCCAGACATGTTCCTAAGTCTACAATATGTTTCTTTTTTCTTTTAAATATAAAATATCAAATTCCATCTAGAAGGAATGGTTATATGGTTAGACCGAGATGCGATGGTTATTCTACGTAGAATATTTATTTGTGTCTTAATTTATTTTTAGGAATTTTAATGTTCATATTTATGTTTTACTTTGCAATTATGTTTGTATTTTTCCTAATCATATTTGTGTATAAATCTTAATCAAAATCTATTTTATAAAATCATAGTAATTTAAATATTGACCCGACATACGATCGTTTCTTTGTAATCATATACTCATGTCCGTTTATTTGTAATCATATTTGTTTATTCTAGATTTTGATCCGTGTTTGCGGGTATAATGTTGCTTTGTAATTTTTGTGTGTAAATATGTAATTTATGCAATTTTTCTTATATGTTATAAATATGTAAATTATGTAATTTTAATTTATATGTTTGTGTATAATAATTTTTGAAATTATTTAGTAAATTTTTTTGATAATTTGTATTGAATTTGTGATGTTGCATAACAATACAATTGTGTCATAGCGATTTCATATATCAATTTCTTATTTTAATTTAAAATCTTTGTTTTATTAAAACAAATAACAAAATATTATAATTTTAATGATATGATTTCATATACAATCATCTATATAACATTATTATCAGATGCCCATTTAAAACTATACAATATTTAAAATCTATTATACTTTTGTGAAGTAGTGATTAAATCAAAAGGCCCATGATCATACCACAACCGATCCAGTTACAAAAGTAGGATCGTTATGCAGTTATTATACAAATAAAATTGGACAGTTATATTTTATTGCAGTTATATTTTTAAATTGGACCCAACTAATATCAATTGGTCATGCTGCTAATTTAATAGTATTGATATCTTATACAAGATTCAAACCTTGGTTGTTGAAACATAGTTCCAGCAACCAAAACTCTACCACTACACCAAAGGAGAATCTTGGAAAAATGTGGCCAAATTAATTGAAAATAGTAAGTGGCCGGAAGCAGCTGGTTGATTTGCTTCTACCAAAGGCCAGCTCTGCTTGCAACATTTGCAACAGTTCGATAGACGGGTTCGTCTGTTTGTTTGTTCAACCAATATACAGGCTCTTAAAACTCAGTATCTTAGGTCATATTTATTTGGATTATTAGTTCCGGTTAAGATATGTTTCGTAGTTAATTGAAAGCACTGTTCATCGACCACCAATAATGGAGCTGGAATTTGGTTTCTAGAGTTATGTAAATAGCATGCGTTCGAATCATGGCATTTTCTTAGTTCTTAATTAAGAAAAACTAAGAACTGATTCTTTAATAAGATATATAAGAGCCGGTTCTTAGTAGAGATGGCAAACAGGTTGTCCCGTCTCATCCCGTCTCAGACTGCAGTGGGATTTTCTTTAAGCGGATCACAACAGGTCAAGCCCGTGCGGGCTGTGATCTTTAGAATGGCTACTCAAACCTGTCTCGATATAGGCCACTCTAGGACATAATTCAAGTCATCGATTCAACTGGACATAATTCATTAGTCATTGTTCTGTTTATTTTTTATTCAAAACAATAATTGTAACTATTTGTATCACACCCAAAACATATTTACATACAAAGTAAAGATGATTGCAGAAGATAGTTTTATTTATTTTATAACTCATAAGTTCATAACCAATGTTTTAGTTTGCCGAATCCAAAATTTAAATAAAAATAAACACTAAATCAAAAAGGTCAATCCCAAATTAAATAAAAAGAGAAACTAAATCAAAACACTACTAAAGCTCGAATCGTCATCGTCGGAGCTGTAGTCGTCATCACTGGAGCTCGAATCATTATCACCAAAGCTCGAATCATCATCATCGCCCAAGCTCGTTACGTTTTCTCAAGGAAAGTCACATGAATCGTCTTCTTCTCATTCTTTCTCATGTTTTTTTAGGTAAAATAAAAAAGAAAGAAAAAAATACGGATCCTTGTAATCCTGCGGGACCCGTTTCGGCCCATTTTTCAAAAGATCCAGTACTGCAAAGACTCGTCCCGTGAGGCCCGCAAATTTGCGGGCCTAGAAAACCTTATCCCAATACCGTTCCGCGACAATTTTTACGGGTTAGGCCCGCGGTCTAGATCCATGATTACCATTTCTAGTTCTTAGCCAAAAAATGTAAAAACAAAAAAAAATGTCAAATCATGAGTTAGAAATTTCATCCTAAAAACCTTCTAATAAACATGTCATTACCAATCAAAAGTACTAAAATTTTATCAACGAAAAAAAATACAAGGCCATCATCATATGTGAGATACCTATATAGTTTCTCCAAACATTTTTTACCTTTAAAACGTTATGTGTTGAGAAAGTGACCATTGTATTAGATATGAGTCTCTTATAACATCTCTAAAATAACTTAAAATTTTCAAATATGAAATTTTTATAGTTCAAAAGCAACATAAAAACTTTAAATTTTGAAGCTTTAAACAATATACTTTCATCTTTTAGTCTTTTTAATTATCTATTTTCCATATAATCTTGTTAATTTTTAAAGTCATCATTTTAGTCTTTAATTTTTTTATGCAAAACACAAAGAACATTAATAACACTAATGTATCCATCCATCCATCCATCCATCCATCCATCCATCCATCCATCCATCCATCCATCCATCCATC
>CAKOAT010074043.1:245849-270645 GCA_932364175.1 Eruca vesicaria subsp. sativa | reverse complement strand
TCTATCTATCTATCTATCTATCTATCTATCTATCTATCTATCTATCTATCTATCTATCTATCTATCTATCTATCTATCTATCTATCTATCTATCTATCTATCTATCTATCTATCTATCTATCTATCTATCTATCTATCTATCTATCTATCTATCTATCTATCTATCTATCTATCTATCTAAGTAGGCTTTGCATCCCTCTTGGGAAGCCATGTCATCAATTGCTCTTTGCTCAGTCTGACACGTTTCTTTTGTTTTTACGAGTCTACGTTAAATTGTTATTTTTGGGCTTGACAAATTAAACTAAATTTGATTGATGCAACCCATCATCGAAACCCGAGAACCACCCTCTTCCTCTTCTACAATTATCTTCGCTTCGTAGGGTTCATGGTGTTCGTCGGTTTCTTCTTTCATAATCTAGCCATGGAGTTTCTGGAAGGTGATGGGAGACGAATCTTAACGGTTAATCTGTGGAAGGATTTGTTGTTTGTGTCGTTTGAATTGGATTTCTTTATAGTGGGTAAGGAAAATTGGAACAGTTATGGGATGCATTCTAATCGTTGTCATTAGTGACCATCTTAACTCCTTTATCTCACTCAAGAATACTCATTCAATGCATCTCTCCTCTCTTTCAGTCGGTGAATCTTCATGTATAAAATGGTGAGAGTTCATCCTTTGAACATCACTTTTTCATTCCTTACAACCCAAAACTTTCTTTGAGTAGAATGGCGAACTAATAATCTTCCCCCCCTTGCTTACTTGAAGAAAGCCATTATAGCACCACCGTTAAAATCTCTCTGCTCAGATTTTTGGAGGCCAGGAATGTAGAAAAGAGGCGGCGAGGTTATGGGCGTCGACATGCTCCTCCTCGACACGCTAAGTTAACTCCGATGAACAAAAAAAAATCAATCTCTCAAAGTGTTATGATTTTAGCTACAAGTTCTTTAATTGATGTTGATATCATTGCTTTGAATCGTGTCAAATGTTTGGTGACGGACCATCGTGTTTCCAGAGTTGAAAATGCCATACAGAATCAGATCGACAATCAATGTAAAAGCAAAACGACGTTATCAGAAGCCAATATGCGTTAAAAGAATTAACACTGACAATCAAACACAGATGATGTAACCTTTATCTCTCTCTCTCTCTCTCTCTCTCTCTCTCTCTCTCTCTCTCTCTCTCTCTCTCTCTCTCTCTCTTTATATGTATGTTTATATTTTTCTCATACAAATAAGCTTATTTGTTTTGCTGGCGCAGTTGATTTGTTGGGGAACTTGCGATGCATGGTAACATCAAATAAGAGTTCTTTACAATCTACATAATTACATTGACAAAACCGCCGTCTTCTTTAGTTTGTGTTCTCTTGCTGTTTTTTTTTTTCAATTTTCATACTTCACTCTACCAAGACTCAATTAAGTCTGGCAAATGTAGTTTTTCATTGCAACTGTTTAACTTTATTCCACAATATCTGATGTGTTGATACCCAATGGCTGATGCTAACTTGCTCTGTGGTAGTAGAAACCATAGTTTGACATAAAGCTGAGACCTCCCGTGGGTCAGCATTTGAGTTCACAATAACTTTCTACTTGGGTCCGACAATAACTTCGAGCATTATGAATGTTCTGAACCAGAGCCAGTTGGTAATGTTTGTTAGTCGACTGAGATGGTAACTTCGTAGTTCTTCTTGGAAACATGGAGAGCAGAAGCCCAACCGCAATAACCATCTCCACCAGTAACCAGAATACTTTTCTGTTTCTCTGAATATTTTGAAAAGGCTTTATAGGATTGAAAGTCTGCCTTAAACCAAACAGTTTAACCAAACACTTGCTGTTGGTTAGTGAGGTAACTGAAGGGCATGAAGCTGAGAATAGATGAGCCATTTAAAAGGTGTATTATTGATGATTCTGTCAAAGACACATTCACCTGCAAAACAAAAACAGCCAAGATTTAAGACTATTTTGTCAGCGTTGATGATGGATGCGAACTGTGAAGAGAGATGTATGAAACTTTTGTTTTAGATTCGTTAAATTCCTTCGTGATATGTACCAAATCGGTAGTGTAATAAAAATAGATTATTGAGTAATTTTGTTTAAGATGAAGAGGATATTAGTTACATAAGAGTAAAAATGTAAACTGGTTTTAATAAAATCGTTCTCATTTCATTTTATCAATACAAAATTATTTCTTTGAAGATATTTAAATAGAATAATCATATAAGAGAACCTTTTTTTGAGCAAGTTCTTTTCCTCAAAATACTATTCTCATATAATGGTCGAACTGAAAGAAACATAAACTGCTAAACAATACTTATGTGATAGAAGTTGGAAAAAAAACCATAACAACATAAAATTAATCTCTGCAAACACGATTCATTTCTACCTTGAAAAACACTTAGAAACAAAACTCAGTCCAAAGTATTAAAAGTCAAATATTTAGAGCAAATAAAGTTAGAAATTCCATGTAACTTGGTCTACAAGTTAATAATTACAACAAAAAAAAACATTCCAAAATTTGGAAAATCAACCATTTGTTATACGACCGCCAAAAACTCACTAATAACTTTTTGGCTAATGGTTAAAAACTCCCTCACTAATAACTTGCAGGGCCCGAAATACCAAAAAAAAGAATGATTTTAGATTCGCCCAAATAACATTAAAAAATACAATAATCAGTTAACGAACTTGTTCTATCTTAAAAAGTCCAAACAATAAAAACATCCTTACAAGTCCATGGAGTTTTAGAAAAAGATAAATCAACATTGCTTATCTATATGAAAGCTCAGAGTCAATCAAACTATAAATATATAACTAAAATATTAAGCATTTCAGGCTTTGGTTGAACATCTTAGAGAGCAGCTTCACCAGATACTCTAATCTTGCTGACTAAGTAACCGTAGTTAGGATTCGTTTCATAATGTTCCCGCTCTTTTCTTCTTGCAAGCATCATCATGTCCACGTTCTTATTACTTTCTCCTTGCGAACCGCTGACGATTCCAACCCCAATGATGTTGCAGCATGTATGATAATTTCTCGAGAAGCTTATTAAGGCAAGCATTACTTTATGTTTGGAACAGATTTTCTAAAGATCAGCTACATTACATTTACATGCGTTGTTTATTTGGTTACTCTTATAATCTTATTAGCTCAATGTTAGCTTACCGAAAGCAACAAATGTCATGTAAAGCTTAAAAGTCAAAATAGACTATGTCATCCGAAACACATAACAAGACAACCCAATACAATTACAACTAAACATCAAAATTCTTTTATATTAATTACCAAATCCCGCGCGGGTCTCCCCTAGTTTATAATATTGAGTTCGTAATATCAAAGCTGCTCTAATAGTTTATATTTCTAGATATATATTATATTTGTTATAACTTATAAATTTTACTTCTTTTGAATATTACGAAGTTTTGGCGAAACCCCTACCAAATAATAAGTTAATTAATTAAAATATCATATATGCTCAAAATATCAACATCACACACACACACACACACACACACACATATATATACCAAATGCATAACGGACATAAGTAATTTTCTATAACAAGTTCAGAGTTCAAATTTTGTCTATAAGAATTAATGTGCAAAAAATTGTTAGATGGGGATTATGCGTCTTAGAGAACTAATGTCTAGGCATGCTTTAGATCAATTTTCAGAATGCCTAAACAATTTTTTTTTTAAAAACGGGTTTGAAAAAAATCACTTTGTTTGTCTGCCTAGACTGATTTATAAAACAATGATAAGAAGAACCAAAACTTTCATGTATCCATTTTCAAAAAAGAAAAAAAAAACTTTCTTGTATTCTTATTTTATGCAAGTATTTATATCGCTAATATACTAAAACAAATTAAGAATCGAATTCAAAACAACTTAAACCATTCAATAAATAGGTAAATTACAAAGATAGGAAAAAACTAAAAACAACCACACGTACGTATTAGGAAATAAAAACCATCCATTTACGTAGCCTCTACTTGGTAACCTCCTAAGCCATGAAATAGTCGTAAAGCCCCTTCTCTTCGTTTCTAATTGCTTTTGAAGAAAAAATCGATCATAGAGAAGTCTACCTTGTAGACCTCTCTCTCAAATTCGATTCCCATTTAGTGTTACCAACATCAAATATGCGTCTCCCTCGTAATTCTACCCCCTTCGTTCTCCTCTTTCTCGTTGTTGTTGTTGCGCCAGCTGTATCAGCTGATGTAGCTATCTTGAGAACAGATTATTACCAAAAAACGTGCCCCGACTTCAACAAAATCGTGCGTGAAGCTGTCTTGACCAAGCAAGCTCAACAACCGACAACTGCCGCCGGAACACTCCGTCTCTTCTTTCACGATTGTTTCCTTGAAGGTTGTGATGCCTCTGTTCTGATAGCAACCAACTCGTTTAACAAAGCGGAACGTGACGATGATCTTAACGACTCTCTCCCAGGAGATGCTTTTGACATTGTCAATCGCATTAAGACAGCTCTCGAGCTGTCTTGCCCTGGTGTTGTGTCATGCGCTGATATTTTAGCACAGGCTACACGTGACCTTGTGACGATGGTAGGAGGACCTTACTTCGACGTAAAGCTTGGTCGTAAAGACGGACTCGAATCCAAAGCCCATAAAGTCCGAGGAAACGTCCCAATGCCTAACCAGACGGTCCATGACATCCACGGGATGTTCAAGAAAAACGGGTTTAGTCTACGTGAGATGGTAGCGTTAAGCGGAGCTCACACAATCGGATTTTCTCACTGCAAAGAGTTTAGTGACAGGCTCTACGGGTCAAAAGCCGATCCCGAAATCAACCCGCGATTCGCAACCGCTCTGAAAGAACTATGCAAAAACCACACCGTGGACGACACGATCGCAGCGTTTAACGACGTGATGACTCCGGGAAAATTCGACAACATGTACTTCAAGAACCTAAAACGAGGACTAGGGCTATTAGCTTCCGACCACCTCCTTATTAAAGATAATAGTACCAAACCGTTTGTTGAGCTTTACGCAACTGACGAGAAAGCATTCTTTGAAGATTTCGCACGTGCGATGGAGAAACTCGGCACGGTCGGCGTTAAGGGCGATGGAGAAGGAGAAGTAAGACGTAGGTGCGACCACTTCAACAATCTTAACGTATAAGTGAAGGAAACATGAAAATAATAATATTTATGTTATTTATTTGCGGGGAGAACGGATAATTGTGCAGAAGAATGATTTCGTTGGTATATATATATATATATATATATATATATATATATATATATATATACTATGTATCGTAAGCAAGATCATGTAACAGTTCAATATGAGATGTTTTTTTTTTCGTTAAATTGAAAACTGTCATCTAAAAGTATATTATTCATCGATGTATCAAGCCGTTGGAGGTTAGTATACATTGTATGGTTGATAATGTTACCGATAAAATTAACAATATACACCAATTAATCCACCCCCACCACCCCCCCCCTCCACCCCCGGCGCCCTCGTTAGCGATGATAGGAAGGCAAGTAACAGATCGTGACTTTAGAAAGTCATATGTTTGATGAAACAATTAGGTCTCTAAAAACAGTATATGTGTGCAAAAGATATTAAATAAATGGGTTGCAAATTATTGAGACAAATGTTTAAGGAAATATAAAGATTAATTATAGGCATATTTTTCTTTGAATTTGTTTTTTTACTTTTCAACTTATTGCTCAACAAATAATTTCTAGAGATATCAAAACCTATTGCTTATTAGTGTTTACTTTAAACTTTGAAAATCAAACTATATGTTCCTTTTCAAGGAATTTTAATGACGAGGCATATAAAATATTTTTTGTAACGAAGAAATAAATAGAGCCACAAGCTAAGATTGACCCGAGAAAAAAGGCAACGAAGCAAGTGGAGTGGCAAAGCGACACATGAGCAATCTAAAAAAAGGATGTGGTTACCTTCATCTTAGCAGATTTTTTTTCTTTAAATGGGATCACAAGTTACCATATACAACTCATTAAAAATACACAATGAAAATGTTGATGAACCTCGTTACGTTTGTTTTTCTCTTCAATGGTTGCACGGCCAACAAAGTGGCAGATGCTCTGATTCAAAAATCTTGCAAGGAAGCTCCAAAGTTTACAGGTTTGGCAAGCCAATGGCCAGATTTCGAAATGGATTGCATTGCATCTCTCAAAGGGAATCCGGAGAGCCAGAAAGCGAAAAATATCGATGATTTGTTCGTGGTAGGAGCGAATAACGCCATAGAATACTTAACTAACGTGAAAACAACTGTGGAGGATATTATAAAAGAGAAGAAATATAAGAGTGGCCTTAGTAAGAAGTTGTTGGAAGAATGCCTTAAGCTTTACTCCAAGAGCTCTCACTTCTTAATCTCAGGTTTGAATTACCTCAAAAAGAAGAATTTGGATAAAGCTCAATATGCTTTTGGGGATGCACAAGACGCACCGATATTTTGTGAAGTGAAATTCAACGGTGACAATCAACAAATATCTCCCGTGAGAACAGAGAATGATCTTCTCTTAACATTGATTACAATTCCTGAGCTGTTTGTTATGAATGCGAGATATGATAAAAAAAATAAGACAATCAACAAATGATTCAAATGTATTTATAATCTTAATAATTACAACTATTTCACCAATTTCGTTTGATATAATAATTTATAGTAAGATCAATGCTTTTCCACTTAATATTAAACTTTCTGGTCTATGTATAAATTGCATTGAAAATCTAAAATGATACTCCATCCGTTTCATTTTAGTTGTCGTTTTAGATTTTTCCACATATATTAAGAAAATATTTAATTTTACATATTTTTAAAATAAAAACACAATTACCTATACACCTAACTATATTTCAACCAATAAAAAAATAGAAAAGTATATAAAGTTAATCATATTTAATGAACGTGAAAAGGATTGTGGAGAAGATTATAAAAGAGAGGAAATATAGGAGTAACCTTAGTAAGAAGGTGGTTGAAAATTGCTTAAACTTTAGTCCAATAGCTCTCCTTTCTTAATCTCAGGTTTGAATTACCTCAAAAAGAGGAATTTTTTTTTTATGAAATTTGAAATTATTGATCCATCAGTAAAATTGTAATATGTACACAAGCCAAATAGGCCTTAATGTTTCTTCATTCTATGTTGTAAAATAATGAAAGAATGAACTAAACTATAATGTGATCTCGAACCAACGCGTGATTAAACCACCATATTTGTGATCTGGTTTGTATCGTAGAGAGGTGAGCCTGTTTCGCATGGCTTTATCAATCCTCCTTCTCATCTGGTCAGTGCCCATCACACTTTGTGTATGACGTCTAGCATTTATCTCCCTTTACAAGTGGTAAATGACACTCTAAAATAGCAATCTCGCAAGAATGGAGCCCATCGCCTTGTCACTCATACGCTGCATGCGTGATATGTTCCATTCCCAATCCGGATTAATCCCTCTACCAAGAAGCCGCCTTGCAAACTCTTCCCAAACCGTATAAGAGTATGGACAAGCAAAAAACAGGTGATCTCTGGTCTCATCTCTTTCCCCACAGAAAACACATCCCTGCACCAAGCCCCATTCCTTCATTCTATTTCTCTAGATAGCATGTTCTTGATTGCTAACTAAGTGATGAAGGTGTATCTTGGTACACCTTGTGAAATCCAAACCACTCTGCTCCACGGGACTCTATCCCTCTTGACCCTCACCTGATCCCAAGTTTTTTACGCTGAGAATGTAGGTAGATAAACGTCATATGCATGCTTCCATAGCACTATATCGGCCCCCTTCTCAACCTATGGAGGTGCAGTCGCTAGTATGTTGTGATATAGCTACTGGAAACGTCTACTTCTCTTCCCTCTGATAATCCAACCTTCCCCATTCACAGCGTTACACACTCGAGCATGACGCAGAACCCCAAGGTAAGTGGTGCCAGTAGCCCCTGTAACATCGACGACCCTTCTCCGTCCAATTGTCAAACCAAAAGTGACAAGTCTGCCCATCCCTAACTTCAATTCTAATAAATCCATACACCTCATCCCTTAACTTGAGTAGTTTGCTCCATATCCAAGACCCTTTAGAATCATCTCTGACATCCCATAAAGAGTTGTACTTTAGGAGATAATGTGTCACCCAACTTTACCAAAGAGAAGAGGATTGAGTGAAAATGCGCCAGATGAGCTTCATAGCAAAAGTCTTGGCAGAATCCCGAAGCTTTCGTATCCCAAGTCCACCCTCTTCCTTAGGCAGACACAGATCCTCCCAACTCATCTTTGCCTTGTGTGTTTGTAGAGGAGACCCTGGCCATAAGAAAGCGCTACACATGCTCTAAATAGTATCAAGACATCTTGCAGGAAGTATGAAAGTAGAAATCCAGAAATTTACAGTGCTGGCAATGACTGACTTGATAAGTTGCAATCTTCCAGCAAAAGAGAGAGCTCTATTACTCCAACTAAGCATCCGCCCTCTAATCTTGTCTATCAAAGGCTCATAATCATGAGGCGTTAGGGTCTTCGTAGTTAGCGGCATACCCAAATAACGTATGGGTAATTTTCCCACTCCAATACAGAGGGCCTCTGCAGCATCTAGAAGAGGTTGTTGGTTACTTCCAGAAGCGAATAGAGACGATTTAGCTACATTGATGTGCAACCAAGACATACTAGCAAGACGGTCCACAACTCCTATTAATCCCTTGAGCGAATCTGGTGTTCCAGTAGTAAAGACCAATATATCATCCGCAAAACTAAGATGGGTAAGTTGTACTCCTTGACACTGTGGATGATACTCAAATTCCCCCGCCTCTGCTGCCTTATTCAGGAGTTTTGGAAGAACATTGTTGAGAATTACGTACAAGTAAGGAGATAGAGAACAACCTTGACGAATTCCTCTAGCACTACTGAGGAAACCCTCTAGACTTCCATTTACTGATACTGAAAACGCGGCCGTAGATATACATTGCCGAATCCAGTGAATGAATTGCAGGGGAAGGGCCATGGCTTGTAGAACCGAGATTATGAAGGAACATTTCACTGTGTCAAAAGCTTTGGAAATGTCGAATTTGATGTCACATCTATCTTCTTTCCCACTTCTATGATACCAATCTACTAGTTCTGAAGCCAGCAAGACATTCTCCAATAGCAGCCGCTCAGTAATAAACGCACACTGATTTCGCTCGACAGCTTCCGGGAATATAACATGCAGTCTATTAGCAAGGAATTTTGAAATCACCTTGTAGAGCAGGTTACAAAAAGCAATGGGTCTATAGTCTTTCATTGTCTGGAAAGTTACCGTCTTTGGGATCAGGGTGAGGATAGTAGTGTCTACCCCTGTGGGCATGAACCCATAGAGGAAAAAATATTGTACTGGAGATGCTACATTGTCACCGTTGAATTCTAATTCGCAGAATATCGTTCCTACGTCTGCATCTCCACTAAGAATGGTATATGCATCATATATTCGCTTTATAAACTCATATTAATCTAACCATGATATGATGCTATATTTAATATATTAATATTTTCATATAATTGTACTACACCTTATATTTCAAAGTCTATATTTTACAAGCTCATATTACTCTAACCATGATATGATGCTATATTTCATATATTAAGATTTTCATATAGTTGTACTATATCTTATATTTCAAAATTACACTTTATAAACTCATACTACACTTTATATTACATATATTAAGATTTTGTAATATAAAGTGAATGTTACTAATGCATCAATATGTCATTAAAGTAGGTTTAGGTTTCATTACATTTTAATAGTATCGATATAATATTTTGTCTATATCGACATTTTCATGAGTTCTCTACCTCAAAACCATTTCAAGACATTTGAGAATGGAGAATCCAACCAAATGTCCTTCATTTCATTTTTTCTCCATTTCAAGACATTTGGAATGGAGAATCCATTCAAATGTCATTCATGGCATGTTTTTTCTTCATATATGAAATATCCAAGTCATGTCTCACTAAATTTACCCGTATTTATAAAGCATAGTTAGACGACATATAGTGACATCAAATATGTCGATATATCATCATTCTTAAGGTGACATTTAATGGACGAGATACATTTTGTTAAGAAAATATTACAAATAGTATTTTCTATAATTATCTTCCTAATAAAATAAATAAATTGTTTTATCTACAAGTTTATAGATTAACCACAATCAATATCGTGGTTACTTATTTTTGGTTCGATTCCATAAATTTTGGTAACTAATCGTAGTTGGATTACCATTAACTGTTAAACTTCCTAACTAATTCAAAATATATTCAAGAAATATTCCTTTTTCGTTGAAAGAGATATTTTTTAAAATTGTTTAAATATTTGGTCCTACATTTGCGTAACCTAAATGTATACCATCCCTAGCTATTATAAATATAGTCTCTCTTAACCACTATATTCATCATTCCTTGAAAAACCTAAAACAAAAATGGCGAATAATTTGCAGTTGTCTTTCTTGAGCGATATCAAACTGAGGAAGACTGCATGTCGCATCCACGTCAAAATCCTTCATACATGGATACATTTCATGAAAGATATAAGGAAGACCATGGAACTGATCCTTTCTGATGCAAATGTAAGTTTATCGTTTTGTATAGATTTTTGATTTAGATATCCTCATTTCATTTCGTAAAATTTTAACCTATACGATAATGTTTTTTTTTATGTTTATATAGGGAACTAAGATCCATGACTCGGGTAACAAGACATATATTCCTGAATTGGCAAAACATATTCGTGTTGGAGTATGGAGAAACATTGATCGTTTCAGTGTGTCTGCCGCTGGTGGAGCATATAGATCAACTCAACATAAGTATCGCATAGCTTTTAATCGGTTTTAGTTAGAAATAATGGTTTTAATTATGTTTAGTATTGTTAGGTTTAATACTATATACTCTGCTGTTTTTTAGAAGTTAAATGATTAGATACTGAATATATCTTTTCTCTTAATTAAACAAATATTCGATTTTTAAACTTTATCTTTTTCTTATTTATTAATCTTATTTTTAGAATATATGTTTGTTATGATTTTGTTTTGACAATTTCGAAATGTACTTCTGATATGATTGACATATATCTCATCTTCCAAAACGATTATTTTATAAAGTTGTTTCAAAGATGTTCTTTTACAAGACCTAATGATCTCACATTTTGGTCATGTTATCCAAATTTTTAGATAAAAATTTCCTATATTTATTGAGTTTATCCATGTCAAACAATCATTACTCTTCTTAAATTATTTGTTACATGTAAAAATCAAATATAATAATAGGATAGTTTAATAATCTTCTTTTGAAAGTATTTGTGCATTGGATTGTTTAATCTATTGGATTATTTAATCTATTAGATCATGTTTTATCTTCAAAATTTCTTCTATTTTTAAAACTATATTATTTTGAATCATACATATTATTATCTTATAACTTAGTTGGAATTTGATTATGGGCAATGGACCCATCCAATTTTATAGTAAGAATTTCTTCAAATTTACTATGGGCTATGGACCCATCCAATTTGATTTGATTTAAAACTTTACACGATTTTATAGTAATAATTTCTTAAAGTTTACTATGGGCTATGGATCCATCCAATTTTTTTTCAATCTAATATGTGTTTTAGTTCTTGATACTCTCACAACACTTAATTTTATGATTCTCGGTTCAACCACAAACTGACTTGGTTATGCAAAATTCAATGGAAATACCCTACTAAATGGTTAAATATACATCAAATTTCACATACAAAACTATCGTATAATACAAACCGAATCATTTGGTACATTTTGTTACAACAAAAAAAAACTCGCGCTTCTCAAGCGCGGGTCAAAATTTAGTACCTTTTTAATTTATAACTAGATCTTGACTCGCACAACCGTGCGGGTTTTCTTTTTATTTATAGCTTATAAAAATAACTATCAATAAATAATAATATATTTGATTATAATTTTTTTGCAAAATATTAAAATGATAGATGTTAAAGTATCATTTTTAAACACAACATGAAAATATAAATTATCATTAACAAATATTTATCTGTAATATATCTAAATAAATGTTAAAATGTATTGTATACAAATTGTAGTAATTAAGACTCTATATTAAAGAAGTTATATATTTGATTATTCCAGATTAAAATTTATGTATCAAACTCAAAAAATATATTAATAAAAAATAACAATCAACAAGCATATAAATTAAAGTATATAAAATAAATTACTATATATTAATAATGACGAATAAGAAACTTAAACAAAAAAAATTATAGAGTTATATAATATATGACATTAAATGTAAATCATCTATTTGAAATTTTTATAATACTATCAAAGTTTTATATTTATAAAAAAAAGATCTGTGTGGGTTACACTCTAGTATATTGTTTTTTTTTATTTATTTAGGTTTTAGGAATATATAGTGCTATCAAGATAAATTTTTTTTTTTTTTTTGTGAAAATAAATTTTAATTTCTTAAATAAAAATACTTGTATTTCAAATAAAAGATAAATATATGAGGTGAAATTATAATTAAATTATGTAATATTTGATAAATATTTTAAAGAATATCACTTTAGATTTTCAGTGTAATTTATTCATCTTTTAAGTTTAATATTAGTTAGAAAATGCATTGATGGTATTAAATATCTCAAACGATATTGGTTAAAAAGTTGTAATTAATAAGATTATAAATACATTTAAATCATTTTCTAATCTATGTGAAAAATGTAAAAGTGACACTTTAAAAAAAACAAACGGAGGATAAAACAAAATAAAACAAAAACAAAAAACAAAACCACACAACATAGCCAGACCAACAAATTCTATAATGCGTGAAACACGGGTACATCTCTATAATATTATTTGAGAAGTCAGTTTCCTAGGTCTCGCGCTCACGTTAACTCTCGCAATGGTTGATTACATAGATACCCTTAATGAATTGTTAGATTTTAAGATTATTTTTTATTTAGTTTTTTATTTAGTTTTTTATTTAGTTTTTTTTTACCTTTTTCCAAATAACAAATATAATAAAAGGAAATATTTCCAAAATTTTGAAACAATTTAAAAAAGAAAATATATCTACATATAATATGACTTTATTAAAAAGGAAAGTTCACAAAATAGTAATATCCCCATTAATATATATTTTTAAATAACATAAAATTATATTTTCAAAATAATAAAGACATATATGTTCATGAACATCCAAAAATTTATCAGTTACACTTTAATTTATAATATTTTTTAGAAATCAACATATAATTTGATTATAAAAATACATGTATATTTAAGCGATAAATAAAAAAAAATTGATTTGACTTAACTAAAATAAAGAGTCAATTAATATTATGAAAATACATGTCTATTTAAGCGATAAATAAAACTAATTTGATTTGAATTAACTAAAACAAAAATAATTATACTTCAATATTAATTAAAAATATATTTAATTCAATATACTCACAAAATGAATGACTCGACAGATCTAATTTATATCCAAAATTAAGCATCTTATAATTTTATAATAATAATCTATTTAATTTTATACATATAAATTAGAGGTTGACTAAAAGCATATTAAAAAGAAAAAGAAAAAGAAAATATTAACCAATTACAATTTAATTCTTTTTAGAATTTATATATATGCATGAGACTTCAACATATTATCCTTTTATTTATTTATGTAATTTTGAATCAAACACTTCAGCTTATTATTTATTTCATTTATTTTTATTTTTTTTTGATAATCCAGGGGTTCCCCACTTATGTGGATCATTCCCCTGGGCCCGGTTAGGCAGCGGTCCACTTTCACCCGGGAGGGTTTTAAACCTGGGCTGGGGACAAGGCCCAACCCCCAGTACCGCATTTATGACATAGATGGGTGTTCGCCTCCCTGTGGCGTCGAACCCGGGGACATGACTATTGGCCTCCAAGGTTTTTACCACCAAGCTACACCATCCCGTCTTATTTATTTCATTTTAAGAACAATATATATTAAGTTATACATAATTTAACTATAATATATTTACATATTTATAAATATATTTACATATTTAAAGACATTAACCAACCGAAATAAAAACAAGAAAATTAATCAAAAATTTATGATATTTAGAATAAAAACTGTTATAGCTGAATTTGAAAATAGATATTATCCAATATACCAAATTGATAAATAAACCGACTATTGATCCAAAAAATAATTAAACCGACAATAATATCTCCAAAGTCATATGTATAATTAGAATAATGTAATGTTTATTAATAAATTCTATATATAAATTGATTCAAAACTAAAACTAAAATTAAATATCAATCAATTATTAGAAAAATTTACTTTTATGAATATCCATACCCGTGTATGAGCACGGGAAAATCACCTAGTTACTATTTATTTATAAAGTGGCATTAAGTGTAAAAAGTATGTTGTCAAAATTTTGTGATAAAAAAAACCAATATGATATAATTTCGTGCTTTTCTACTCAAATACATGTTGTAACATTTATTTGTGACAATTAAAACCCTAAGTTTTCTGTTTGGTTTTGTAAGAAAATTACATTAAAGTTTGTTATGCCATTATTTTGATAGCGAACAACTATTTTAACAAATAGGAACGTGACTATGATCTCAATGACTCCCTCCCAGGAGATGCTTTCGACATTTTTAACCGTTTCAAGATAGCTCATGTTCTGTCTTGTACCGACGTGGTGCTTGCACCGACATTGTCACACTGGTAGGAGGGCCTTACTTCAACTTAAAGCTTGTTTTAAAGGCGGATTCGGATCTAAGGCCCATATAGTCCGATGAAACGTCATGATTTGAGATTGTAACATTAAGCGGATCTCACACAATCGGATTTTCTCACAGCAAACAGTTTAGTGACCTGCTATAAGGGCCAAAAGCAGATCAAGAAATCAACCCAAGATTAGCAACCGCTCTAAAAGAACTATGGAAAATCCACTTTGTGGACAACACAATTTCAGCGTTGGATGACGTGATGAACAGAAAAGTTCGACAACATGTAATTCAAGAACCTAAAGTGAGGATTAAGGCTATTAGCTTCCTGTCACATATGAAAGACAATATCACAAAACCATTCATTGAGCTTTACGCAATTAAGAGAAAGCACTCTTTGAGAATAGTCACACGCATTGGAGAAAATTATTTAAGTTCTTTCGTGGAGTACATATTTGATTTATAGATGAATTAAGATATAAGTAGTGTTACAAAAAAAAAAAAAAAAGTAATGTTTTCATATTCCACTGTGAACCGGACTTACAGTCAGTGGCGGAGCCACGGGTCAAGTGACTCACATGAATCTACAAAATTTTAGTTTTAGGCGTATGCATAAGGTTATCGTTGTGGTGAACCGGTTAATGTCTCCCTTTTTGACCCATATGTCTTGGGTCATGTGAAGTGAAATTCTAGCTCTTCCATGTGTCTTAAGTATCATTAGCATACCTTTTAACTTATCTAGACTAATTATGACCCATGTGAAGTTAAATTCTAGCTCCACCACTGCTTCAGTTGAACTTGAACCTGTAAGTTTAGTGACAGTATATAGCCTAGTTTGGATTTGATGAAAACCCTGTTATTAAAAACTCGATAAAAGCAAACACCACCATTAACGCGTGACTGATCGACCCAGTAAAAATTTTTTAAAAAAATTGATAATATTTTTTAAAATAATTAAACTTCTCATATACTTAGTAGTTAATACAAATCCAGGATGGTCAACATGATTTGTTGCAAAAGGGATGGCTTAGTAGTTAGTACATTAGAGGAGCTTTTTCATTTATTGAGACAAAGTTCGATCAATGGCAATGGTTGATCGAACTACGATGGGGGAGGGCACCAAGGAACACTATATATTGTTATGATTTTTTGATTCTTCAGTCACGTTTAAATAAAAAACTAGTATTTTAATATACTGGAGCCATGTATAACATGATATGTAGACAGTAATATATGAGATCCTTTAAATTAGGTAATCTATCAAATATAGTTAGATTAAATAGGGTAAGATCATAATAATAATTAGTTAATAAATAGGTGTAAAAAATTTTGTAAGTATATTTTTTGGGTGATTCTCTTTTAACAGTATAGATAATTAAGATATTATTCATCGATAAACATTGGGAAATTAGGTTTTTGATGAAAATTAATGAGACAGGTTTACAGAATGAAAAACATTAAAGGAATATTTTTTTTGAAATTAGAGATTTTTTCTTATATTTCACCTTATTGTTTTTAAAAATCATTTAAGAGATATCATCAAAACTTATAGCATAGTGTTTATAAAAAAAAAATTAAATGAAGAAGTATATAGGCTCACAAACTAAAATTGACCCAGGAAAAAAGGTAACGAAGCAAATGGAGTGGCAATCGAGTCATAAGCCATCTAAAAAAAGCTTGTGGTTACTGTCATCTACACAGATTTTTTGTTTGCTGATAAATGGAACCATAAGTTACAATATACCACTCTTCAAAAACAATACACACTGAAAATGTTGATGTACATTGTTGTGTTTGTTCTTCTCTTCAGTGGTTGCATGGCCAACAAAGTGGCCGATTCAGTCATTGAAAAATCTTGCAAAAACATCTCAGACTCTATAATAGTGGAAACCATTACAAATTTTGAAAAGGATTGCATTTCATATCTCAAAGAGAACCCGGAGAGCCAGAAAGCAAGAAATATGGATGATTTGATCATGGTAGGGCTGAATAATGCCATATCATACTTAACGAAGGTGAAAAGAATTGTGGAGACGATTATTAAAGAGAGGAAATATAAGAGTAGCCTTAGTAAGAAGTCGTTGGAAGATTGCCTTAAGCTTTACTCCAAGAGCGCTCACATGTTAACCTCTGGTTTGAATTACCTCAAAAAGGGGGATTTCGAGAAGGCTCGGTTTGAAATGAATGATGCAGATGAAGCACCAATATTTTGCGAGCTAAAATTCAACGGCTATAATAAACAGATATCTCCCGTGAAGAAGGAGAACAATCTTCTCTTAACATTAATCTATATTCCTCTACAATTCCTTTTCGAACATATACTATAATGTCTAGTGGAGATGATAGGCCATAATTTTAAAAGATGTGTTAAGTGGTTTTTTACTGGAACAAAAAGTTATGAAAATATAAAAAGTTCTCATTAATAATTTGATTTTCTGTGTTAAATTCTTATTTGTTTGGTAATCAAATGTTATCTGCGGGTTCTAAGAAAACAATTTGTATCAGAATATTATGATGTCGACTATAGACTATAAACTTGAATAATAATTCAGTTGTCAATTTATGAAAAATGATATCGACTTTGTTCTATTTTCTAGTATAAACATCGACTCCATTCGATAACAAAATTAAATTGTGTGATATTGAATGTCAAATGAACAAAAGTAATTTGGTAATTAGAAACTTGATAATAAAATCATGTACAAATTATAACTAAGGCCTTGTTCGTTTTATATTTAGATGCTGCATCTGGATGCTAATATTTATTTATTTTTTTGTAAAATATTCCTATATTTTGGGATTTTAAGCATAATCTTTTTGACACATGAACTGTTATTTTTTGAAAAAACTTCAAATTATTTACAAAAAAATTGAATCCACGACCAAAGAGTACAAATGAGGTCATTACCAACCGAGCTGTAGGTGTCTCTGGCAAAAAAATTGGCCCCTATAACTTTTTATCTGACTTTGGCCTCAAGCATGTGCTTAAGTAGCCTCTAGCCAGGCACGGCTCTCTCTAGATGAACAATCTATAATATCTAAATGCAAGATAATAAAGTAGGCCTGGGCATTCGGGGTCCCAATCGGGTTTCGATTTTGTCCAATCGGGTTTCGGTTTTGTCCAATCGGGTTTCGGTTTTTCGGGTTTATCAAAATCAGCCCCATTCGGATTATTTGAAAGTTCGGTTCGGGATCGGTCCGGGTTCTATCGGGTTCGGGTCGGGGTTAGTAAATCTTTAAAGAACCGGTATAACCCGTTATACTTTTGGATTCGGGTCCCAATCGGTACTTTGGTTTAAAACTACCTGATTTGTACCTATTTTGTAACCAAAACATAAGTAAAATCGGTTATTCGAATTTATAGTATCTGATGTGTAACTATTTTGTATCCAAAACATAAGTAAAATTTATTTAAAAATAAGAAAAGAACATCAAACGTGATCATTCAAAATCAAATGAAAGATTAACATAGTTGTTAATAGAAAGAAAACCAAATAAATGAAACCATAAAACGAAAATCAAGTTCTTAAAAAATGAGAAACAATCTATCTTCTATATATATAAAGAAGAGTTTCCCTCTTTTTCAATTTGCCATGTCATTAATTTAAGTTCTGTGTGCATGACACCTGTCCCAAACCATGATTTCAACGTTTTGTTGTCTCTGGGCTTTTTTATTTGCTTTAATGGACTATCTTCTTTAGTTGGGCCTAAAATTATACCTAGACAAAAATTACAGACAGAGACTATTACTTGCTCGATCACCGCGTGAAGACAGCTGTTGATGTGCTTTGTATATGTGAAGACCGCGTGAAGACATAGATATTCACGCCACCACCATGCTTTGCATCCAATGTTTACCTAAACAATTTTCAGTATATATGTTTGAAACGGAGAAGACAAATGATTGGGCATAAAAGGAAAACAATGATATATTCTTAAGCTTATCAAACCTTGATGGGTCGGTGATAAATCGCTTTCCAGTGATGTAGAGGTCAAAGAATAAAAAAGACGCGGTTAGAGAATACCTATCAAACGATTCAGCAGGAGCGATCTAGAGAGGCAACTGTTATACATACACGTAGCTGAATACAAGTGGTTATTAGATTAGACACAAAAAATTTTAAAGGTAAAGAGAACAAAGAATTTAGAGGTTTGGGAAATAAGTATAAATGGGGAGAACTGGAAGTTAAACGACAGGTCCAAGTGAAGCTCAAGTTTACGACTAGATTCCTTTTTCAATCTCTCTCACTCTACTTTCAAATTTGGACTTCTTTTATTTACGTTAATTTTTAAATATGTCCACTAAAACCCACAGTTTTTGATCTGATAATCACGTCTCGATTTCCAAGAATTATATAGTAAGTGATAAGAACATTTCCGGATTAGAGAACTTTTCTCTGAGATCAAAACAACGCCAAGAAGAAGAGCGGAGGAGGAGGGATTTTGTAGAAGAAAGGGAAGTGGAAATCGGTGTCAAGAGCTATGGTAGAGAAAGGTTTCTCTGTTTCATCGCAACAGTGTGAGGACAAGTTCAATGACTTAAACAAGGGGTACAAGGAAAGGAACATTGTGTTGTGTCATGGAGAATGACGGCTTGCTCGAGACAATGGATCATCTCAGTCCCAAGTTGAAAGACAAGGGTAAGAATCTGCTAACTCTAAACATCTCTTCTTCAAGGAGATGTGTGCGTATCACAATCGATGCGGCTATCTCGACCAACTGAGCCAGATAACGAGTCAGCATCATCTGGAGCATCATAACTGTTTTATGCGGTAGAGTCAGGAAAAATGGTGAGAACCGCGGAGAGTGAGGAAGGGGAAGAGTCGGAAATGGCGGAGTTTGGAGTCGGAGATGGAGGAGACGAGCAAGAAGAGGATGAGAGGGGAAGGAGTATCCGCAGAGGTGAAGCAAATGAGAGAGAAAGCATCGTGTGAGTAGGATGATCCGGTGAAGATCGTGTGTGAGAAGAGGGAATGGATGATGGAGCTGGAGTAGAGGAAGATTGGGTACGAGTGGAAGGTGGTGGAGATGGAGAAGCAGAGAGTGAGGTGGATAAAATAGCCTTAGCAAAAAAGGAGAAAGAAACTGGATAAGACTAAGCTAGAGAACCAGTGACGGACGCTTAAGAAAGATAGATGGTTCTGATTATGAGGCGGAGAGAGATTGAGTTGACGGAACTAAAGCCGTTAGGTAAACAGTTGAACGAAATTCTGAATCATGATGAGCTGATTAGTGTTAGAATACTCACATTGTCAATTTTATAAGTAAAGCCAAAATGTATTTGCATGATTGATTAGTAAAGATTAAGCATAGCTTGAATTATATTTTCTTGAGCTTGGTGCAAAAATATTCAACAAACAAAAATTTGGCAAAATACATAATATAATCTAATAATAATTAAATTTTAAAATAAATATATAAAATTTATAAGAGAATAATGAAAAATATATTTACTATAATATTTTCCGTATAAAAATAGTTACTATAATAAAGTTTTTTTTGGATCACTAAATTTAAACTTAGAAGAGTTAAATATTTATGAAAAGACACAACCAAAAATAATATATAATTAAAGCTATGATTTTTTAAAATCTGTATAAAAATAAATAAAAATAAATAAAAATAACAATTAAATTTAGTGAAATCATAGCATAACGAAAAATACATAATTTAACAAAATTTTAAAATATATACACAAAATTCATAAAGAATAAATATTTAAACAATTATCATATTACTTTCCACATCTCATCACAGCAATGTCAATGAATTTAACAGTTTTTTGGAATATTAAACTCAAGTCTAAAAACGAACAAAATATTGAAGAAACCATAAAAAGGGCATAATAAAAATACATATTTGAAAAAGTAATCTAAAATATAACTATTACTTACAAAATTCATGATATAAACAAAAAGTAAGTTTCTTATTTAAATAAATGTGCTTTTAAGAATAAAATGTTATATCATGAAATATAACCATAAATTCAATACATATATAAAATAAAAAGTATATATTTGCACAGTTTGAGCTAGGAACATAATACAAAAAAAACAAAGATTTACATTGCCAAAATAAATATAACCAAGCTTCATTAAAACAAACTCAACAATTGAATTATAAAAATTAGTTAATCGTAAACGAGACATAATCCGAATATCATAGCATCCAATTTTTTTATCAAAAATATTGAATCATATAAAAATATAATCAAATACTTCCAAATAAAAACATAAATTAATATTTAAAACCATCTACGTTCTTAAAATATATTAGCACAACAATTCTTCTTCAATTCGAACTATTTTTCAAAATAAATCACCAGTGACGTACACACTATATATTATGTTTGGAATCATACAAAAATGACTCATCACACCTAATTTCTTTTACAGATGACCTCTTACAGTCAAATCCTATCGCAAAACATTTTATAAAGCAATCATCATCATACACATCTATCTGAAATGTAAACCTAACACATAACAACCAAACCAACAATTTTTGTATGATTTAACTAATAACTAAAACAAATCTCTACTAAAAATAAATTGTTAGGAATATTCTTATGCTTGCCTATGGTGTATTAGATTGTAAGTGGAACTTATATTTTGTGGAAGCCGAGCCCAAGAGAAACCCCAGACGAAGTTGCAGCAAGAGATGTAGAGTTCATTAACTGGTGATGAGTTCCATGGATACTAAATACATTTGTGTTTTTTTTAGTTACTAATTATTCTCCCATTGACTCAGGCATGGTGTCTTGAGCTCTATAAAGAAAGAGCTGTCTATACAGTGAGAGACCTTAACGCACAAACCTGAAGAAATGCATTAACTGTTTGCTAATGAAACTATGTAACATTTTTCAGCTTCAAAAAAAATTATGGTAGAATAGAAGATCAATATTATAGTCTCTAAGACACGTGCATAAAAGTATTTTTTTAAATTGATTATTTTTTCCACGAGTCTATACACAACACACTGATCCTCTATTACAATATAAGAATTACAAGGTCAATCTTTTCACATATTCCCCACTATTTGATACAACAGACCGTGATGTATCACAATAAAAAAGTGAAAATATGACAGTGAAAAATCATACATAAATCAAACAAACTGCATGCAACGTCCCTCAAACCAAAAACAAAGATAATTGTAAAACTATTTGTAGCTCGAGTGTAGTACTTCATATTTGCATTCATTACTTTTAGTTCATCCTAAACAAATTTTTTCTCTTAGTACTTTCTGCTTGATGTAATTTAATTTTGTTGTAGTTAATATATATCATTTTTCCATTTTAATTCATTTGCTAATTCTTTTTGTCTAATTTACATTCTAGCACAAATTCTCAAGCAGCAAAATAAAAAAATCTACATAAACAAAATTTACAATACCCACAAATGTTCAAAACTGTCTCACAACATTATATTAAAAGATCAAACAAAAAAATCACAACTTATAATGTAACTTTACGCCTAAAAATATGTAATATCTTATCACATATAATCTTTCTTTACCTAACATTGTCTAAAAACAAAAATCATTATTATACGCATCTCTTTCAAATGCAAACTTAAAACACAAATCATAAAATTTTACAAAAAAATAATCTAGATCACAAAACTATAACCCGCCCGTAAGGCGGGCCAACCCTAGTATTCAATAAAAACAAAACCTTAATCTAAAAATTTCAAGTTTCAACAGTCACTTTCAACCATCAACCTTCATGTAATAGATAATTATTTTAGATGTTTAGTAATATCTTAAAGTATTTTGAATATATATTAGGAATTAAGATCATATTCGGTAAACGTTCTTATTAAATTTTTTTAATGTTTCGGGTTCTATCGGATATTCATTTAACTTCGGGTTCGGTTCGGATAATACCCATAACCCGAAATACCATAAAACAAGATCCATTCGGTATTTAAGTCGGGTTCAGATCGGTTCGGATTCATTTTTATCGGATCGGGTTTGGTTCGGATTTTCGGGTTTGGTTTATTTGCCCAGCCCTAAAATAGAGTTTTGATGCTACATTTGCATCTCAAATTCAAAAGACCTAAATACCTTTAATACAAATACAAGAATTAGTCAAATTAGTTATTATAATTGTTATATAATATTTTAATTAGAAAATTGTGTGTTTTCCGTCGAAATCGGAAATCTCGTTTTTCCTTCAAAACCGAAAATCGTGTTGTCTCAAAAAAATAAAACTATGTCTTTCAGTCAAAACTGTAAAATCTCATTTTCTCGCCAAAACTATTGTTTTTGTAACACCTCGCCAAAACTATCAAAATCACATTTTCTGGCCAAAACGTAAAAATAAGTTTGGGGTTTTTGCCAAAACTAACCCACAACTTGGTTTTAACCCCAATACTAGACCCCAACTTGAATCAAATGCAAATCTAACCTAAAAGGGATATGAAATTACAATATAGTCCTCTGTACCAAACAAAAAAACAGAAGACATTTTTACGAATATAACCCCAGTAAGTTGTCTGAGTCGGGCTGAGTTACTTTTCAGTCGTCTGGACGACTGAAATGTTAGTTGTCTGGACGATTGAATCTTAAAAATAATTTATAAATTCTGTAAAAAATATTTTCATGAGTGAAAAATTAAAAACATGTAATTATAAACATTTATANTTAATTTGACCTCTATGTGTTTATTTCTGTGTATAGTAAACATTTTTCAAGTTTAATTTAATGTTTCGAAGTGTTTAATTAGAGAATAAAGTTTAGGGGTTATGTTTAGGGATTAGACGACTGAAATTTCAGTCGTCTGCTTTAAATTATTTCCCAGACGACTAAGCTTTAAATTATTTCCCAGACGACTGAAATTTCATTCGTCTGCTTTAAATTATTTCCCAGACGACTGAAATTTCAGTCGTCTACTTTAAATTATTTCCCAGACGACTGAAATTTCAGTCGTCTAATTGTACCGAACCGTTAATTTTAACATTTTACGTTTTAACTGAACCGGATTTTTACCGGACATATAAAAGCTATTTTTTTTTTCACTTTTTCACAATTTTCCGAAACCCTATCGCCGTTTCTCTCCAATGACGATTGTAAAGGCGATTTCGACGAATCTCTCCGATTTCGACGAATCTCTCCGTTTTCGCCGGTAATCTCTCCGATTTCGACGAATCTTGTTTTTCTTTCATGGCTTAGAGTATTTCCGTACTTTAAACTGACCATCCCCTTCCTTTTTTTCAGATCTGTAATCTCGTAGCCCTTTCCTTCGCCGCCGGTATGTTATATCTTATGTTTTAAGGCGTTTAGCCGCCGGAAAACCCTAAAAATTGTAGTCTTGACTCATCTTTTCCCTTCGATATGCAGATCTGTAACCGCTAGGGACAACTCTTCTTTTCACATCTTCTCCGTCTAAATCTTCTCCGACTGTAAGTCGTCTGAGTAGTCTTCTCACTTCCTGGAAGCCTTCTACGAAGTCTTACTCTCTGGACGACTTACATATAAGTCGTCCAGAGAGTAAGACTCTGTAGAAGACTTCCAGGAAGTCGTCTGAGTAGTCTTCTCACTTCCTGGAAGCCTTCTACGAAGTCTTACTCTCTGGACGACTTACATGTAAGTCGTCCAGAGAGTAAGACTATGTAGAAGACTTCCAGGAAGTCGTCTGAGTAGTCTTCTCACTTCTTGGAAGCCTTCTACGAAGTCTTACTCTCTGGAAGACTTACATGTAAGTCGTCCAGAGAGTAAGACTCTGTAGAAGACTTCCAGGAAGTCGTCTGAGTAGTTATCTCACTTCCTGGAAGTCGTCTGCTAGTCTTCTATAGTATTTAGAATAGTGCGCTACCTTTGTGGTTGAGTTGGTTATTTGTGATTGTTTGCAGGCCTTAAAATGGATATATCAGAACTGCCGCCGAGGTTGTTTACATTAGGAGAAGAGCCCCCTGCACTGAGGAGCATTTCGTATCATTCTGATGACAAGAAGTTGTTTGAAGCTCTATCTGCAAATCTCAGACCTGATGAATATGAGGATCTGAAAGCGTCAAAGTTGGGAATATTCATCAAGTTCAAGGAGCTTGGCTTTGTTTGGACTTCAAGGCTTG
>CAKOAT010074043.1:182625-239069 GCA_932364175.1 Eruca vesicaria subsp. sativa | reverse complement strand
CATTAAGAGCTTCAAAATTGGTTGTTCATGGTTGTTGGAGTATTGATGACAATGGCAATCTTGTAATTACTTGAAGATGATGAGGGTGAGAGAGTAAATATGTTATTTTCGAAAAAAAAAAATTGATGGCATTTTCGTGAATTATATGAACTTGTGGGGTGAATTGGGCAAAATAAAGTTCCAAAAAAAAAAGAGGTTAATTTTGTGGTTGACTTCAAGTTTCAGGTCAATTCTGCAAAAAGTCCAATAAGTTTTTCATCTAAACCGTAAAATCATATTTTCTGTCAAATATGTAAAATCACATTTTCTCACTAAAACATTATAATACACTTTCCATCAAAACTGGAGAATCACGCTTTCTCGTCAAAACCGAAAAATCGCATTTTCCCATTAAAAAAAATCAAAATTGTAAAATAGTGTTTTCCCGTCTAAAATGGAAAATCACATTTTCTCGCAAAAATCATAAAATCTCATTTTTGCGTCAAACCGGAAAATTGCATTTTTTACCAAAACCGTAAAATCTCATTTTCCAGTTTAAACTGGAAAATCGTATTTTCTTGAAAAACCGGAACACGGTAATTTTCCGTCAAAACCAGAAAATCGTTTCTCACCAAAACCAAATAATGGTGTTTTTCCACCAAAACCATAAAATCACGTTTCCTACCAAAAACCAGAAAATTGTAATTTTCGGTCGACAACCAGAAATCTTATTTTCCTACAAAATCTTAAAATTATGTTTTCCCGCTAAAATCGGAAATCACAATTTTACATTAAAATAAAAATCGCATTTTCCCATACAAAAAAAAAACATAATCTCGTGTTTCCCATTGCAACCGAAAAATCGTGTTTTCCGCTGAAACTTGAAATTTATGTCATTCAGCTAAAACTGTAAAATTGTGTTATTGTTTTCTTTTGTCAAAACCGAAAATTGTGTATTTCCTTCAAAATTGCAAAATTAAAATAATTTAATCATTTTTTATTTTCAATGTTTCTTTATCTTTACTAGGTCGTCTTTCCGCGCTACGCGCGGATAATTATCTATTAAATTTTATTATTAATTTTCCTGAGTTAATATAAATACTGTATAATTTTCATATATATATATATATATATATATATATATATATATACTATGTAGTCTTTATTATATAATATAAGAGGGGAGAGATACTCTATTTATAGTGTTTGAATGTTGAGTATATTTTTCCGCATTTTTGTAACAAAAATTTATAAGTTTGATAAAATACCAAAACTGAATTTAGAATATATAGATAGTTCAGATAATGTGAGGAAGTTGTTTACATATATATGAGTTAGAGTAAATTCGCGTAGTCGATGATGAGGCGAGAAATAGCTTCGCTATAAATAAGAGTTATTAATCAGTATGCATTATATTTTAAAGTTTGTATTTGTTTTGACCTTTGTATATTTTAAGATAAAGCTTATTACCGTAACAATTTTATATTTGCGATTTAGTTATGCTTTGAAACTTCCTGAACAGAGATGTTTGGTTGTCTAATAGTGTAAGCTTAACAACTATCAATCTGTTGAATCATTTATAAAATATTGACATAAGTTACATAACATTTAATTAAAATATATTTTAAAGCTAATGTCTTGCTTGTTATTATTATAAATTATATTTTAAATTAATTATGATTTAGTATTCAGTAAATTAATTATTATTTGAAAAATATCATTATTAAAATTTTAAAATATGTTAAAGATATGTTTATAAATGTGTTTATATGGTGGAAAATGAGTATATTATTTATAAAACTAAAATCATACCTGCTAAATATTATAAAGATTGGTCGTTCCATATAATCTGCTAGTATACTATTGTGATTACTTTTTATTATAAATTTAGCTATTTTTATTTTAGCGATTTTAGTGATAAATCGAATTAAAAATTAAGTAATGCTATCAAGGACAGTAAAATAGATTTTTTTATCGAAAGATCACACAGAAAAAAATGACTAAAATATGTTTTATTAAAAAGGTAAAAGATATTTTATCATGGTTTTATAGATATATAAATATAAATAATTTTTTAATAAATAATAAATTTATTACTTTGAATAATATATTTTTGAATTCAATCTTTTTTTATTTATTTATTTATTTTTCGTCTTGAAAATAATAAATTCGATCCTTATCTCTACACCACCTATCAAATCTAAACTCTAATTCTATATTAGTTGATCTATATGTATAAATTTCTATTTATCTTTTTAACATAATATTTTTGATTACTTTTACCTTTCGTATGATATATTTATGATAAAACCCTTTTTCAATGTCATCATAGAGATTTTTCTTATAAAATTATGAAAATCATTATCTAGTTTGATTTGTTCTTGGCGACCATAATTTTTTTCTTGAAGACTATATCGACCTAAGTTTTCGTCTATCAAGCGTCTTTGATTAGTTTTCATAACGGGTTGGATTTATTATTTGACTAAATTCATGTTGTCAAAAACAAAATGTTATAATAGTAACTAAAATTTTAATGTTGATGAGTAAATAAGTTTGTTAATTCCTTTTCATTGATCAAAAGCAAAAATTATATACCAAAAGTTAAAATTTTATCTACCAAAAATTATATTCAGTTTTAAAATATCAAAATATATTATTGCATGCCAAATATATAAAAAAAATTATATTAGATTCATAATTAAAATTATTTGTATCCGCAAATTTACGGACAACCACCCAATTATATATATTTAACCAATTATATGTATAATTGTTATTTGAGAAGAGGCTAACTGCACTGAAGCAATTAAGAAATCTATGTAAGCCTTAGAAAATTGTCGTATCCATAAAATGAGATTATAATTGATTTACTAACCACAACGATCAAGAAGAAAAGAAGCCGTTTATATTTTTTTCCCTCACTGCAATTTTCCTACATTTAGATTAAGACCAAAAGTAAATACAAAGACATTTCACCATAAAATTGTTTTAGCCTTGATTGCAACTATTATGCTCGTGTTTATTATGCCTATGATAGAACATATTATTTTGGTATTGTTTATTTTGTTTCTAAGACGTTAAAATGAGTAAACTTCAAAGCTTATGCATTTGACAAAACGCATACCAACGTTCATACACATACATAAGAACAGTTCAGCACAATCACATCTTTTACAAAAATATGATGCATTCTACAGACAATCAAATAGAGATACGTATTCTTAAAGCAAATTAATACTTTCCTAAATCGTTTCAATAGTTTGAACATATATCAAAAAGCATGGAAGATCTTAGATCGAAAGAAAAAGACTTACCAAGTCATTAGCAAATCCCACAAACAAAGATCAAGCTTGCAACGTCGAGCATCAATATAAACGCTCCTTCCCTCTCCCCAACTCTTCTTCAACCATCTCTCCCTTTCCACACACCTCTCCTACTCCTCGCACCTCCATTAGACCCACAACATGTTAAAGCCTCGAACCTCTCAACATCCCCACCGTCATAATCTGTGACGCCGGCTCCAAATTCCGCCTCATCACCTCCATCTCCTTCACAAAATCCTCCCCCACTCTCTCCATCTCCTTCACAACATTCAAAGCTCTCTCCACATCAGAAACAATCCAAAAGCAATGATGATCATCTTCACTGGATTTCCATTTCCTCTTGGTCCTTTCCTTAACCACTGCACCATCAAAACCGAGGCTAGTCTTTTGAACTCCTTGAGAATTCATTACAGTGCCTTACCCGAACCTTTCCTTGTTTGCAGGCGGTTATTTCCATCTTTTCCAGGGCAGCATGAGAATACAATGACATCAGCTCCAAGTCTCATTGTACTTGTCCTAAAACCATTGCCATCTATTAAGAGTAAATGAAATAAGCTTGTACGTGAATAAAATAAGGAAAGAGAATCTCTAAGAATGTGCTAGAATCAAATGTATACCCTCTTTAATAACATCATGTTTCCTGCAGCAGTGACAGTAGACATAGTTAACAACCCAATCCATCATGAGTGATAAAGAACAATAAAAACCTTATGTTGAAGTAATTATCAGGATCCCTTGATGCTTGTTCCTTAAAAAACTTTTAGTAAAAACTAAAAAAAAACCTTGAATCAGCACAAAGTTTTCATCTTTTTTTTGGGAGAATTATGAAATTCAAAAGAAAGCTTAGGAATGTAGAGACCTTTTCGCCGCTGAGAGACCGAGAGACGACGTGAGAGTGGTCGAGCGAGTAGTGGATTTCGTTAGACACTTTAGGAGAATGGCCCCGCCGATCAGAAACAGAGCCTTCACTACCAAGTGGATCAGCTTCAGTTTGAGCCTTCTCCAAGAGAGCTGATCTATATTTGCAGTACACGTTTACACACTCAGCAGCGAGTTCACCATAGTGTGCAACCCTAAATCCATACCAAGCAACACACCACATTTGAATCTCACTAACAAATCTATCAGTGTTGCTGCAAATCTAATAGGTCAAAATCTCAATCAAAATCTTCCTGAAATGTGTAAGGATACCTGATTTCGAGAGCACGGCTGAAGCAATCAACAGCCTCAGCGAAATCCATCTTCTTCAAGAACATAAAGCCTTTCTCAGTAAGTTCATCAGCGAATTCAAAACTCTTCTACTCTCCTCTTCAGAGACGCCATCAGTCACAGCACTCTCCGCCACGTTGTTGTTGCAGGACGATTCAGTGTTGCCTTAAACAACAGATTCGACGGTGGCCTCGATCGAGGCTTGGTTAAGTTCTAGTTTACAGTAGTTCCAGACACCGAAGCTTTGGATGCTAAGGCTGTTGCTGCTTCGTCAACCATCGTTCACGCTTGGGAAGGAGAAAAGGCGAAGAACAAACGAAACAGAAATTATCGTCTACTTTCTTTTGATCCAGGGTTTGTATTTTATGGGCCTAACGGGCTAATTTTGATTATGTTAAAAATCAGACCCAAAATTATTTGCTGATGTGATGAAACAAATGTTTTGATTGACTAAATATTTTTGCTGACATGGACATGTTCATAGGGCTTTATTAAGAATTTTTAATAGAGTAAAGATTATAATAATAAGTAAAATAAATTATTCGGAGTTGCGGTTGAGATTCAACGGAAAAGTTAGTTTCAGCAAAAACTATCTTACCCGAAAACCACTACAATATCTTACAGTTATATAAATATGATTTAGGCATACAATTATGATTTAGAGACACTAAAACATTGATTATAAATGTTATAAATAAAATAATTTGATGACTAAGAGGTAGTCATCAATGTATAACATATATGTGTGTTAGTTAGCGCAAGACGATGTGATCATCACCACTTTTGAGATTGTGAACTGAAGTCCCTATTGGCATATGAAAACTGGAAGCATTTAGATTCAGCTTTTCATAGATATTTTTGTGTTATGGGATGAACCCATTTAGTTATACAATATTATAGCATCTTTGAACCTTTGTGAGGGGTGGCAGTCTAAAGCTAGCGTGCTTTCCCAGTGATAATAAAGCTTTGCCATTGCATATTTGAACTCTCTGTTCTAACTTTTACTATGATCAAATGGTATAGTAATCCAGTGACTACATTGTCAACATTGTTCAGCAATTTTGAATATGAAAGGCTATATATTCATGTCACATGCTCTCCTTGGCTGTTCTTTGATATACCATTATTTTCATAACTTGTAAGTCTATCAACACTTCATGCCTAAGTTGTTTGGGACATTCTCTAATTGTACATTTGTTAGGTCTGGACTTGCTTTTCCTTTAGTGAAGAATGGTATTTCAACCACCATATAACATTGAGCATAAGATTTGTGCGGTTAAACGTGTGTGGAATATTTATAGTGGTTAGAGTTTTCACAAAGGAGCTTCGAACAAGGATTCAACTCCCCATGTTTCTAAGAGAGTTATTGCTTCATGAATCACTTCTCATGAGGTTCCTATAACTTTTTCTATCTTTAAAGAATTCAAGTTTAGTCGGTTTGGGTCAACTAATCAGCTTAAGGGAAACAAAATAGACATTGTGAAAGCAATGCACACAACACTGGTCACAGAATTCCATAAGAAACACAAAAGACACATAACAATTGTCTGAAACTTATTAAATAAAACACACAAATACTTAAGTAGTTCAATCTTTAAAGATAGACTGAAATGAAAGATGCTATAATATTGTATAACTATATTATCATCTCATTTAAATCGTATCTTCCAGATTTTCCTACGAAAGACACAACAAAACAAAGCATTTAAAATATACAATAACGATAAGCAAAAAACAATGTGTTTTTTTAATGAGATTCGAACCTGTGTTAGGAGGGACAGTGTTGGTACACTTCTTGTCATGGTCTTTGACTTTGACCCTTGACACAATCATCCTCAAGACTCCATCTTTCATCTTGGCATCGACTCCAGTGATCTCACAGCAGTCACATCCTAAACCAGCGGTTCCAGAGTACTCACGCACGTCGTCAACGTTGTGGCTGTCGCTGAGAGTTTCTTCACCGGAGAAAAAGACAACCTTTTGTCTCACGGCGTCGATTCTGTAGCGGGCAGCATCGGGCAGCGTCGTCTGGAACACCGGGCAAGTCGACGCGGATGTAGAGGTCGTCGTTGTGAAGGACCTTGATTTCCCTTTGGACCTCGAGAAATCAATGAGTGCAGAAGCCATCTCTCTTTCTTCTTCTTCTTCTTCCTTTCTCTGAGTTTTCTCTCTCGGTTGGTAAAAATGATTATGAGTTTTTTTGTTTGTTTGATATACAAAACGAAGTAGGATGCTCTTTGACTGGTCATCACATTTTAACCACTCCTTATTAAAGAATTGCTTTCCTTATTGTTACCGTGGTAATTCTTTAAGAACCCGAGAGTACGATACAGCTGTCCCGTGTCTTTTATTGCGACAAAATAGATAGATGAGCCAACCTCGTCGCTCACTTTATTTCAAACGTTTTTACAGAGAGATCATTAAATGCATGCAAGAGGCTGAATCGCTGACGTCAAGGATTCTCTTATTACAGTAGGTTAAAACAGCTGTTTTTTACTCCCTCGTTATCTACTTTAACAAAAGTTAACTATGCAATGCCACGTCTCCTTTCTTGTTTTTGAATCAGCTACTCTTTTGTAAATGTTTACAACCGTTATAAAATGTTAATTATTTATCCTTTTAATATTTATTTTGAAGGTTTTTTAGGTATTATTGCAAAGCTTTATTTTAACAAAACACTTAAAAAATATCTCGTTATAGACTCAAAGACACGTTTTGATGACAATTTACGTAGAAGGAATTGAAAAACACACTTTAACCATAAACGATAGTAAAAGATAAAACACAAACCACATGCAACAAAGTCCACGTCACAGATACACATTTATTTAATAACCAGAAAAGAAAATAAAGAGAGTCAGTCATAGAGAGAAGACTATGACGATAAACCCTAGCTAGACACCATAACTAGAGGCAAGATGATGACACGACAGACGGATAGGATAATAACGACAAAAGACGTACGAACGGGGCTCTCATCAAACCACGTCGCGTCCCGTGATGACATTCAGCACTTGGTCAAGAGTAATCGTCATGGCATTCACGCCCTTGATCTTTGGAACGGTGACCCAAAGAACTCCGTTGACGAGCTTAGCCCTAGCTTTCTCCATCTCGTAAGCCACTGGATCGAACACCAACGTGCCTCCGTATTTGCGTCCTTCGTAGGAGCACTCAGGCCTGTCGGGTTCGTCGGTGAAGAAGTGGAGGTTTTTGCCGTCGATCCAGTAGATGAGGCTTGACACGGTGGACCCAGGGGTGTCTATCCTCGTAACACGTGCTGTCTTCGTCTCTTTGACCTCGTACACGGTCTGGTTACCTGTTTTCTGGAACTGGTTCCTTGCTATAAAACACACACACGAAACAAAGCACCCATGTGACAGATCAGTCACTAAATAGAAAAAAAATAACTTTTGTAAGAAAAGAATGTGTAAGGAAGAAGAAAGACGTACGGATTGGTGGAAAGTGTTTCGGCCAGTCTTCGTGGGAATATCCCAGGCCTCCGCCGGACTTGCCTGCTTTGCTCCTTCTTGCTTGAAACGACGCTGTTTTAGCTGTTTTTGTGGAGTGGGGTGTGTAAAGAGACGAGTGAGTGCGTAAAAGTATACTGCTTTACTTGCTGTCTTTATAGCGGAGTGTGAGATTGTAGGTTTGGAAAGGCTTAGAGTCACCTGTCATGGGCTTAAGTAGCCCATTTAGTTCATCTCTATGGGCCTTCAAATACCTTTATAACACACTAGTTATTTTCTTAACACAAATAATAATAAAAATAATATTATTTTTTTATATTTCAAAAAATAATAATAATAAAATAAAGAAAGAGAAGATTATGATCACAAAAGGAATGACTAATTTATAATTTTTATATTTCAACATTAATTATATTATTATTAATAATAATATAAATATAAGTGAGATATTCTTAGAAAATGTAGTTAAGGATTCTATTATCATATTATGTAGTGAATCAACAGATGCAAAAATAATAAGAAAAAGCTATAAATTTATTCAACAGAATCACAGTGCATCTTGAGTCCTGAGAATCTGTCTTGTTATTACACTCGGGAAGAATTCATCTTTTAGATTGTAGAATGTTAGCTTCTCTATTTACTTACTAGAATATTATCATACCAATACACATTGTATATACTCATTTAAATATTTAATTAACATTTATCTATTTATTTAAAGTTTTAACATAAAATGCAAGACACCACGGAGTATAGTAAAAGTAAAAGAGTGATAATAGGTCACAACGACGTAAGCGGAGTGGTAAAGCGTGACATGTGCACTCTACAAAAAAGGCCACTGTGTGTGAGTTACCAATCTACCATAACATTCGTAGTTTCATTAATTATATAAACTCAACTGGATCACAAAACTTTCTTCAACAATCGATTCTTCTCATTACATTCCTCAGCTTCTCTCCTAAGAAAAATGAAATTATTGCTTAACCTTTTTACGTTCTTTCTCCTCATAAACATAATCACAGCAAACACACAAACTCTCATTCAAAACTCTTGCAAGAAAGCTGTAGCTAAAAACCGTGACCTCAAACTCGATTTCTGCGTCAAGTCTCTAGAAGGGCACCACCGGAGCAAAACCGCACAAAGTATGGGTGAGTTAGCCACGGCCTCGATGATAAACGCTGGGGCCAGGTCAAGGAGATTGAGAGAAAAAGCTGACAAGATTCTCAAGGAGAAGAACTACGGGGAAGACAATGTGCTTGGAATGCTATTCGACGACTGCGCCATGATTTATAAAGACAATACTGTCACCTTGAAGGAAGCTGTGATAAGTATTAAAGTGCGTGATTACAAAACCGCCACCTTCGTTATGAGTTCTGCACTGAATGCAACGAGATTCTGCGAAACTAGATTCGAAACAAGAGACCCGCCTCAGATATCTCCCTTTACAAGAGACAATGATGCCTTGACACAAATGATTTTGATTCCTTTAGCTTTAACAAAAATGTTGAAATGATTTAACACATGGATTTCAAGCTAATAACATTGAGAATATACCTTTAAAGATTAGTAATCAGCGAGCTCACCGTTGAAACAATGCTCGTACCCTCTATAGCCTTCTAAAGGTCTTGAACAGTGAGCTATCTGCATATATTACAGACCACAGAAGCTTTAGTTAAACCAAAATGTTTCTAGCTATTAATAATTTTGGTACTTATAACACTACATTTTCCGGTTTTGATACATTATCCCGGTACTTAGGTTTGTTCAATCCCGTTAAGCAAATCCAAACCAGAAAAAGAGAAAACATAAGCAATTCAAAACCTTTTATCTTTCTAAACCTTTTGAACAATCTAAACCAAAGCGAATGATACTATTTCATAAACCGAATACAAACCGGTTCAGTGACATACTAAGGCGTACAAGTTCCATAGAAGAGTAAAACGGAATAGTTTCTGTGTTCTTACATGCGTGCAATGTGAAGCCCATCGTCATTATCTTCATCATTATTCTTCAGATCATCATCATCATCACTATCATCATCATCATTGTCATTGTCATTGTCATTGTCACGGTTGTAGTTACTTGATGATCCCAACAAGAAAGGTTGATCCTTAAGAATCGAAACCTGATCCATAGGAATAGCATTTCTCTTATAGTTCCACACCAACATAGACGTGTAGTCCTGAGGAGAAACTAGACCATTCTCTCTAATAAACCTCTTCTGCTCTTCCAAAGTCTTTGGCTCATCGAGCGCTAAGTACTCCATCAGAAACTTCTCGTGCTCCGGCCTCCAGTTAGCCGGAAAAGGCGAGTAATCAGTCTCAGGAACAAGAGACATTCTTGTGTAAACAAGCCCATCAATAGACTCAGCAAGACCCATCCTCAAGAGATTGTTATACTCAGGAGACAAACCTTTCTTCTCCTTCAAAGGACGGCTCAGATTCCTAGAAGCTCCTTTATACACTTTGGCTCGTGATCTAAGCTTATACTTCGCAGCATAAAGCTTAGCAAGAGACCCACGGACAATGTAAGAACAGAAGTTCACAATCTTCTTCCGGTTATCCGCAAACCGGTACCACTCAGCAACTGTGGTCAAAAACTTATTCATCTGTGCATTGGTATGAGCTTGAGTAGCGTGGAACATTCTGAAACACGGCTGAGGATCAGGATCACGGTCTCCTTTAATAAAGTTAAGTTTCCTAAACTGTTTGATACACTGTTTCAAACTCGCTGTAACAGACAAAAGCGTCCCAACGCCTTTCTCACTTATAATCTTCCCTCCAGTCGCAGTATACCTCAAGGTCGGATACACAACACGACGACACAAAACATGATCAAGAAACATAATACCTTTAGTGATATGCTCAATAGGTAGATTCTCATTATCCAACCTAAGCATATACTTCTGATCAACAAACTCAATCAACTCCTTCCTCAACGTCGCAGCATCAGCTCTCGGTCCACGCACACCTATCAGTATATGACCACCGTACCTAACGTAATCCATCTTCCTCGTCTTGTCAGGACCACTCGTGGGCACAAACTCAGGCCACGAAGTGTTGCCCTGATCACCACCACCACCATCTCCTTCAGGTGTATTCCATATAACATCACTCTTAGAAGGACGGTAAAAATCTTTAACTTTTCCCTCCATGTACCGATCAAGCTCGTCGAGAACTACATTAACTAAAAGAGGACTAAGAATCCCACAGTGTCCCCACTGAGGAGACTTGTTAGCTTCTTCAGGAGCGAAACCGAAGAAAGTCTCTAACCAGTAAGGGTCAGGCTTAGGCTCATCATCAGCTAACACACGCTTCTTCTGATACTTTCTCTTCTTAGTCTTCTTCTTATCATCTCCTTCCACTTTACTAGTGGTTACAACGGGAGTAACCAAAGCGGACTTAATCAAGTCAATGACTTTCTTATCCCTAACATCTCTCATCAACGAACTAACAACAAACCCAACTTTCATCCCATCCAAAACCACACTTAAATCCCCTTTCAAATACCATAAATACCCCGCGAAGTTCCTCCTAATAACTCTCAAAACCGTATGCGCCGTCCTCCCGGGTCTAAACGCGAAAGACTTCTGCGAGAACCGGGACTCGTAAACCGGTTCAAGAATCATCAGCAACACTTCTTGAACGATCCTGTCCTGGAACGGAGTGGGTTGCGTGGTGGTTAAGATGGCTTTGATCTTGCGCTTGGATAGAGACTCGTAGTCGGTTTTGTCTCTGGGGGATTTGATGTAGAAGTCGAGGCGGGCGCCCCATTTGAAGCGGTCGTCGAGGACGGAGTTACGGAGGGAGAGGAGGTTCTCGAGGGCGGAGCGTTGGATGGAGGAGCGGGGGACGTAGGCGCCGAGCTCGTCGCAGGAGACTTTTTGGTAGGCGAGGACCCAGAGCTCGAAGCGGCGGAGGTGGGAGGTGAGGTTTGTGGAGGTTTTGTGGGGGTTTTTGAAGTTTTCGAGCCACATGTGGGAGCAGAGGGAGACGCCGTCTTCTTTGAGGAGGTTTGTTGGGTCGTCTGGATCTGGCGGGGGTTGGGGGTGGTGGCGGGAGAAGTAGGAGAGGGAGCGGAGGAGGGGTAAGGTTTTGGGAGTGAGAGTGGTGTTATAAGGAGAGGAGGGTTTGAGCCATTTTGTTGGGGTTATGATAGAGAAGCTTCGACGCATTTTTTATTTGTGCGCTGGAAAATTGATGTGACTAGAATGATTGAGGAATATGAAATTGAGAGGGAGATTCAGTTATGGAGATGAATTAATCGGGGGGATTTTGATAGAGGAAGAAGATTTGTCTCCTTCGTCTTCTTCAGAGGAAATGGTGGAGGAGACTGGTAACCCTTGTTAAACCCCTCAAAGATTATGGTTCGCTGAACAAAAGACAGGCTTATCTAGTTGGGCCTTTTGTCAATGGCCCAATAGTGCTAGTTACGCCCTTTTTTCAACTCAAACCCAAATTGTCTTTTTTTGTCGGCTTATATAGTTTGGTCAACTTCTATATTTTCAAAGCTAATCAGGGAATAATTGTGATATTAAATTTTTTTTTTTTTTTTTTGAGAAAGGGCTTGTGATATTAAATTAAGTTTTATATTTCTGTATTGTGTGATATAGTTCTATAGTTGTTAGTTCGTACGTTACTATGGGCTTGACGTATGTCAGTATGTAATGTTTATCAAACGAATAGTCTGAAATCCAAAAATATATCTCATCATCATCACATGTATGGCAGAATTGCCATCTCTGGAAAAATTGAATCTTTGCGTTTGTAAGAGATGAGGCTTTAGCAAAACTTGTGAAACAAATAAAAATAAAACCCTTTTTTTGTTGATAGTAGTAACCAACGAGAAAAAAGAATGTACAGCAGAACGAACAAGAGCGCTTTAAAGGTGTACAGATGTACACAAAGAATCAAAGATTTGGTAAATCCTGTAAACAGAAACCAACAGTGTTGGTAGGTCGGCTTGGTTAATGCTTTCTTTTTAGTTCTGTTCCTTCTTCTCCAATAACAGAAACATACTTAAAAATCAGATACTGAATATTTTGCTTCTCGAATCCCTTTTTTCCTGTATTGTTAGAGATCAGCATATAAAAAAATTGTAGTTAGGCAGAGGATATTGCAGCTGTCACGTTACGGCCTTATCAACCCTTTCACTTTCAGACGTTTGTACCCACCAAAATGATTCTCATTCTTCATCTTCACGTCACTTTGCTGCCTCTCATGAGTTACTTTTCTGTTTGAAATTACTAACAATTTTTCTTCTTCTCGTCTCCTAATACTACTGCTACTACTATATCTTCCTTCCTGGTACCTATGCCATTTCTTCAATCTTTTATGTTCCTATTCTCATATAAAAATACACAGAACTCAAGAGTTGTACAATTTACGATCACTGCCAAAAATATAAATAGTACATACTGATGTGAAATTCAGTACCTTATGATGCTCAGTGTCTCGTGTGTCCAGAACAACTGTTCTTTTCTTTAATTTCAATGGCGAACGGCGTTTGACTCTGAAACCCTCTGAATCAGAACCGTCACTTTGCTGATCTGCAACTACTACTGGTTGATCTTGAACCGCAGGGAAGAACCGAGTTTTCTTGTTACTGCTGCAGCTTGCTACTTCCTCTGAGTGCTTAGACTCACTACTGCTACTACAGTTAGCTCGTCTATTAGCCTGCTTTTAAAACATTACAGAAATCTAATATTAGAAAGAGACTGGTGAAACTATGAGCTTCTTGTGACTTCTTGGTCAGAAAACTTACGTAATCAGCGTTTGTTGAGCATTCATAATCATCAGCAACTAAGGAGATACATGAAGCATTTGCTTCGTAGCTCATCACAGGATTTCCAGTTTGCAACATCTCTACATCGGTATTGAAGTCAAAGTATATAATGGAATATGGTGAATATCCGTCGACATCTGCAGCTGGAAGTGTGATTGACGATGGATATGTGTATAACTCTTTACCAGTTGTAATCATATCTGAAACTCCATCTTCTCTCTCAAACTTCTTTGCAGCAGCTTCCAGGTCTTCTATGTTATCTCTCAAGAAAAGAGTACGTGTTGTCCCGCATGGAAGGTCAAGCTTTTCAACATCTAGACAATGATACAAATAACACCATCAATTAAAATAGTAGCGAAGTATTTACGTGTTGACAGAGATAACAGAGAAAAAGGTTTTACCATGACGGAGACAGACAGGATGTGAGTAGCAATAGCAGTTTATAAACGCCAAATAACAATCACGTTTACACAAACTGCATACGATGGTTCCATATGTATTCGAAACAAGGCCGGTGCATAATCCTGATTTCATTAGAGACCATCGAGCCGCATGAAGAAAACGAATCAGGTGCACAAACGCAGTCTTGATGTTTCGTTGTCCTGACAATTCCGTAGGTGTAATATCCAGATTCTCGGGTTTGGAACTCGAGTTTAAAAGCACTGCTTCCTTACAAATCAATTCTTCATGAGGAAGCAGGGGCATTCTGTTAAGATGAGCATAGCGGAAACTAGCAATAGCTCCAAATGGAAACCAGTCACCCATCGCAAAGTTCACTGCCTCACCACAATTAAAACCTATAAAAATCACAATATCAGTTGTCTGCGGTATCAATTCTCAGACCTAGTCAAAATGTATTGTAGTTTCAGAACAAAATGTTTTACCATGGCTGAACCCAGCATGATAAGCCCTGGGGAATGTGACGATGAACTCTCCAGGTTTTTGGACAGCCTTGTACACAGGCACATCATGATCCAACAGGATCTTTGGTGGGAATATAGTTGTCTTCCCTAAAAGCACATCAAAGGCCCCATCCTCTCCATCAGCTGACAGAATATCATCACTGTACACCCCTTGTCTAACCACCTTTTCAAAATTTAGAGCTGCAGAACCTGGAATCCCATACCAAGTTTTTGATGCTCCACAATGTTGATAATTGATGCTGTTTTAAGTAAAAAGGTTTAAAATATCCACATTAAGATACATATATGGAGAGCGTCACTTTAACTGTTATTACCTGTACAAGTAATGGTCCTCAACATGCCAGGCAAACATACTAAACAGCATTCCGATGTAAAGCATCGGTTCAGTGATTCCCTGAAACAAGTAAATCCAAGTTAAAAGAAGATAAACCGAGACTTATTATGTGACCTCAAAGTAACTGTACTACTTGTAACATACCGGAATGGTTGTTTCAAGAAGGCGCAGGGTAGACTTCGGAAGCCTTGAAACTTTCTGCAAGTAGGGAAATAAAAGACATATAACTATCAAATAGATACAACCGAGCAAATGTTTCACTTAATGCTTATCCAGAAAAGTAAATAAAGAAACTAAAGTTGTCGTAAATCAATACATTCAGATTCCATTTGCTGCTTCCTAGCGGGTCACCTGGTGCAGATGAAAATGCGCTACCATCTACATCACACGCATACTCAACTGTTTCAGTCTTGCCACAAGCAATTTCCTTCCAGAATTCCTTCTCCAGGAATGAGTCGGGCAGAGTACCACCGCTGCAATATCTACGTGCAAACACCTTGTTCGCCATTTTCTCATAATCGCGAAATGTATAATTCCTGAAAAGTTTACAAATAGTCAAATATAAACTATAAGGTGACGGTTCAGAGCTTAATCATTCAGGGTTGAATACAAACCTCCCACTCATGAAGAATGTAACTTTATCATCAGAATCCCACTCAGCAAGTCGAAGGGGTTGTACTCTGGTAGTGAACTTAAAGTTTGATTTCTCTTTCATCAACACAGCGCCTGCAGGAACTGTTGCTGTCAAAGGTGATATGATCTTACAAATACCTGAAAAATATAGAGGCAGCATAAGGAATTGGACAAAGAAACATAATTACGTTGATTACAGTGAAACGCCCATGAAGGGGCGAGACTACTATATTCTCTACTGCACTTGTTCTTTCCATTTAAAACATTTGCTAACTAATATTGAACAGAAGACCAAGCAATGGCTTCAACTAACAGATGCAACTAACAGATGCAACCAAGATATTAATGAGCAGCAAAGTTCTTGACTAATGAGATTTTAGTCCTTACCATATTTTGAAGCTTCTGGGAAGATCTTCTGCAAATAAGTCAAAGGATCCTCAAATTCGTCTATTGTTGGTCTGTAAACAGGACACTCTGGAAGCCTCTCGGTCCATTTTAGATCATCTGTATCAAACGTTTCCACTTTTTCCTTCATCAAGTTACCCTTAGCAGTAGATGAACCATTCAAGTTAGGTACTGTACTAGCAGTCACCCTTGATCTGATTCCATGTGAAGCTGAATATGGTCTGAAAGCATCACCTCCACTTCTAGCCATTGTGCTAAAGCCTACTGTTTCATTGACAGAGGCTGTTCTCATTTTCTGAAGCCGTTTACGTTTCAGATATTCTAACCCATCTTTAGCTTCTTTAGATAACCAACTCCTCCTTTCCCCCTGGCAAAAACCGTGTGTCAAAAAAGCTTTCCTCGAGATACACATCAAAAGTTCAACATGCATATAATGAGAAGTCACACTAATAGATACCAAAATATTTAACTCCACAAAAGCTAAGAAACAGTCAACACTAAGAACTTTTAAAAGTCATATAAGCGTTTTCACAACCAGATAAGGCCTTATCTCTTTGACCAATACCCTAAACGAGTCAACGAACCTGACCAGTTCAAAATTTCAACACCTTCGTAGAAAGCGAGTCGTAAACAATCGACGACTTCCTCTACTACTACTACACACAATTGTTTGACCTAAAGAGATAAATTCGCCGCCATTTCAACAGACCACAGAAGCTAATCAAATCACAAGCTCACACGTGGACTTAAACAGTAAGAAACGTGTGGGAGAGATGATCATCCACTGAAGATGAAATCACGAAGCAGAGATAATGACACGAAACCAATTCAAATTTTAAAAAATACAACCTAACCTCGATGAAATTCGAGCAATGTCAGAGATCTAATCCAACGGCGAAATTCACGAGAAGTTCAAGGAAACAGATGATGGATATAAAACATATTCACGACGGAGGAGACAATTGATTTTTAGAAACTCACCATAGCATTCCGTGACCTGTCACCGTAAAAGAGCAAAACGAACAGAGACGAAACCCTAGATCACGATCTCGAACCGTAAATTCAATACAAAAAAGCCTGGCATGCAAACCACATTCTACGAAAACGCAGCGTAACGAGCCAGGGACCGAGTCAAACGCGGAGAACCGAGTCACCGAGTCAAACAAAACAGCAAAATCACCGCAGACACTATCCACCAGGAGGAAGCTATTCTCCACGAGAGACGAAACGGTTAGCGGCCGGAGGAAATCGTTTTTTCCGGCGTAGAGGAGAGAGAAAAGATGTAGTAGATGCTAAAAGAGGACCTAGAGAGGAAGAAACTTGGAAAAACCGGAAAATCAGTTAGAAAAGTATAATATATATAGTTTTATACTCCGAAACGTGTATACTTTTAGTGGCCACCGTTAATTTGAAATAAAAACAAAAGGTGGGTCGGGAACGTTCCGATATATACTATATAGTATTTCACATGAACGCTCGTAACGTTTACTGCAATTTTTGCGGTTAGAACTGTTTTTTATTGGTCGCCAACTCGAAAATATTCAAGAGAGATCACCAATGAGAAGGGATATATAAGAGCATCATTAACTCTATAATCCTTTTGTGTATTTTTTTTTTAAAAAAATTTGTCTAATTAAAAAAAATTAATTAAATGGCCAACTAATCACATACTGTCACGTATTAGTGGAGTCCACAAACAATGCAAAAATCTTATATAAATTGATCTTTATTTTGTTGTTTCTAACACCATTTTTTATAATTCTCGGTGGAACCCACCATTAATTTTGGTTAAAAACCCTTTTAAATCCTACATAATCATGATCTAAGTGTATCCAAAAAGGGATATATGCAAATTGATAAAAGGATAATAATACAACAAATAAATGATTATGGTATTTAAATGTTATCCAGAAATAGATGAATTAGTTTGGTGATTAGTTTAAACAGTGACACTTGTTTCTTTAGTTAAGAAGATGAAATATGATGGAATAAAACATTTATTCATATTTCTACTACAATTTAAGTATTTAGTTTGAATATATTACGAAATAAATACTCAATCCATCAAAAAATAAAACTAAAATCTCTATCAAATATTGGCAACATAGTGAGAGAGAAAATTTGCTTTCTATATATTTTTCTTGTTCCACTAACATAAGTATCTCATTTCCTTTCTTTTTTTTTCCTAGCTATTTAGAGCAATAAATTAAATTTTATTATAATTAGAACTAATATTTAATTGCTATGAATGTTTAAGTCATTTTAGATGCTTGTACTGCTTATGTATCTTGTATTTTACATTTACGGTAATTAACTACACTAGATGCCAAACATTTTATCTGATATCCCGATCTAAATCCGAACTCGAACGGAAGTAGTAAAATATCCAAACGGATATTGAGTTAGGAGATATTAGATATCTAAAGCCGAGCGGGTAATATCAAAACCAAATGAATATATGAGGATCACCGAAGATATGTATATTTAATCTTATATTTTTAGTTTATCTAAAAATATTTACAATTAATGTTGTATATGGTTCAAAATCATATAATATACATATAATTGTGAACAAATTGATTATCTATTTATTTAAAATGCACGTCGAACTGTTTATTTCATGCATTAACAAAAATTGCATTCAATTTTTTTCATCAACTAAATTAGTGTTTTTCAAAATTTTGTTTGCAAACTTATTAATTATTTAACTTGTTAAAAAAAATAAAAGTCAGTTAACTTAACTGTAATTTTTTTTAATATAAGAAACCTGATTAATGAAGAATTTAATTTTTTTTTCTAAATCTTAAATATCTGAAACCGAACCAAAATAACCGAAACCAAAGTAAAAGTACCCCGACCCAATATGTAAAAATACTCAAACAGATTCTAGATACCCAAACAGAAATATCCAATAATCCAAAATACCTAATCCGAACGCCCACGCCTAAACAGTCATAGTCTCATAGTAAAGTTCCAGCTGTTTCGAGTGAATTGAGTTCATCACTTCATCCATAGTCACTGTGTATTTACCATATCTCAGAGTATCCCTCATTTGATCAAACTGCTTTGGTAAGGACATCAACAGCAATATTGCTTGATCCTCATCTGTACCTCAACCATCACATTTCCAAGATTAGATATGATCCTTAGGAGCTCATCAATATTGTTCTTTATGGATATGGACTCATTCATCTTATGTCCATATAGTTTCTGCTTCAGATACATTCGGTTTGGCAGAGACATTGACATGTATTGAGCATCCAAGATCTTAAGCATACCAGCAGCTGTCTTCTCCTTAATAATCTTCCTTAAGATTTTATCAGCAAAATACATGAAAATCGTACTTCGAACCTTCTGTTGTTCTCTGCAATCAATGAATCTTTCTTCTTCGTTCAGTCAGAATCTGAGTCGTCCTCCTTAGCACTGTGATCTTTAGATTTCAGATCTGACTTCTTCAGCTCCTCTTCCCGAAGCTCAAGAGTTTCAGTCAGATCTAGAAGATCGAGATTCGCCAACAATCTTTCCTTCCACATGTTGTAATCAATCACACCGTCAAATTTTTCTATCTCGATCTTTGCGGAAGGCATCTTCGAGATCGTGAATCGAACACTTTATCACAACACCAATAGACCTCTGATCTTAACCTAGTAACAAAGAACATGTGCTCTGATACCACTTGTAGCGGATTCGATCGTTACTAGGTTAGAGATTTCAAATTGCTTTTGACTTGATAAGCAAGAAAATAAAGTTGTAGCTAAGAACACGACGAGATGTTATCCAGTTCGGATGCAAAACCGCAATCCTACGTCTGGCCGAGGATCTCCTCAGAATTCAATAAGCTCAGTGTAACCTACGCCGCCGTCACTCACCGGAAAACCCCGAAACAATCTCTCACCCCCGTAGATCTATGTTTCTCTATGTTTTCCTCTCTCTATTACTTTTCTCTCTCACCATGTTTCCCAGAACTTTCTCTCAGCTCTCACACACGATACAACTTGTCATACATCAAAGATAACAACCTACGGCCTCTCCGTGTGGACCCCACTGTAACAAACCCGACTTCAAAAGAAAAAAGAAGAGTAAAACGGCGACGTATACAAAATAGATTTAAACCGACTTTCAAATCAAAATCTAAATCTAATCCTCCGACCAGGTTATTAAACCGAAACCTTCTTAATCCATTGGAATCTTTCAAACCAAGTCACAACACATTGTAACCCTCAACTCTCTATATAGAAGCTGTAGGTATTGACAATTATAATAGAAACTAATAAGTCACGGAAATAAAGAGAGAGATCTATTTTTCAAACATTTGAAGAAACATATATAAACACTAGAAATTTTATTTGTTATTTATGTATCTTACCAAAAACACAAGAAACTTTCTTTGTCATATATTTTTCTAAAAAGTGATCTTGTGCATGATTCAATCATTATCAATCCTAAATAAATAATATAATTACTAATAATACCAAAATAAAAATATATATTTGAACGTGTATCTTTTCATCTTCAAAATTGCATAGGTTTTTTGTCTTTTCAACCTAAACATTGCATTTATTTTTATGAGACTTCCAAAATGTATAAAGAGGTATCTTTTGATCAAATGTATTTTTTCATGTTAAAAATTACATTAAGTTTAAAAAATGGTAAAAAGTATTAAATATATTTTTATCATATTTTCATAATTTTTAAAAGTTATTTTTGTCTAAAGATGTGTTTTCATTTTTAAACTGCATACATTTTTAAGGATTCTTGAATTTGCTGAGGATATATATTTTAATACTAAAATATGCATAACTTTTTAATGAGTCATCTTTTAGTTAAATTTTCTATTTATTTTATATGCATTTAGATAATATTAAAACTATCTATAAATATTCAGATAATTTAGTTTTTGGATAATTTAAATATTTTATACTATGTATCTATAAGCTATTGCAACTACTGGTGACTATAACCAGAGATGAACTATTACAACTATGATAAATCATTGCAACTATTCAAAAGGGAAATTTTTTTGGTGATGGATCCTTGCAAATTTTGTGTTAACAGTTATAATTCTACTAACCTTTGTAATGCTTGGTTATTAAACATTGTAACCTTAACTCTCTATGTAAAGAGTTGTGAAGTTGTGTGTTTTGGCATTGCAACTACTCAAAAATAGTACTTTGGTGATGAACTCTTGCAACTATTGGTGTTAACAATTATAATTCTATTAACCATTGTGAGTATTCTCGTTTATAAAATAAAGTTTATTGAAAACTATGTTTTATACTAATGAACCAACATTATTCTGTATTTTCAAATATAAATTGACATTTTCCATTAATAAGTTATATATATTACTAACTAAAACAGTGATTTTCCTAAATCTCTGCAAAAAAAAAGTATCTTGTCATAAATCTAAGTCTGCAATTTAATTTGGATTCTTGTTATATATTAAATATATACAAGAAAAATCATGATAAAGGTAGATTTTGATGATGAACCATCACAATAATAGAATATATTGTCATAAATCTAAGTCTGCAATTTATTATTGTGATGTAACATTTTTTATACTTTCAAAGTTCGAAAACACTTTCGCTACACAATTTCATTATTAAAGTCATTCACATTCAGAGTTGAAAACATTAATGGAGAAAATAAATTCATATATATGGATGATTTATTTTATTGTTATGTAGTAATGGAATTATAGTTGAAGTATGAAATATAATTTTGAAATATTTTATTCTTATTACTTTTAAAGTAATTGATTCGATGAATATTCACCTTATTAAAAATCATAACACTATCATCTATATTATTAAAATTAAAGTACCTTTTCATATTGTTTGGAAATAAGGATAACAGAATAAATGAGAATTATTTAGAAACATGAATAACAGATTAAATGTTTCATTTTATTTACACATGTAACCATTGCATTTATAATAAATTACATATTTTTTGTATTTTTTATTTACAGATTCTGCTATTGCATTTAAAATCAATTTAAATTAATTAAATACAATCATTTTTTTTGTGGTGAAAATAAAAATATAAAATAAAATATAGAGTATATCTTGTATAGAATATTTGTAAGTATAGTATTATCTTATTTAGTTTAGTCAAATATAAAATTTCGAACGTTCAGTTTTCCAAATAAAACATAATATCATAAAATTAATGATAATTCATAGACTACTAATGTAAAAATTAATTTTTAGTATAGTGTTTCATTTTAAATAAATTAACGAAAAACATGTTAATATATTAATTGTACAATTACATCAAAATGCATCAAGTTATAAAATTTATAATATAATATAGGTAAAATTAAAAAAATGTATTATTAAACATTTATATTATAAAATAATATATTCTAATTTATATTTAAATTATAAAACATAAAAATTTACAATATCAGCGGGTTATGTGTTTACATTGAACAAATTTTAAATCAAATACCTGCACGGGGATGCGGGTCAAGTCCTAGTCGACAATACAAGCACATAATATATTATACTTGGAAGGACAAATAATATAAGATTCTTTCAAATTATGTAATGTTGTACCAGTCAGACTTTGAAACGATTTTCTTTTACAAAAGAATAAATAATGAATGAAAAATAAAAATGTGGGAGCGATAGATATGCTAAGAAGAATATATAAGGGACAAGATGTCCTAAAATTTGGACATAATCATGTAGACTTTTTGTTATAATTTACCTTACTAACTAGGTAATAACCCGCACCTTGCATAGAATGAGATTATTACTTTTGTTACTTTTAAGATAAAATGATATTATATTGTTTAGCATGAATATTTGTTTAGTTTTACGTTTTTATTTCTAATCTCCTAAAATATAACTATCATTCTAAATTTATATTTATTTTGGTTTGTTTGGTATAAATGTTTGATGTTTTTGATTTTTTCGATAATAACAAAAAACTATTGTTATTCACTTATTTGTTTGGTTTTGTTTTGTATAAATTTTGGACATTTTTGATGTCGGACTAATAGTTTCCTATTATAATTTCTAAAGACATGTAAAATCAAATAAAATCTAAATAATATTTGAAAAAAAATATTAACATAAAACATTTTAGTACAATTTGAGTGATGGTGAAAGAAAGCATTAAAAGAAAAACCAACTTCAATAAAAATTAAAATTCTCGCTTGTGGTGAATATTTAGTTATATAGTCGCTTATGTCAATGTGTACATGTATGTATATGTAAAATTATATAAATGTGATGATAAATATATGAATATACCGTTAATTAAGATTTAAAACATTTTTGTTCAAAATAACACATGATAGTGTAAGTAAAAATAAAACAAACCTATAAATTAATAACATTTTTCATATGAAGAAAATCAAATTGTACCCGTAAACAATAAAAATAATATATATATTATAAAGTGACATCTTCACTTGGTACCTAAATTATGTTTTTAATCGATTTTGTGATTTTACTTTTTTTTTTAAAGCTTTTCTGATTTCTGATTTTTTTTTCTACCAATTTGATTTTTGTTTCTAATTCTTGGTCTGATATGAGAACTTTATAAAAATGTTAATATTTGATTAAACTAAAGATCCAAATTTACGTGTGGTGTTTTTCACCTCAGCTTTTTTATTCATAATTAATCACCTTATTTGTTGTTTTTGTGTACCGAAGCCTCAACCATGACCAACTTCGGCAAAGTATAAAACTTTCAATTTCTACAAACATTTTCATAGCAACATTTTAGTTGATGCGAATCTTAATGATTTTGTATCTTTTTCTACAATAAAGATATTATTCATTAGTTTCACATAGAAAGTCTTAATTTATTAATACAAAAGATAAAAATGTATAAAAATTAATTAGTTAAAAAAATAGTGTATAAACACATGAAATAATGAATTTAAAAAATTTGTGTATGAACACATTTATTGTCAAATGATTGTGAGATCGACACGTGTCAATTATGGTATGAACGCATTTATTACAATGTTTCTTTTTTAATATATAAATGATTTAGTAAGTGACTAGATTGGAATGTGTTTGCATTTTTAAATAGTTTCGAATGCTGACAAAAAGTAGTTTAAAATATTCAGTTATTTATGAAATCTTAAATAACTTATAAAGACATATTTATAATTTTATTACTACCAAAATATAAACAAAATATAGATTTTTAGTATTTTCAATGAAGAAATATAGTTACATGCAAGATAATTTTGTAACATTTGTATTTTCAAAAGAAATTGTAAACAATTTTGTAATAGTTATTTTTTTAAAATATGGCATAATTATTTTTATAGAATGAGTTCCAATATGATATCGTATGGATTCCTTACCTAATATATATAATTAATTATATTTTCTAATTTTTGGTGTCCACCGAAGAAAATTAAAATAACTTAGTTTATGGAAATAATCATTCAGTACAAGATCTTTACAGATTACTACATTTTAAAAATATAAATTATATGTAACTTAAATCAAACCAGAATCTATTTAGTTGGATGCTAATCAAGTTTTTCAAGTAAATCTGTATAAATGACCGAATATGTGGAAGATCAAGTTAATCTATACTATTAAAACACAAGGCCCTTTTTTCAGGTGCCCTTGGTTTTTAATATTAATTACAACCAAATGCCACTACATTTTCTTTTAATTTATGCTTTATATCAAAGTGGGTTTACCCGATTAAAATGGTTTTGACCCGATTCTGTTTTAACAGTATTTATAGATCTCTACCAACATAATCTTTTATTTAAATAGGAGAATATTAATCATATCTATATTTTTTTATTGAACAATTTCCTAATGTATGCTAACCACGCCATTATGGTTCGTTCGACTTGGTCCATATTTATCAAACTATAAGTCACACATAGTCTACTATGAACACATGATAACTGATTGTGCTCATATTATATCATAATGGAAAATTTTCTTTAATATAAATCCATGATCTTGGATTATTGTACCATTTTGTGGCATGCAGCGTAATTGGTTTAATCTTTTTTATGAAGTTAATTTCGTAATTGAAACAATCTATCAAACCGTTTTAGCATGGTTTGTTAAAACGTTTCCAATGGATTATAGTATCAAATTATTAGCACACAGAGTAATTGGTTTAATCTTTCTATGATTAAGATTAATTTCCTTTGCAATAATCTATCAAACCGGTTCTAGCATAAGAACGCAAACCAAAGTATTTTTTTTAAATAACAATATTTTCAAATATATGAACTACAGTAGATTTTTTTTTGAAAAAATGTGGGTATCCTATCCTAACTAGAAAATATTTTAATTACTAAATTTTGCAGCCTCTTATAATTCAAAATGCTAAAAATACAAACAAACAAACTTTATTTATATGTGTAATAAGTTTGGATATATTGAAAAAAAAAATTCGTGAGATAATTTATTAGAAATATAATTCTGAAAATTATTAAATTTTAATGATACAAAGAATAACATGCATAATAAAAATAAATTAGAGATATAATTAATGAAATTTATATAGTATTTTCTGCAAACTACGAAGATTTAAAAAATAAAATTAAAAGATATTTTCTATTTAAATACTAAACTAATTAAAAATATTAAATTTGTGAACAACTATTAACAAAATATTTAATATATTTAAAAATAAATATAAGCAATATATATTAATAATAGTGAACAAATAAAATCTAACACAAAGAGAAAAAAACATCTGTGCGGACGCACGAGTCAAAATCTATTTCTTTTTATTTATACAGCATAATTTTTATTTTTATTTTAAAAACAATTACATTAAATTAACTGTGGCTTCCTATCTCAACATAATGTATCATTATGTTGAATCTTCGATTAGTATAACACACTGATTCTCATTTTTTAGACTGTAAATATCATGTGTTTCAAAAAAAAAAAAAGACTGTAAATATCCAAATCTTTGTATATTATAATAATGTTCCATCAATACCCAAGATTCAACGTTTTTTGAATTCTGCAAATGAAAATAAAAAAANCCTATCTCAACATAATGTATCATTATGTTGAATCTTCGATTAGTATAACACACTGATTCTCATTTTTTAGACTGTAAATATCATGTGTTTCAAAAAAAAAAAAAGACTGTAAATATCCAAATCTTTGTATATTATAATAATGTTCCATCAATACCCAAGATTCAACGTTTTTTGAATTCTGCAAATGAAAATAAAAAAACAATACATAATGTTAATATCAGTGCATCTACCATTCGTCAATTCAATCAATATTTTGGTAACAAACAATAGCACCAAAAAACATACATGTTGTATTGTTCAAAATCGTGAAATATCTCTCCTTTTAAAATTTTCGATTTGTTTTATATATTTTTAAGCATATAAACTAATCAAGACAATAAACTTATACATATAGAAATACAGATGCTTAGAATCCTCAACGGTTTAACCAATATTAATATAGTCGACCAAATTATAGGATTTTCAAAGGTTTTTCAAAATAAACAACAAAAGAATCTAAACCACTAAATCAAAAGCTAAAGATTTGGCAAATAAATAACTTAATTATTATTAAAAACAATACTTTTTAGTATCTTTATGTTTTTCATATATTTACAACATCATATTCTTTAAAAACAGTCTATTGTCGTTTCTATTATAAACTAATAAATAAATTAATAGTTTTATTAACAAAAGACAATCCCGCGCTTCAAAGTATGGATCAAATAATCAATACTATTAAAATACAAGGTTGTTTTTAAATGTATTTTTATTTCAATAATATTTACAAGATTCTGCAACTAAAATATTTTTAATCTATGATTTTATTAAATTTTGTATTTTTCTAATTTTCTTTTAAATGCAACAGCAAGGCAACATTTTTATTCCTCAAATATCATCGACGCATTTAAATCCTCCAAGTTTTGATTGACCTTACGTTGGTCAAATATTCTGGATCATTTTGGGCTAAACAATCCGATAACCAAATCAAAACAAAAAAAAACCTAATTTATTTTTATTTTCTAATTCAAATGCAACAAATCGATCCAAATGATATCTTTTGGTTATCGGAATGTTTAGTCCAACTTATAATTTCTCACGTTACGCATTTTAGTAGATAAAAAAAAATAAAAAATACATTTAATCAAAATTTACAAAACCCATTTTAAATTGCAGGAGAAACTATCATGTGTAAAGATTATTATCATTATATATTAAATCAAATCATGAAAATTTGATAAAAACAGATATATATTTTTTAATATTCTTATGAGTATAATTTAATGGGTTATTCCAACACTTTAATTAGGCTTGGGAGTTCAGGTATCCGTTGAGATACGGGTTGGATACTTTGAATTCTGGTCCTAATTTATATCACATCATAGATCTCATATTGGTAAATTTGTAAATACAGACGAGTTTGGATATAATTCATCTGTTGTGGTTCTAATTTGTATCACATCTTAAAACCCATAAGTAACGATATATCTTTCGTATTTAGATTGTATTGGTTCGGTTCATATATCTGAAGTTAAATCCAAAATTAAAAGCAAAGCATAAGAAATAAATACTTATCTATATTGAATTAGATATTTAAGGTATTTATTTCAAATTTAAAGTTTTTTATGATATTGTTTTAAATAAATATAAAACTGAATATTTGAAGCACATATTTATGTTTTAAATATTTATAGTTGTGATTAATTTGGATTTTGGAATCGTTTTTTTGGGTTTTCAATTTTTTCAAGCTATACGTTTAGGTTTAGCTAATAACGCTTCAGATTCGGATATGTTTTGTACTATTCTACAAACTTCATTCTGATATTTCTTACCTTTGGACCGGATACCGATTGTTTTTTTTTTGTTTCGGTTCAGTTTGGGCTTCAGGTTCATATTTTATATTTATACCTAGATTTTGTTCCGCGCTTTTAAAGTGCGAGATTTTTTTTTTGTTGATAAATTTATTAACCTGTTTGTTTGCTCACTAATATGTTTAGGCAATTCAGTTTTTGATTCATTTCATGTTTTTTTGTTTGATTCTGGTTCAGTTGTGTTTTTGTTTTTTTTTTGTTCAAAGCCTATAAAAACCATTTGGTTATTTATGAATATGGATACCTTTTGATTTGATTATTTTAGTTTTTGATTTAGTTCAAATAACAATATTCGAATCTGATAAAATTTTGAGTTCACCTTGGTTTCCATAAGTTTTTACATCCAACCAGATCCGTGGTTGGATTTGCAATTTCGGTGATCCGCTAAATTATCCGTTATGAGTATGAAGAAATATTCACTAATTAAAAACCACTAAAAAACCCTAAACCCACCAACCCGCCAACATTAAGTTACTGTAGTTTTAGTAAACAACACCAACCGGTCTTTACTCAATGATCTTACAAAATAAGCACAAACATAAACTTGGGAAACCGAGGATCTTCAGTTATACCATTTAACTTGGACCGCAATATTTCGGCGACATATTACATCCTAGCGGGCATAGATTTATAAAATTCGCAAATCACAAATACTTATGTTTACGGAATTTAAGGAAAGAATTTAATCTATATATGTCGGATTAAACCATAAATCTTATTGACCATCTATCCGATCCCGGATACTCATACCTTTACATACTTGTGAATAATCTAACAAAGACAATAATTTAAAGCAAAAATGGTTGTCCCGTCCTCTATAAGGACGGGTCAAAATCTAGTTATACTATAATTAAGTATTTTTCACCAAAGGAAGCAAATCTGTATAAATGACCGAATATGTGGAAGATCAAGTTAATTATACTATAATTAAGTATTTTTCACCAAAGGAAGCAAATATGTGGTAAATAGTGAAACTTCTACAATAAAATAAATTGAGGTCAAAGAAAAAAAAAACAAATTTGTGACAAAACATTTATGTGTGTCAAAACTAAATAAATACGTGACTAAATAAAATATATTATTCTAATTATTTATTTAATTTTCAACCTATCATACTCTAAATACATCTGTTAAAATTAAATAAATATGTCATTAAAAACAAAACTGCAAAAAGGCTGAACCTGATTAAGTAAATATGTGGTCATAAGAAAAGTAACGTTTTCTTTATGTGGTACCAACAAAATTAAGTATGTATTATAGTAAAGTTGTGCTTTTATTGTTTTCCTCAATTGGATAAAATATAATAAAAGTTGTGTTAGGAATAAAATAATAAGTTGGTGTCAACAAATTCGTTTGCCTGAATGCAGTATATAATTCATGATACCCTCCTCGTTATACTAACACAAGTCACAGAAAAAAAAAACTAGAGAACATTATTCTGTAATATAAGTATTGAGATGAATTCAGCAAAGCCAGTCTTCTTCTTGATCATGTTTCTTCTATATGCCTTCTGTAAGTATTTCAATTTTATTATACAAATATATTATTTGCAAAATGTATATACAATAAAACAAACAAACACACACACACACACACACACACACACACACACACACATATATATATATATATATTTCTGATGACTACTGCATATGTGTGATTTTCATGTATGTTCAACAAGTAAAATTGAATGTCGTTTCACCTAAATGTTCTTTTGTTGTTTAAAATAATATAGGGTTTAGATTACAACATGTTTCTTTTATCAAATGAATTATGTTAACTAGGAGGGTCTTGTTTCAGTTTCTTTGCTATGGGTTCATAGGTTGCCAAAACATAGTAACCAAGATAAAAAGAAAAACCATCAAATTTGGATCCAATTAGTTGAAGTTTTAGTTTTATATAAGAATTAACAATTAATCTGAAAAAAACAATTGATCTGAATTCTATTTTGATTGTATTTGGAGGGGGGGGGGAGGGTCATGTTTAATTAATTAATCACTAACTTTTTAATTATTTTGGATAATCTATATGAAGGTATAACAACAACAGAAAGCAAGTGTTATCAGGATATAGATTGCAAAAATGTGAAGATACCATGTCCGGGGCCTCTCGCATGTTTGTATGGTGGATGTGTCTGTACCTGGATAAGTCACTCGACATTCTCAACTCAGAAATCAAATGTGCATATTCCGGGAAAAAAGTTATAAAACTCCATGATTATAGTATTTAGTCTTGAATTTGTGGTGATAACTAATATTAAACTGTGACAACAATAAAATCTGCAAACAATTAATAAAAGACTATTTATAATATTTATCGTACTTAAAAGAGCCACAAAAAATTTCTCAAGCCTTTCGCATCTTTGTCATCAGTTTACCTACTAGATGAGGGAAATATCTTATTGTACAACTGTTTTTCTCGAGATACAGCATAAAGTGGAGAATGTTTCACCGGTTGATTCTACTAAATTATCAGCTAGTACATAATGATACAAATATAAGCCGTCTAGCTAACTTGCTCAATCTCATCATGGACAACCCTATGTATATACAATAGTCTTTCTATTTTTTTTTTTAAAAAGTGTTGCTTTAGTATTTTGTTTTTCTTATTACACAAAAATTCATTTTAGAATTTTAAAGCAATTTATACTTATTACAGCTTAATATTAATTGTAAAATTCAATGATCTAATGAATAAATCTATTTATCTCAAATATTATTGATTAAACATGTGTAATTAATGAAAATATAAATACATTTCAATCATTTTTAATACGTGTGAAAAATGTTAAAATGACATTTTTTTTTTATGAAAAGAGGGAGTATATCTTAAGCAATGTGCCATCTCATAAAGGGTTTCAAAGGTCCTCCAACAATATACCTCCCAAAACTAGTCTACCTAACTAGAAGGCCGCCTAAAAGATTTATGGGATTATATTTTAATGCTGTTCAACATTAGTTCAACTATAAATATCTCTAACGTTGAAGCAACTGGTTGCATCATGAACAAGATGAAAAATGTGTTTATTGTATTTGCCGAAGAAAGACGATTTGTTATGCGACTGATGAAAGTTCAAAAGAATCCACTAACGTCTCTTTCAAAAATCTTACTCCAAGATTGCTAAGGATATGTAAGTTTTTGGCAAGCTATTGGTAGTGTATTATATAGTAAACGAAATAAGTCGAACGTAATCGTTTTCGATCATGACACATGAGAATCAATTTCATTAGATGTATCAGAGAAGCATTTACATTACAAAAATATGAATATTTTGTTTATCACTTATATAAGAAACTGTTTTATCTCTCATGTCTCTGCCATGCCTCTACCATGTCACTAATTCACTCATCCTGTGCGTGACCTGTCAAAGACCATAATACTCTGCGTTTCATGGTCTGTTCTACCAACTGATTCGTGCTTGGTCTATTTTTTGGACCTCTTGATATGATTAATTTTCCAGTCCGCTAATGAGCAAAGCTTCATGCAACCCGAACACCATCGCCAATTAGGGTTCCTCCCAGCCTCCGTCCTCAGCCGTCTTAGAGAAAGCTTTTGTTAAGTCGGCCTGACAATTCAGTTTGCTTTGGATCCCGTACCATCTTATCGCTTTCTTTTCGTTCAACCAAAACTTCTTCAATTACAGAGCAAACGCATTTACCATGTTCTTAACTCATTCACACACGATCTTTGCATCAATATGTCATTATCTTCACAGAGGCGGTGTGTCTATGGGTATATAAATGTATGCTTTCCTTCCAATCAATCGAAAGACTATATCCATATATTTCCCACACTAAGCAATGAGAGTGTGTATTCCTCACAATCAACTTTGTATGTAGATTTATGTTTACGTTTTGAATAGGTTAGAAAGTTTCTATTTGTTTGACTAAATAATTTATCTCCCGGCCTCTTGAACCATATTAATTTTGGGTGAACTTGATTTGTATGTTCTTTTAACTAATTAACTTTGTATGTATATATCCTTCATGTTTCTGAATAGACCATGAACTCAAAAATTGAGACACACGATTAAGAAGTTCTAGAATGATTGGGAGATGTGGGATAGCTGTGAAAGTGAGAGGAAGCAGCAGAATAACTGAAACCATGAGAGGTGAAAATGTCTTATATGGGTCTTGCTACGGAGAACACAAAACTGTACTCCCAGAACCATCAAGACAAAAGGTTCTACCTATATTCTTTAAAGATGGTTTTACTCATTATCATACAGAAACCAAGCGCCATATGTTCTTGATGCTTACAAGTCTCTGCAAAGGGCACTATGAAGGCATCTTAATTCACATCTTTATCGAGTAACTTAATGTAGAAACATTTCTCTATGCCTCCATATACTCTTAATTAAAATTGTCTTACTTGCTATGTTGTTAAAGAAGTAATGAGGTGTTAAAGACAATTTTGAGGGAAAATAGTTCATGATTTCTGCAAGGATAGTTCTACGTAAGAATTCATCTTAACAAAAAAAAATCTTTCAATTGTTCATTACATATTTTCAATTGCTCTTGAAGCCTTGGACTTAATATAGATTGCAGATCCAATCTTTTCCTTTGGAAATGATGTACAATGTATAGCATTCCACAGCTTTGTAGTGAACATAATCACTTTGATTAGATGTGCTGGGCTAAGGTGAACAAGGTGAGAACGATGCTCAAGTATCTGAGGATAATTTCAATAACTTTATGTACCTAGACATTAATAATCACCAGTCTTCCTGTTGAAGAATTCTTAACATTAAGTCATAAACTATAATACTAGATATTCCATGAAAAGAATCTGTTGGTAACATAAAACAATTTAAGTTTTCTCCTTTTATAGTCACTTGTTCATGTTTACGATATACTTTGAGGGGGGAGGAAGAAGAAGCATGAAATATACATTCTCCTTAATAGTGGAAACTCCAATACAAAGACAGAGAATATACAAAGTTTCATTGGAACAAAAACTTCTTCAAATATAATAATTTGGGCGTCAAATTATTATTAAGTGTGCCTTAAGAATACAAACTCATTACTGCATAAACCTCAGTATCAGTTTCACTAATTTTGCTGCAATAAAACTTTCCTCCAAATCGGAATCTTCTAGAAGGGACTCATAAGAGCCATGAAACTTCATCTTTGGAGGAAAATCGTTAGATAATATCTATCGCTTTCCTTGAGCATAGATGAGCCTCCTTCCGCTGTGAGACTCCAAGCAAGGGAGCGAAGGAAATCCAGAAACTCCGCTTCACTAAGACCACTTCGCATAAAAGAATCTTACCAAACCGGAGGAGAGAGTTTTTGACGAACACGCCATCAGATGGAGAGCTTTGACATGACTCAAAAGAGAAAACAATATCCAACAATATCGGGTAAAAAATAGAGTTTTGAGTTCAGTTGATCTGAAGTACCCAAAAATTGAAGAATTGAACCAAAAAATAACTGAAATCTAGAACCGTACCCGTTCGTGTCTAAAATTAATAGTTTTTCAACATGTTTTTGGTTTTCGGACCTGAATGGCATGGATCCAGTAAGAACTGATCTGAAACCTAACTGAAAAATCATAAATACATCTTAAATCTGATTTTAGGGATCTAGATCCGATAGGAAATCGATCCTGATAGGAAGCGATCCGAACCACATCCGAAGACGCAAATGCCAAGACCTATTCAAGATATTCAATTTTCTTTTTAAAACTATAATAAGACAAACAAAAAAAACTAAACTGAACTGATCCTACTAGTCAAATTTGGAATCCAAGTAACCAAACGAAATTAACCAAATTTATCCAAAAATCTAACCAAAATAAAAAAATTTGGAATGAATAAAATTGAACTAACAAAGTACCAAACCAAACTTTATTTCGGATTCATTTAGTAATATTTTTGTTGAACTGGATTTGAGTGGAATAATCCGAAGGCAGGTCACCCTAGTATGAAGTGAATAAGTGATACTATAATTTCAGGTTTCAAAAGTAAAAAAAAAAAGTAGAAACATATAATGCCGTTCTGATGTATATGAAACATTTAATATTTTAAAAATTTTAAAAATGTTTAAAACTTTTTTGAGAAACAAATAATGCAACACTTGTGAAGTAGAGTAATGCTGTGTATATGACGCACGCGGATAACGCGTGGCGAATGATAGTTTGACATTAGGTTGAAAATGTTTTGACTTTTAGAGGGGTCGGTTGTTTCGAGGCAAAACGTAATGCTTCCCAATAAGATATGACCACGTGGGAAAACGGAGCCGTTACTAGATAGAGTTAGACGAGCGTTTTTCTTGTTCATCCGTTAAATTATCGCCGTTAAAACAGAAGTCTGCCGTTTACCCTTCTAGTCCGGTAAGTATTTAGTGAGAAATTTACTCCTCCATTTATTGCAAAGGGAAAGAAAATCAGAAGAGGAAAAAAAATGAGAGAGAGAAAGTTAGAAAACTCCAAACTCTCCAGAAAGAATATCATTCTTGGCCTTTTCTTTCATTTTCTCTGAAGCTAAAGAAGGTAAGAAAGTGAGAGAAAACAAGATCAAAAAAAAAATCTCTATTTCTTTGTTGAAAACAGAAAAAGTCAAAAGAAAAATTGTATCATCTTTATTTAGTTTGTGTAGTGTGTTTATTCTTCTCTTCTTAAAGATAATTTCACAGTTCGATCCAGAAACATTACAAACTGAAACTACACAATCCTTATTTTTTTCTCATAAATGTTTAGATAGCAGTGTTGTAGTTATTTGTATTAGTTGACCAGTTTATTCTTACTTATTTTAAAATTAAAGTTTTCACCAGCAATAAATGTTTTTATCAGTTACGTTTTGTGTATTTAATTTTGAAATATTTTCTGAACTATGAAACGATCTAGCTGTCGTCTCTGGTAATTAATCTCCGCTTTCATGCTTCATTCTCTTGGTTTTGCATTTGAGATTAGTTCTAAGATACCATCAAATATTACTGCATTTCCATGCACTGAGTAATTCTTCCTTTTGAATCTTCACTCACTCTAGCTTTTAAAGGAAAACCCTAACTGCGATCTTTGTAATCATTAGGGGCGGCAAGTGATGTTGACTATGGGAGAAGAAAATGTGATGACCACAGACCACAGATTTGCTTCGCCGCCTCCCACTTCCTCTTCTCCGACAACAATCCAAAACCCTAATTTTAATTTCGTCCCTTACAACTCATTTTCCTCCATTATACCGGTTTGTCCCTGATTAAAAGTTTCTTCCACGTTTGACTAAAAGCTTTTCCTTTTGGTAGTTACATATTTTTTTTTAACGTATTAACAAGCTGTTTGATTAGAAGGAGGAGCATGGGATGATGAGTATGAGCATGCTGATGATGATGGGAGATGGAGGAGTAGAGGAAATGATGGAAAACGGGTCGGCCGGTGGGTCATTCGGGTCGGGTAGTGAACAAGCAGAAGATCCAAAGTCTGGAAACGAGTTTGATGTTAATGAACTTCAAGACGGGGAACAACCTCCTCCTGCCAAGAAAAAACGTTACCACAGGCATACTAATCGTCAGATCCAAGAAATGGAAGGGTAAGTTTTTGCTTCGCTCTCATTTTTCATTTTATCTACTCGGTTGAAATTAATTCTGCTCGGTTTATAATGGTTTTGGTTTCAGTTTCGGGTTTGAAGTCTAGTCTTTTTTTATCTTGATTAACACTTGTTCGGTTTGTATATGTTTTTCTTAGTTTTCTGGATTTTTAAGAATATGAAAGTAAGTTATGGTAAGATATGGAACAATTTTTTATATTAGTCTCGGTTTAGTTGGATTTTTTTGAACCGGGATTGTACTATATCTTTTGAAAGGTTCTTTTAATTGTAGATGGGTTTAAGTTTTGTGATTTTATTTTATTTTTTGGTTTTTTAAAGTACTAAATTTCAGAAGGTGAATTATATAGGCTCTTTGTTTTTGGATCTTGAAAAAAGAAGACTTGGTTTTGATTTCTTTTTTTTTTTAACAACAACTTGGTTTTGATTTCTTATATCTGTTTTTACCAAACTCAATACACCTTGCAGGTTTTAAATATATCAGTCTGATGAAGATTGACTTTTGATTTGAATAGTGATTTCTATTTAATCTTTGTAGATTGTTTAAACAAAACCCTCATCCAGACGACAAACAAAGGCAGAGATTAAGTCATGAACTTGGACTCAAGCCTCGACAAGTCAAGTTTTGGTTCCAAAATAGGCGTACCCAAATGAAGGTATATAACTACTAACATTAATCTTTCTCTCTTTAATGTAACCAGTTTCACAATATGTATACGTTGTTGTAATACTTAGTGCATATAATCTAATTAATATCTAAGTAGGGCATCTCAATTAAAGCATGGAAGTTTTGAAATATAATAATGAAGAAAATGAAAGTTATGAAGAAAATGATGAAATCTTGAATTCCAAAAGTATTTGTGTAAAGTTACATTCATAAAAAAATGATTTAACGCTTTTATTAAATGTGATGATTCAAATATATATATATATAGGCACAACAAGACAGAGCTGAGAATGTGATGTTAAGGACAGACAACGATAATCTCAAGGCGGAGAATTCTCATCTTCAGGCGGAGCTACGGTGCCTCTCCTGTCCTTCTTGTGGCGGCCCCACCGTACTCGGAGACATTCCTTTCAACGAACTCCACATTGAGAACTGTCGCCTCCGGGAAGAGGTAACTTCAGTTATTCCCAAACCATAATGGTAAACATATTTAATTATTTTGTGAATTTAAATAAGAGTTGGCTATTTGTTTTGCTTGGGTTCGGTATATTTCAGTTTGGATTGGGTTTACTGAACCAATCAATTTATTTTTATTGATAGATATTGATTGTGTTTGTGTAACACATTTTTTTTGTCTTCTCAACAGCTTGAACGTCTATGCGCCATAGCTTCAAGATACACTGGCCGTGAGATGCAGTCATCTCAGCCGTTGATCAATCCTCCTCAGGAGCTTCAAAATCATCAACCTTCACTAGAGCTAGATATGAGCGTATACGCAGGAAACTTTCAAGAACATCCTTGCTCAGACATGATGTTGCTTCCTCCACAAGACACTGCTTGTTACCTCCCAGTTCAAATTAATAACAGCAACGGGTACAAAATGTTACTTGCGGATGAAGAAAAGGTTATCGCTATGGAAATTGCCGTCTCTTGTGTGCAAGAACTTACTAAAATGTGCAACACAGAAGAGCCTTTGTGGATTAAGAAGAAATCCGACAAGATGGGTGGAGATATTTTGTGTCTGAACGAGGAAGAGTACAGGAAGTTGTTCCCATGGCCAATGGAGAATCATAACACCAAAGGAGAGTTCCGTAGAGAAGCTTCAAAGGCAAACGCAGTTGTTATCATGAATAGCATCACGCTTGTTGACGCTTTTCTAAACGCTGTAAGTATGCTAAACATTTCACATTTTAGTCACATTTTTCGGATTTTTCGATAAATATTGGATTTTTTTTTTTGAAAAAATGTAGGATAAGTGGTCAGAGATGTTCTGCTCAATTGTGGCTAGGGCCAAAACGGTTCAGATCATTTCATCTGGAGTTTCTGGACCTACTGGTTCTCTTCTACTGGTATATTCGATTTAGAACTTACAAAACCAACATAACATATATTTCTAACTGAACCTACATGTTGTTATGTTTTACTAGATGTATGCAGAGTTACATGTACTATCTCCACTGGTTCCAACTCGAGAAGCTTATTTCCTACGTTATGTGGAACAAAATGCGGAAAATGGGAACTGGGCTATAGTAGATTTCCCAATCGATAGATTCCACGACCAGATCCAGCCATTGAGTGCAAACACTCTTCATGAGTATAAGAGAAAACCTTCAGGGTGCATCATTCAAGACATGCCTAATGGATACTCACAAGTCAAGTGGGTAGAGCACGCGGAGGTAAACGAGAGGCACGTGCACGAGATATTCGCTGAGTATGTGAAAAGCGGAATGGCTTTTGGAGCTAGCCGTTGGGTCGACGTGTTGGAGAGACAATGCGAGAGGGTCGCAAGTCTAATGGCTAGAAACATAACCGACCTTGGAGGCTAGTTATATACTAAACCAATATTTATATCCCTAGATTTTATAAAACCATCACTAAAGCTATATATGGTTTTCTTTTTCTTTTTTTACAGTGATACCGTCTGCAGAAGGGAGAAGGAACATGATGAGGCTATCACAGAGGATGATGAAAACATTCTGTGTGAATATAAGCGCTTCAAACGGACAATCATGGACCGCTCTGTCTGAAACAACCAAGGACACTGTGAGAATCACGACAAGGAAAGTGTGTGAGCCTGGTCAGCCTACAGGAGTTGTTCTTGCTGCTGTCTCAACCACTTGGCTTCCATTCTCCCACGTTAAAGTCTTTGATCTTCTCCGTCATCAACATCACCATTCTCTGGTAAAACCAAACCCATCATCATTTTTTTTTAGTTAACTTCAGCATTGAACCTATTTTATGTTTCTTTCTTTGTAGTTGGAGGTTTTGTTCAGTGGAAGTTCACCTTATGAAGTTGCTCATATCGCCAACGGTTCACATCCTGGAAACTGCATCTCTCTTCTTCGTATCAATGTAAGTTCAAACCCTAACTTTTAAACCCTAAATTTGCAAAAAACGTTTATAAGTGTTTTTTTTTTGTTTTTTTGTTTTTTTGTTTTTTTGTTTTTTTTGAAACACTTTTTTTTTTTTTTTGATAACTCTTTACTTTACTTACAGGTCTCGAGCAACACATGGCATAACGTGGAGCTTATGCTTCAAGAGAGCTGCATTGATAACTCCGGCAGCTTAATCGTCTACTCCTCCGTCGACGTCGAATCAATCCAGCACGCGATGAACGGAGAAGATAATTCCCGTATTCCGCTTTTGCCCCTAGGGTTCTCCATCGTCCCCGTGAACTATCCTAATCAAGTCGAGGGTGTTTCCGTCAATTCCCTTCCTTCACCGTCGTGTCTTCTCACTGTCGGAATTCAGGTTTTAGCTAGCAATGTCCTAACCGCGAAACCAAACCTCTCCGCCGTCACAACCATCAACAACCACCTTTGCTCCATCGTTAATCAGATCACTTTCGCCCTTAATAGCAGCGCCGTCGCCGGAGATGATGATGACGTCGCCAAACAAGAGGTCATCAGCTAGTAACCCAATCACCTCTAAACCTCCCTTTCTTTTTGAATCTGAAACAAAAGGAGGGGAGGTTCAAAGGTAATTCGGTTATGTTTTGAGAGTATTTTGGTAAATAACGTTAAACCTTTTAAGAATGTTCGGTTCATGTTAAGGGTAAGACGGGAAATTAAGGTTATTTTTGTTTTTTATGGAGGGTCAAAATGGTATTTAGAACTAGAAAAGAATAGAGGAAAGTCAAGAGCGCACCAGGTAATAGTGTTGACTTTTCATTTTCTGTGTACCTACCTGTTCATCGGTTCAACCAATCTCCGATTTAACAGAAAAGTGTGCTGGTTCGGGTATTGACTTTCTACTTTGTTACACTCCTTGGACTATTTTGGCTTATTTGCAATTTAATATGCTACCTTCTTATTTTTTTTGGCTTTTCCTATTTAAAGCGATGGTCTTTCTATTAAATCTTATACAAAATTCGGAAATGAGAAGACATATAGTTGGACCTTGTTCAAGCATTTTCTTTAGACATCGGACCTTGTTCATCTGAATGTTAATATTTCATTATCTAGCGAGACCTGACAAGTCACAAGTATACCATGTTGCCATGACTAAATACGTGCTAAAAAGAATCTAACACTATTAAAACACAGACATAAGAGTCTTTCATCTATGCCACATAGGACAGAAAATTCAACCAATGAGAAAATGATGTCTTGTGAATTTCATTGATTTAATTAATCATTTCTTGTGTATTTTGGTGTCTAGATTTACATAAAAACATCATTAAGTTGCATTTGTCTTCATTAGGTGTTGCAGTACCTCAAGATGCTTATGAGAGTGTTTGAAGTTGTTTTGGTTCAAGAAAAGCTCAGAATAATCATCTTACGAGCCCAAGTATCGGAGTGGATATCTGACATCGGGGGTAGCAGACTGCTCCACATTAAACGTGCATCAGAGCGGGTCTTATGCAGCGACCATGAGGGGCCACTCCACATCATGCGCTCTCCAGAGCGGTCCATCGGAGCGACCAAGGCACCCCGCTCTGGACATGACACATCCAGGAAATCAATTGCTCAAGTGCCAGAGCGGGTGCAGTGCATCGGCCCCATCTACCCGTTGTACATTGTGCGCTTCTTGGAGCGGGGTTGCGCAGCGACCCCATCTACCCGCTCCAGCGCTTTCCTTTAGTCGAGTTTTATGTTTTGTTGGACATGTTCAGCTTGTTGACTGAGCCCATTAGGGTTTTTAAGGATCCTATAAATACATTTTAGATCTTAATGATATGGATTATCTTATATTTCTCTCTGAAACTAAGTATTATTTGGTGAAAGATCATAATTTTATCTTCTTTTCATCTTATTTTTTAAGTTTGTTGAGTAATCTTGATCTCTAACCATGTTTAACCAACAATCAACCATTGTTGTTAGGTTTATCATGTGTATTAGTGAGTAGATACACTTTAGATTCATGGGATAGGTTGGTAAGGGTGATCAAGGGTAGATATAATGTGTTAGGTGTTAGATTTAGGTGTTTCCTTGTTAGTTGAGTGATTTTAATGCTTGGTTATTGTTGGCCTCTTTAATCATGATCATTAGCCATTTTCTGCACACAAGGTGTTTGTTTAAATGTCTGAACCAACTCTTCTAGCTTTAAAACCACCTAGCCAATGACCTTAGTTTTAAATAGTTATTAAACTTGTTCTTAATGATTGCTTAAATTGATTAAGCCAATGACCATTTGTGTTTGATTGATGAAAGTAAATGAGCATTTGTCTAGACCTAGAATTTGCTTAGTTTAGTAATTTAGACTTAAGGAATACACCTTGATTGAAAGCTTGTCACTTAGGATCGAATCTTGATCACCTAAATCAAATACCTACTTCCATGAGTCTTATCTTCACTAATTGAGAGAAAACTTGTTACTTGTTGCATTTTGTATTGTTCTTGAATCATTTCACATTCACTAAACTGATTGCATTTATATTAAGCATAACTTGTAATCTTTTTGCTTCAAAACACTTAAAACTTGGATTTTGACATCTAAAATACTACCTTGATTTGCTTAAGGATTAAAACCCCTTATCAGAAGACTCTATTTTACCATGTCATCTGAATGAATCTGCGCTTGAGCTTCGATTTCAAAATTTTGGGCCTAGTCATTTATTTTATCTTGGCCTGCTTTGTCAGAGAAGGGGATATCCCAGATGCGAAACCTAATTTCGACGTCAACCCTAATTTCGACCTGAAGTCCCCTGCTTCTTCTCCGGATCCAGGGGAGTCAATCTTCCAATTAGATTAACATGTACATTGTCTTTTAATTAATGATACTTTCTGGAGTAAATTGTATCTTATTCCTTTTTAATTTTGTATTGCAGGATCACCATAATGAAATGGAATCAAATTTTTTCAAAGAGAGGCAGCGGTAGAAGCTTAATATCAGAAGTTTACATGGAAATATCATATTTACATGAATACCAATCACCGTGGGCTGATATCACTCATTTGTGGTTTCCCCTTTTTGGTTGTCTAGCTTGTGTCCAACGGCACCCATGGCTGAGCGAGCAGTATCTTCCACTCTTAACAGGCATCTTATATCATAATCATTCTGGCGAAGCTCAAATCTCTAGTAATACGAATCTTCAGCTTCGTCACTTTCACAAATTAGGAAAAATGGTTTATTAAACACCTGTTGATTCACTTACAAAAGCAGGTCGTGGTGGGAAATATGCAAGACAAGAACGACGACTTATCAGAGCTACTAAGGGTGGAGAACAACCAAAGCAAGGCATGTTCCACTTGCTAACTACAGACCACGAGAAGCATTTTAAGTCTTGTCTTTACTAATTCTTTGGGTGGTTTTCTTTCCAGGGGACAACCTTTATCATCAAGATAGTGATAGGTATATGGACTGAGGAAGTAGGCGCACAACCACTAGACGACACCAACAAAAGAAAAGGCGAGCAAGATGTTGACTATGCAAATCCCGATCCTTCCCTTCGTTGAGAGAGTTTTAGACTTCTTTTTTTTGACACAAATGGTAACGTCTTCTCTGCATGCAGTTAAGATTTTTAACATGAAATAGTCCCCATGAGAAACCTATTTGTCTAAACAATGTATCATCTTTGTTCCTACACCTTTCGTTATTAAGCTTCATATCTTTTATTTACTAGGAAGTTCTTAAGAACTTGGATTCTTGCAAATTTTGGTGCAGAGACGTGTTAACTTGCTTCTCTTAAAACAAAATTAGTATAATACTTTATTAAATAACTATTTAAAGAAAAATGAGACATGAAAAAGTGGAAAATATATAAAAATAATATGGAAGAATAAACAAACTTAATAAACAAAGATTATATAAATATAACAAATTAAATATATAATCTGTTCGTAAAAAAAAAACAAAAATATTGAAAAAAAACTCACGCATAGCTTGGATCAAAACTTTAGTATCTATAAAATTAGCCATTTACTCACTAAATATCCAACAAACCATATCTCCGTATCTATTCTATTAAAATAGAGTCATTCTTTTTATCTACTGATACAAGTTGTCATTTAAATTTGGACCATTTCTAGAATGTTACAAATAATATAAGTCATATAATTGATTGAACCGTATTTACTTAAATTAAACCAACACAATTAATGTAAAAAGACGACATTAATGTAAATTACCTTCAAAATACAACAGATATCTATGTGTATACCGAAAACACATATTTTCTCCTACAAGTATGAAATATTCTAAAAGAATATATATCATCAAAATATGGAATATGGAAATCTACTAATTATACTTAAATTAAACCAGTGGTTATTTATGGATTATATTCTTGGGCTTATTTTTATTTTTTGAACAAATTATATAGTTTGGTTTTTGGGCTTAGTATTAAGAAAATACTCCAAAAAATTGAATAAACTTTTCACCTTAAAAGATCAAAAAATCAATTATTATTTTCAGACCCAAAAGGTATTTAATTTTTTTAACAAAACAAAATTATCTATTATTAATCATTTATTTAAATCATGTACTTTAAAACATGTTAATATATTTTTTATTTTAAATAACAATCACTTTGTTTTGATAAATTTCAATTGTAACTTTTAAATAATTTATTGTTTTATTTTTCTTAAATAATTTACAAATTAAAAAAATTTAAAGCAAAACTAAAAACCAAATCTAAAAACTAAAATCCAAAATCAAAAGATGAAAACACATATTATATTTTTTATTGCTTTGTTTATCTACAAAATAAACTATTTCAATTTTTTTTTTTAAATTTCTTTTCATCTTTTCAGTTTTAAATTAGATGTTCGATTATTTGAGATTTGTTTGTTGGTAATATCAGTTCAACTAACTTAGCGGGTTTAAAAATTAAATACCCAAACCAAAAACTGAAAAAGAAAAGTAGAAACTTAAAAACTAAAAACCAAAAAACAAAATCTAAAAATAAAAAGTAAAACTAAAAACTAATGAAAAACAATCATCATCACAAATTTTGGTGAACTGATTTTATATCAAAATATTCTTTAAATTAAGACAAAACCCAATTATATAAATTTTTAATCATAAAAAATTTCCGTGCTTTTAAGCGTGGGTCAAAATCTAGTTAACAATTATAATACAGTTTTTTTGCTGTATAAAATTTTATATGCAAATCCCTTTTAACCTTACTTTTGTTAAGAAATCAGATTGTACCCCATAATATATTTCCTAGGATCATAATAAAGTTGGTTCCATATGAAATATCACATTACCAGTATAATCTATGTATATAGAACTGTTTATACGGGGTGAAGTGCCCTCTACTGTTTTTATGTTTACTTGTATAATTTAGAGAGAATTAGCTAAATACCTATAAAAGAGATTCAAATTAGTGACTTACCTATGAGTTGAGATCAAACAATTTTTTTTACAATTTGTTTGGTATTGGACGAAAATGCCCTTCTTCAACTGACATATATTTTTACAAAAAAGTCAAAATTCTATTGCTTATATCTGACAGTCTCTCTCTCTCTCCAACGATTCTTCATCTCTTTCCTACATTCATTTTCTTTAAACAACACATATTTTTCACATTCATTTCTTTCTTTTTACACTATTTTTTCTTGATTTTTTTCTCATCCAATTTTATGTGTAAATGATTTTTAAATTTAATCATTTTGATAGAGAAATGAAATTTCAAAAATATTTATTTTTTAACATATAATACCTAACGCATGTATTGACATCTACAAAATTTATTAACAAATAACATCTTTGTGAACACTTATAATACATGTCTTTGTTAACAGCTAACACATCGGTTAACATTTACAAAATTTGTTAACAGTTAATGTCTCTGATAATATATCTGGTACATATATTTGTTAATAGTTAATACATTTGTTGACATCTACACTATTTGTTAACAGCTAACACCAGTATTAACATCTTTGGCGATTTTGAAAAAGTTTCAATGATGATTTTCTCAGAATGTGGTGTAATTAAAATAACATTTATGTTAACAATCGATAATAATGATTATTCTGTGATTTTAAAGATACCTCAATGTTGATTTTCTCAGTATGTGGTATAATTAAAAATATTTAAATTCATAGAAATAGTATTAAAATAGTAATAAGTATTTTCTGTAACAATAATTTAGAAAATAGAATGCATTAACATGATATCTTCATACTAAAAATTAGAAACAAAAATTTAATAAAAGAGAAAAAAAATGTATCAGTTGATACAAGTGATTGAAAAGTGACTGACATAGCTAGGAGTGGCTAAAGTAGCTAGCATATCTACATAGAAAAATAGTAAGGTTAAAATCGTCTTAGAAATAAATCAGTCATGAGTAGTTGGCTAATTAAAGTATTGATTTTGAGTGTAAAAGCAAATGATCTCTATAATTTATGTTAATATATTTGAAATAATTTTATGTTAGTGAATAAAAAAGAAAGGTGCCACGGTAAAAAAAATGATTAAGGGTCCGACTGGTTTCCCCGCTACCACCCGCAAACGCAGCTTTTGCGGTTGATGGCAGTTGCTAGCGTTTTGCAACAATCACAAAAACCGCTACAAATCGCTTCAAACCGCTCTCAACCTCTTAAAATCAAAAGCTGGTTTCAGCTAGCGTTTGCGTTTGCGGGCGATTGTGCATGGGTGGGTAAAAAACTATTTTTCTTTTAAATTTAAATATAAAAATAAAAATAATATAACTAAAACTATATCTACCTTTTATTTTTTAATTTAAATTCACTAAAAATATCATAATCTATTATAAAAACTTTAAATCAAGAATTTCCACTATATTTTCAATATTAAATATATAAATATATAAATATATAAATATATAAATATATAAATATATAAATATATAAATATATAAATATATAAATATATAAATATATAAATATATAAATATATAAATATATAAATATATAAATATATAAATATATAAATATATAAATATATAAATATATAAATATATAAATATATAAATATATAAATATATAAATATATAAATATATAAATATATAAATATATAAATATATAAATATATAAATATATAAATATATAAATATATAAATATATAAATATATAAATATATAAATATATAAATATATAAATATATAAATATTTAAATATGTAAATATATAAATATATAAATATATAAATATATAAAATATAAATATATAAATATATAAATATATAAATATATAAATATATAAATATATAAATATATAAATATATAAATATATAAATATATAAATATATAAATATATAAATATATAAATATATAAATATATAAATATATAAATATATAAATATATAAATATATATATATATACATATATAAATAGATAAATAGATAAATATATAAATACATAAATAAATAAATATATAATTAATTATATTAGAATATTTTATTAATTATAGAAATTATATTTTCATCTAAATAAAAAATAATAAAATAATATTGTTATTACTTATAATATATTAATAGTTATTATTTTTTATCATAACAGTATGTTTTGATATTTTTATAATGTTATAATATGTTAATATTGGAAATTTATTATTGAACCGCTATAGTATCTCATAATCAACCAGTCATAAATGTCCCGCAAACGCACCAGTTTTTAATCGCTATACCAGTCGTACAAATCACCTAATAACGCTAGAAACCGCAACCACCCACATCCGCAAACTTCCGCAATCGCAATCGTAATCGTAACCGCCGCGTTTCAACCAGTCAGACCCTAAGTGTCACCTCCAATTATAAATTTCTTTCAGGATCCGAACATATTTCACTAATCTAATCGATAAGATGATGACAAAGAAACAAAAGCCTTAGGAAAATTCAGGTGATTTAAAAAAGGCAACATTTATTATTTTCTATTCAACATATGTGAGTTTTTTTTTTTTTGTTCAAACTGGGCTTTTTCATAGAATTAGGAAAGGTTTAAAGCCCATAGGGCCTGTTTAGCTACATATGTGAGTTCTATTTTATCTTATTTGTCGCCACAAACACAATGGCCAGAATCATTGACATCTACAACTTCTTTTCCAGAACGGGCACAATTGATTTGACAAGTTGAAAATGTAGAGTGACTTTTCCAGGGACAAATACAGCTACCAAATAAACATGCGAGAGGCACCGGACACGGTTGTTTCGCGTCTCTGCATTCAAAGTTTCCGCGACACTTGCTTTCTGTCATAGTTATACCTTCACATAGATCATCCAAAAAAACAAGTTAAATAAGTATTTAGTTGTGTTACAAAAAAAAAAAAGTATTTAATTCGGATTAAACATAAAAACAACTAGATCATAACTCAACCGACTGGGCGGGTCTTTGTTTTTATGGTATATATAACATTTCAAAATTACAATTTAATGGTGCCAATTTTACTAAGTAATAGTATATTATTTAAATATTATATTTCATTATTGTATTCTGTAACAGGGGCGTCTTAAAATATTGTGACCCGTAAACATTTTAATAATATTTTAAAAAGTTTTTTGACTAAATTTGGTGAAAAGTTATATACACTAAATAATTTAGTCAAATTTTTAATTTAATTTTTTAATGAAGAATTGGAAGGCTAGTATATCACTGTTAAAAACTTATAAGAATAGTCAATATAAATTATATAAATAAAATATATATTATTTTTGATTTATTCTAAATACATTTAAAACATGAATACATATATGTATAAATAATTTTTAGAAGTAAAGTAATATCAATGATAGAAAATCCAAAAAAAAAAATAATGGTACCTTGGGCCGCAATAATCTTTAGTATAATAAATAAGCCCATTAAATTTGTATGATATCCATGTTTCCAATCAAAATTTTAAAATTTTCTTATTCATGTTTCCAAACACTTTATTTTTGTACTTCATCTTTAATAGTATAGATGACATGAAACCCCACTCCCTCCCCCCTTAAAATGTATACAATTATATATAACGAATAGTACAACATCTAATTCTATTTAATATATTTGATTCTGATCTAAAACTAATCGCAACGAATTGAATCCAGATCAGTTTCTTTAGTCTAAGACTTAATCTTATTTCAAACTAAATGGAAAATAGCATTTGCTTGAAACAACAGAAAAGTTTACAGGCTAATCTATTTATAACCCCCACCCCCATTTAAGATACATGAAAATCACCTATATCAAATATGAATATATGCAATCTACTCAAACATTTGTGTGTGTCTTCATGTGGATACATATTGATATAAGCATAATGAGAGATTATATATTTAAATTAGGACTCACAGAAGGCAGATACAAGGAACAAGACCAAGAACAAGGTTGCTTTGTTTGAGTTCATCTCTATAACTTGGTTTCTATATTCAATTTGTTTGAGAACCATAGCAAAATTTTCTTTAGTTATATATGATTTTGAAGTATGAGGGTACATTGGATTTGAACTATTTACCATAAATTTTATGATTATTTTCTTATACAAGAAGTCTGAGTGATCTTTTACCATGAATTACATTTTTAATCTACATATGGAGTATTAATGATCATGGATCTCCTCTATTAAAAGAGAAATACCATTTATATCTACTACAAAAAAGTCATGTTGGACCATCTCATTAATATGATATATTTAATTATTTATATTAATCATTCAAATATATACAATTGGAGGAATATTTTAATAATTAATAAGATATTAGTAATAAATTTGTTGAGAAAATATCTAACAAAATCTTATTTAAAAGTTGAAATATTTTTATAAAATATGCATTATTTAATTTTCTGATTAATATATAGAAATATCTATATTAATGTTAATTAAAAATAAAAATTGTTATATTTTATAATTTAGTTATATTCTATATTATATTAAAATAAAATGCTATGTGAAATGAATATAAAATATATTAAATTGGTAAAAGAAAATATTTTATTTTAAAAAATTTCTTTTATTCAAATAAATAAATAAATATCACTCACTTTTAAAACATATTAAAGTTTTTAAATCATATAATATTTATATACAAAAAAAATGTTAACATATATTTTTGTAACTCACAACAAATAAATTATATAAAAACTTATCTATGAATATTTTTTTATTTTAAAACTTACAACAATATATAATATAAAAATAATTAAAATTATAAGATTATACAATTATACAATATATAACAATAGAATGTAAATCATGTATATTTGAAAGGTTTTGTTATATTTTATAAAATGAAAAAATACCCGCACGGATGTGCGGGTTCAAAATCTAGTTACATTTTAATATATTTCTAAGAATATAAAAACCAATATTTAAGAAATAATATTATAATTTCAAAAGATCTACTAGTGAATAAAACATCTATTATAATTATGTGTTTTAATATAACCTTATCTCTTTCATCTTTTTTGAGCAATCACTATATCTCTTTCATATTTATAATTAATTATTATATGTTTTGAATTGATTTTTACAGCTACATCAAGTAACAAATATTTGCATTATCTTCACAAAACATGTGAAGTTAATTTCTCTTTACAAGATATGTGAAACTGGAACTATACAAAAGATAAAGAAGAAAAATTAGTAAGTACCAACAAATTCTTATTACCCAAACAAATTGACCGACTGAAAACTGGGAAAAAAAAAAAAAAAAAGAGAGGAAAATCTACCGCATAATGTGATGACTCTCCTCTCTGAAATCTACCGCATATATTTCACAATTTCTTCAACAAAACCATTATTGTGTTTAACCAGTACTAGAATTTGACCCGTGCAACCGCGCGGGTGTTTGTTTTCGTTTATAGTTAGTTATATAAACATTTTGTTTTCACTTGTAAATTGGTATATATTATACTAATCACATATTTACGATATGTATAGTAAATGTTTTTCAAATATAACAATATTATATAATAAGTGTATTAATCAAATAGATTGTTTCAAATTTTCTATATTATACATGTTTTTCAAACATATGTTTGTTTCTTCTTCTATATTTTATTCTTTGTTAGATTAGTATTTAATTTTTAGATAAAATAATATAAATAAAGCTTGATTAAATATTAGTGTATTTTAATTTGCAAAGATAATATAAATTTCGAAGAACTTTTTGCTAAAAAATAAACTTATAGCTTCATAAATTAATATTATAAAGAATTTTATTAAAAATGAATTTTTTAAACAAATTTTTTAAAACAATATAATTTTAAACATTTACATCGAAATAAATTTATCTAATATATATAGCGTGTAAATTTTGTTAGAGTATATAAATATTTCATATTACTAATCTGTGATTTTTGTTAATATATTGTGGATGCATTTAACTATTATTGACATATTTCCTTATAATAATAGAAGATTCCTAAACTTATATCTATTGACATATTTTATGTGACTAAATTGGAAGGTGTGGGTTAATTTACCAAAACCAAATTATTAAGCGTATTATAAGATATAATAATGATAATATTATTAGAGAGTTAATGTAACATAACTTTCTAGTAATAGTTCATTTTTAAAAAAATCACACATGAAATCAAGTCATGACTTCTGTTTTAATATATAAGACTAGATTTTGACCCGCGCAACCGCGCGGGTGTTTGTTTTTGTTTATAGTTATATAAACATTTTGTTTTCACTTGTAAATTGGTATATATTATAGTAATCACATATTTAGGATATGTATAGTAAATTTTTTTCAAGCATAATAATATTATATAATAAATGTTTTAATCAAATAGATTGTTTCAAATTTTCTATATTATACATGACTTTCAAAAATGTGTTTGTTTTTTCTCCTATATTTTATTGTTTGTTAGATTAGTATTTCATTTTTAGATAAAGTAATATAAATAGAGCTTGATTAAATATTAGTGTAATTTAATTTGCAAATATAATATAAACTTCGAAGAAATTTTTGCTAAAAACTAAACTTATAGCTTCATAAATTAATATTATAAAAAGTTTATTAAAAAGGAATTTTTTAAACAATTTCTTTTTTTTAAACAATACAATTTTTAAAAATTTCATCGAAATAAATTTATCTAATATATATAACGTGTAATTTTTGTTAAGGTATATAAATATTACATTTTAATAATCTGTGATTTTTGTTAATATATTCTGGATGCATTTAACTATTATTGACATATTTCCTTATAAATAATAGAAGATTCCTAAATTTATATCTATTGACATATTTTGCGTGACTAAGTTGGAAGGTGTGGGATAATTTACCAAAACAAAATTGTTAAGCATATTATAAGATATAATAATGATAATATTATTAGAGNAAATTTATATCTATTGACATATTTTGCGTGACTAAGTTGGAAGGTGTGGGATAATTTACCAAAACAAAATTGTTAAGCATATTATAAGATATAATAATGATAATATTATTAGAGAGTTAATGTAACATAACTTTCTAGTAATAGTCCATTTTTTAAAAAATCACACATGAAATCAAGTCATGACTTCTGTTTTAATATAAAAGATATGTTTCATTTTATTAGAGGATATGAAAAATGATAAATATCTTTTAAAAGAAAAAGAAATGGCATATCCTCATTTTATTAAAATGATAAATTGGAAGGATACTTTCAGTGTAGAGGATTCACCACCAAAGATTCAATTCTTAAGCTTCTTTACAATCTCAAATTACAAACTGTCTCCGAATCTTATATGAAGATCTTATGCTGGATAAAAAAAACTATGATTCTATTGTAGATTCACCATAGACATCTACTTATCAAGATGTTGGAACTTGGACTCATATCACTACACATCAAAAATGGACATAAAAACTAAGGTTTGTTTTTCCCCGAAACCAATCATCAGTCCACTTAAAAAGAAGAACTCAAACGAACACTTGATAGTTGAGATTCTGAATAGCTTGTTTCTCTCTCTTTCTATCACTAATCTATACTATTAAAGCTGAAGTACAAAAATTAATTGTTTGGAAACATGAATAGTAAGTATTTAAAATTAAGATGATTGAAAACAAGGATAGCCTACAAATCTAATGGGCTTACTTATTAAACTAAAAATTACTGCGGCCCAAAGTACCATTATTATTGTTTTTGGGTTTTCTATCCTTGATATTATTTTATTTCTGAAAATTATGTATACATATATGTACTCGTGTTTTAAATGTATGTAGAATAAATCAAGAATAATATATATTTTATTTATATAATTTATATTGACTATTGTTAAAAGTTTTTAACAGTAATATACTAGCATTCCAATTCTTCATTAAAAATGAACTTAAAATTTTGACTAAATTGTTTAGTGTATATAATTTTTCACCAAATTTAGTCAAAAAACTTTATAAAATATTACTAAAATATTTACGGGTCACAACATTTTACCGACGTCCTGTTACACAATTCAGTGATGAAATACAATGTTTAAACAACATACTATTACTTAGTAAAATTGGAACCGTAAGATTATAATTTTAAAAATATTTATATATACCTTAAAAACAAAGACCCGCCCAGTCGGGCGGATTATGATCTAGTTACTTTTTTATATATATTAAATTTTGTGTGAAATACTTATGAGTTGCTCTAACATCAATCGAAGCCTACTTGGTGTCATCTCACTTATCCTACATTCCTGCCCGATGAATTAAAGATGTTATGAAACTAGCCTCTTCCTCCTTCGCCGACATACATGTCAGTAGAACAACTAACATAATAATAACAATTTAGTAGACTCGGCCAGCGAAGATTCTCCTCTTGATATTGTAACATACTTCCCTAATCTAATGCCTAACTTGATGACAAAGAAACAAAAGGTTTGCAATTTCAAGCGACTATTTTAAACGTTACCAAAGGACATCTAGTATTTTATGGATAAACAAGAACGTCATTTTTAATACCCTTAGCAACAACAAAAAATAAGGCTTAACTTTCAGGAAAACTCACCAGTATTTGGAAGTGATAAACAAGAAGAAAGAAGATAAACAACAACAATGTTATTGGAACAAAGAAGCCATCTCCGCTATGTTCCCAAAAAGTTGGGAGAAAGATTCTTACATGTATCTCAAGGGTGTCCCGAAGCAACACTTGGAGTAGACTCCTCCTGTTTAAGTGGTTGCGATTCAGAGAGTTTTGAATCGTGTTCTGGTTGGTCTAACCCCTTTGGTGATTCAGACAAATGATCTCTAGCTACTTCATCAACCACTTTCTTCTTCACTTCATCTTCCTGAGTCATTCCAACTTTCTCCTTCGCCTTTTGTCCAACTTCTTCTGCAGCTTTGCTCACTTTTTCAAACGCACCAGTAACCCACGTGGTACCAGTCAAAACATACCGGTTTTTCATTATAGTCGAGCCAGCATTGCTCACTGTTTGCTCGGCTGCAGCCATTGCTGATTTGGTTTTCTCTGTGACTTGAAACTTCTGATCAACTTCTTTGACTTTCTCGCTCACAGCAGTTGTCCCGGTGTTGATTTTCTCAGTGAATCCGATTCTCTTGTCGAAAGATGTGACTTTAGCTGAAGCTGTTGATCTTAGCTGATGCTTCTCATCAAGGCTTTTTGCTTTAGCTATTGCGTCTTTCCCAAGAATAAACCCTTTTGAAATCATATTGCGTACGACATCTTCAGCTTTTCTGAATACTGATACATCTTCCTTTGGAGGAGATGAAGACTTGTCGCTCTCTTTCAATGATGATTCCTAAGGAGACAAAAACTGAAAGTCAATCACACAAGGAGTTTTTGTGGTTCAAGAAATGAGATTTAAGGAGCTTACAGTGGAAGCTAAAGCTTCAGGGGGTAGTTGGTAATCTGGTGACATTGTGACGGTGACCGAGGAATCAACAATTGTCGCTCCCTGCAAGCAAAATCGATGTTTTAAAACAGAGCGGTCTGGAACTTAGAGGTTTACATCCTTATAAAATAAGTTAACCTTTCTTTTTTTGTTTTTTGCTATCTAATAGAAAAAAATGCTTTTCTTCCTTACTTTAATATTTGTTTTACCTTTTCAAAAATATAAATTATTTTTATTTAAGTTTCAGTTTAACATTTATATTTATGAAATTTATTTTTAATATTTATATTAAAATAGCCAGTAAAAAGTATTTAAATAACAAAGATCTGATTATCTTATTACTTGATTCAATTTTATCAAATATTTTTAAAATATATATTTCTGTAAAATTATAATATATTATATAATTCAATTTTTTTTAAAATATATATATATTATAATAAAAATATAAAAATATAATATATTGTGTCCCATGTTAAATTATTTTCCGGGTCCGCCCCGGAAAGAAAAGAGAAGTTTACAGTGAGGAGAACTGCGGTTTCAGCTCCTTGTAAATCTTTGAATGTAACATATGCTAGCTTAGAACTTCCTTCATTCTCACTGTAGAAACCAATTCCAAAAACAATGTTTTAGGAATCTGTAAGAACACAGAAGAATTTATTCGAATTAAGTGTAGTAAAAAAGTTTAAAAATAACCGACCTTTGCATCTCTAGGTAAATAATGTCGCCGGAAAAAGAGAAGAATTCTTTGAGTTCTCGTTCTGTAGCTCCTAGAGAAACGTTGCCAACTTTGACAGTTACCATCTGCAAATAGAAACAATGAAATTTTCCTTTTCAAACATAACAGAACAGTCTAAAGGTGTTATTGCTAATGTCAACGAATTTAACAGCTTATGAAGCATCTTTGCATTGCTTGTTCTGCAAGTATTTAACTCCAAAGATTAAATAGTTTCATAAAATACTAATCATTTCTTGTAATACTACATTTTCAAAAAGTTAGCGATTTTCAACGTTGATTTGGACAATTTCAACAAATCTAATCGCATCAGGCGATCACAATCATACAAATTCATGACAAGAACGAAAACTCTTGCTATGAAAACTCACCGACATTGCGAAAAACGGCTTACTACTCTGATGTAACGGAAGAGTGTCTCTTTTATCAGCCACGGAAGAATTTGAAACGAAAAGAAAATAAATAAAGAAATTGTTTTGGTGTGAGAAACCAAAATGCGAATTCTATTTATATGAGAAAACGGAACGCGTAACCGTCCGGATACTTCTTCTCTTGCCGGCGACTTCATACGTGTGAAGGGAGGGACGAGTAGATAGTCGTGCGTAGAAGTTTTGCTTTGTCGGGAACGATTCTATTTATTTTAATTATAACCTGTATATTTTATATTAAGACGTGACATAATCACTTTATCCACCCAGTTAATGTCTTCCACGTCGGACTTGGCCGAGCCGTTTTCGACTTCAAACAGTAACCTCATCATTGAAAATTTTCCATGTAATTAAAATTTCCTCCCTCAGTTTGTAAATAGTTAAACTATGACCCTCCGTAACTTTAAATAGTTACACCTTGTAGCATTTACCAGTAAAATACTTGCAATTACTAGTGTAATTACATAGACGAAATCAATTGCAGAAATCTTCTAAGTTTAATAGTTTTATTAAAGTTTCTGAATTAGAAAAATAGAGTTTGGATCTCAGAAAGTGCTATTTATTACAGATTAATGAAAGCAAACCTATAAAACATCTTTAGCATAATATAAGAAAACATTTATATAGATTAATATAATAAGGTGGTTACTGTAATGCAGAAAAACTATCAGTAGTTTTCTACAAAAATGAAAAATAGAAACGATTTTAGAATTTATAATAAAATGATAAATTAGTTTTGGAGATCAACCAATAATTATCAGATTTTGGTGTATTAAAACTATGGCTAGGCAAATAAATTGAACCCAAAAAATCTAATCGAACACGATCCAATAAAAATGAATCCTAATCGATCTGCCCCGACATAAATATCCAATGAATCTTGCTTTACAGTATTTTGAATTAGGAGTATTATCCGAACTGAATCCGAAGTTAAATGAATATCCGATAAAATACGAAACATTCAAAATTCCATAAAAAACTTGTACCAAATATGATCTCAAGTCTTAATATATATCCTAAATACACTAATATATTATTGAACATCCAATATAATTATCTTTTACATTAAGGTTGATGATCACGTTTGATGCTCTTTTCTTATTTTTGAATCGATTTTACTTATCTTTTAATTACAAAATATGTATAAGTCATGTACTTTAAAACCAAAGAAGCAATTTTACTTATGTTTTGGTTACAAAATAGGCAAAAATCATATATTTTTAAACTGAAGAACTGATTGGTACCCAAACCCGAAAATATACGGGGTTTTTAAAATATTTAGTACTAACTTCGATCCGAATCCAATAGAATCTGAAACCGGACTTAAACAGAATTTTCATATAACCCGAATGGAGTTTATTTTGATAAATCCGAAAAATCAAAATTCGATTAAGACCGGAATGGCATGCCTAATTAAAACCACATCAACCACAAATGATGAGATTCTCTAAACCTTAAAAATAGAGAAAACCTTAAATAAATGGAATGAAGAGAGTGTGGTAAATAAATAGAAATAAAAGGATCAAAAGGAAAAACAAAACTGTATAATCGCCTTTCATCTCTTTAAACAGTTAGATTAAGGGTCCGACTGGTTTCCCCGCTACCACCCGCAAACGCAGCTTTTGCGGTTGATGGCGGTTGCTAGCGTTTTGCAACAATCACAAAAACCGCTACAAATCACTTCAAACCGCTTCCAACCTCTTAAAATCAAAAGCTGGTTTCAGCTAGCGTTTGCGTTTGCGGGCGATTGCGGGTGGGTAAAAAACTATTTTTTTAATTTAAATTAAAATATAAAAATAAAATAATATAACTAAAACTATATCTACCTTTTATTTTTTAATTTAAATTCACTAAAAATATCATAATCTATTTATAAAAACTTTAAATCAAGAATTTTCACTATATTTTTCAATATTAAATATATAAATATATAAATATATAAATATATAAATATATAAATATATAAATATATAAATATATAAATATATAAATATATA
>CAKOAT010074043.1:24752-182482 GCA_932364175.1 Eruca vesicaria subsp. sativa | reverse complement strand
TTAATATTGGAAATTTATTATTGAACCGCTGTAGTATCTCATAATCAACCAGTCATAAATGTCCCGCAAACGCACCAGTTTTTAATCGCTGTACCAGTCGTACAAATCGCCTAATAACGCTAGAAACCGCAACCACCCACATCCGCAAACTCCCGCAACCGCAATCGCAACCGCCGCGTTTCAACCAGTCAGACCCTAAAAAAAACGCTTTTCAAGTTCTGTCTATCTGTCTCCACGATTCACGCCTTGACCCTCATCATTTTCCCTTCTCAAAGTTCCTCCAAACAAAGAGAGAGAGAGAGAATTACACACAAAAAAAGGGAAAGATGAGTTTCCAAGATTTAGAAGCTGGAAAAGGAAGATCGAGGAAGATCAATGGTGGTGGTGTTCGTCAAGATTCAACCCAAGCCGTTGCTTCCGGTATCTTCCAGATCAACACCGGAGTCTCCACGTTTCAACGGCTCGTTAACACGCTCGGTACTCCCAAAGATACCCCGGAGCTCCGTGAAAAGCTGTAAGACCCGATTTGTTTTTATTTTTTTGGAAAATTCGATCTTTTTTAATTTTCGTTATTGAAATGTTAAATTTTGGATGTTATATAGGCACAAGACACGGTTACTTATAGGGCAGCTTGTGAAGGACACGTCAGCTAAACTTAAAGAAGCTAGTGAAACTGATCATCGTAGTGGTGTCAATGTAAAAACTTATAATCCTGTTTTGTTTCTTTTATGTCCAAATAGTAGAGTTGATTGTGTGTTGTGTTGAATGTTTTTGTAGCCAAGTAAGAAGATTGCAGATGCTAAGCTTGCAAAGGACTTTCAAGCTGTGTTGAAAGAGTTTCAGAAAGCTCAACAGACTGCTGCTGAAAGAGAATCTGCTTATGCTCCTCTCTTGCCTCCTTCTGCTCATCCTTCTAGGTTTGTGTGACTTTTGTGTTATGTTGAGAAGAAAAGAAGCAATCAACTTTGTTTAACTGGTATTAGGTGGTGTTATCAGAGTTGATTATGAAGACAGGTTTATGTTGTTCTTGAAACTAGAAGTGTTATGATATAGTAATGAATTATGTTTCTTTGTTTTTGTTTTTGGTTGATGTATAGCTATGCAGCGAGTGAAGTGGATAAGATCCCTGAACAGAGGGCACAAGTTATGGAGTCAAAAAGGTTGGTAATAACGGATAAGAATCGTCTACACATTTATATTAGTTTTGTGATGCAAACTTATCTTCCTCTTGTTTGATTGGCTTGCAGGCAGGAACTTGTACTGTTAGACAACGAGATTGCATTCAATGAGGCTGTGATCGAAGAAAGAGAGCAAGGGATACAAGAGATTCATAATCAAATTGGAGAGGTTAACGAAATATTCAAAGATCTTGCTGTTCTGGTTAATGATCAAGGAGTCATGATAGGTAAAGAAATCTATTTAACAAAATGCCCTCAGTTATAGAACTCACTTTCTTTCTTTTCATTTGCAGATGATATTGGTACTCATATTGACAACTCTCGAGCTGCAACTGCACAAGGAAAATCTCAGCTCGCACAAGCCTCCAAAACACAAAGATCAAACTCATCTCTGGTAAACCTCTTCGGATAACAGTGAATGAATGGTTTTTAGGAACCTTGGGGACTACATTCTAATGTCTTGGTCTTGTTTACACGCAGACATGCTTGCTCTTGGTGATATTTGGCATTGTACTCCTGATCGTGATCATCGTACTCGCCGCTTGATTTTGGAAAGCAAGAACAAGTGTTTTGAGTGTGTTCAAAGCATCAGTGGGACGACTTGGTATATAAGGGTAATTTGCAGACAAAAACTTAGAAGTTTGGTTTTGTTTTGGTTCGGTTTGAGGGTTCATTGGTTGATGTAACACAGTGTTTTTGTGTGTGTGTGTTTGTTTTTTGTTGTGCAAACTATTTGTTGGACGTGAGTGGAAAGTCTGTTTCTTGTGCAACCGGTTTAAATGTTCCAAAATGGTATTTTTGAGATTTGAGAGGAATCAAAAACAGTTATGCCCAAGTTTCTTTCTCTCTAGTCCCGTGACTATTACAAAGAAAGACCAAAAGCTGATTCATAACTGCTTTGTGATCTTGCAAGACTCAACCTTAGAGCTTAAGACAGATGCAACAAGGATTGATAATGCGGATAAAACCGCAGCCACAAATGTAATAACAGAAACATACTCTGTATGACTTCTGATTCCTGCAGGGATTTCCCATACAACGGATCTGGTTTGGGTCTTTGATCTGCCAATCGACAAAACCAAACATCTTCTCTGCTCTTGCCCCTTGTTCAGTACATGTCTAGAACACAAGAACAAATCTGGCTCTCCAAATTCCACTCTAGAGTATCCATTCTCCCCAATAGGCTGGAGAGATAAGCAGAGAAACAAAAAATGATCAAAACAAGATAACAAACTTCCCTTGTTCAATTTGAGATTTAAGTGACAAACAACTTACCTGATACCGAGCATGTAAAGGAAGCTTGACGCTGATTTCCCCACTTCCATTGATTTCGACATGAATCTCAACGACAGACCTGTTTGATCTGAACGAAGGCTGCTCGAGATCCGTGTCTCCAAACACAGAAACGTCTCTAAAAGCTGCAAGAAATTCAAAAAGACTCCATCAGAGATATTCATCATCAAAAGATTGCAAGATAAAAGCTTTTTAATAATGATAACAACCACTGCGTTGCTGAAGACTCTGAAGCTCAAAAGGGTCAGCAAAAACACCCAAAGGCAAACGTTCAACGATCACAAGCTCGTGTGAGTGAAAAGGACGAAGCTTGATGGATGTAAGTAGATGACGATGCGAACCTTCACCTGTTATGTCTCTGTGTTGTAGCATTGCTACAACAGGAACATCTTCAGAAGGAATATTCTCAGGACATTGATGATGAAGAAGCAGGAAGTTTCGAAACTCTGAGTCGTTTAAGGAGCTCTGTGTCGTGAAATAAGACTGCATAATGTATTGGTCGGAGATACAAAACGTGTCGGGATCAGACATTTCATCAGAATCTCCAACCTGTAAGATTTAATTGCATCGAATTAGATTTAATTTGAATCATTTTTATCTTAAAAAAATCATTGAATCGATCAAGAAGGAGATTTGTAACCTGAGTAGTTGAGATTGAATTCAAGCATGACAAGGCGAAGAAGATGAAGATCGCGGCTGTTACCGATCTCCCGCGTTTGCTACTCATTGATTGTTTTTCAAATCGTGAATTGGGAATGAGAAGGGGAGATAGAGAGATTAGTTAATTTTCGATTCCATTTGTTTCATAACTCTACACAGACCATTAGTTCCGGTGAGGGTAATGCTCAACTCGCCGGCGATCAATCGAATAAGTTGCCGATTTCGGCCCAGTTTGGTTAAGTTCTAAATGGGCCGGTTCAGTTCTTTATGTACAAGCGACAAAATTAGAATTATATTAAGAAGATAACACTGTATATGAATACAAAATAGGTGTTAACTGTTAACCAAGTAGGAGGGTAAACTCTAGTTCATAAAAAAACATCATTTGGAGGTGGTCCTTTTGTGCCAATTGATGTGCTGGCATTATTAGAAGATCTCTTAGCAAATGTTAATTTGCAATTTGAAATTTTGCCTTTCTAGTAAAAAAAACATCTTCGAGTAGATTATGGATGGAAACGTCTTCTCTGATTCTTGTAAGAGACTTAAAGAGTAATTCGGAGTCGTCTTTAAATATTAAATTTGAGTACCCTGTTGTCCATATAATTTGCATTGCTTTAAGGAGTGCTTTTGTTTCAGTTTCAAGACTTGATGTGGCTACACCGAGAACAGCTAATCCCCTTAGTTTAATATCACCTCAACTATCACGTAAAAGACACCCACCGCGCACTTCACCTGAATGCAAATTAAAAGCTGCATCGTAATTACATTTAACATAGCCTACAAGTGGCTTTGTCCATACCAAGGGACGTGAAAGCGGAACCGAAGTTTGTGGGGGTAGAGGTCTTATACGAAGGTTGATTGTAGCTTAAAATCCATTCTTGGACATCTGCCAGGGCATATCAGCCATAGTTCACTGTGATGTAATTTTCTTTTTGCGAAAGATAAGAGAATTTCTTGATTTCTATATGCGCCATAGTAACCAAAAAGGCAGCAGCTTCCGTGTGAGAGAAAGGCCAGGTTGATTTTGGAGATGTATGAGTCTTTGAATTTTGTCTTCTGCTGATTCCATTGTATTTGCTAGTATACCCGATACATAAGACAAAGGAGATAACCTCCAAATAGTCACAGTTTCGGGACAGGTGAAAAACAGTGAAGAATTGTTTCCGGTTCAAGGCTACACCGAGGGCATAGGGGATTCACATTCATTCCACGAGAGTTTAAACGTGTAGCTGTACCAATAGCGGTTGATAATAGATGCCAGAGAAAATGTTTAAGTTTGGGCATGATATCTAGATTCCAAATTTTTGCTTTAAGGGAGGGATCACCGTAAGGAGGCGTAGGAGCTTGGCCTTCAAACTTCGGAGTATGTCTAGCCAGCCAGTAACCAGATGAGAGAGTATAATTACCATTTGTAGTATAGTTCAAAACTAATTTATTAGGCGTTGATGTTTGGGTCAAATAAATGTGCCTCTTCGACCTTTTTTCATATTCCATTTTTTATATGGGGAATCTATTATTAACTCACTCACACGAATATCACTAGGGAAAGTAGTAGCCGCAGGTTTAGGGGATGTGAAGGAAGCCAATTATCCTTAAAAGTTTTCATTTCTTTTCCATCACCAACAATACATCTGCTTCCCCTTTTTAGTAACTCAAGACCAGAAAGGATAGAAGTCCATCTATAAGATTGTTTTCTACAAGGTTTTGCTTCGAATATGTGGTTATTTGGATAGTATCTTGCTTTGTATAATCGTGAAAACAAGCAATTTGGCTTTGTCAATAACCTCCAAGCTTGTTTGGCCAATAAAGCATCATTAAACTTTGCTAGATCTCGAAAACCAATCCCTCCTTCTTGTTGTTGTATATTGTAGTTTTTCCAAGCAACCCATGGTAGTCCTTTTTTTTATCGCTTTTTTTCCACCAGAAACTCATTAAAATCCCCTCAATCTCTTTAGTGATTTATACTGAGAGTTTAAAACATGACAGAATAATTTGGTGTTGCTGTGGATACTGATTTGCTATAATGAAGAACAAATAATCGTCCGCTAAAAATAAATGAGTAATAACATGAACTTCATTTCCCACTTTAATTCCATTTATTTTCTGTTTTCGTACTTGGACATCAATCAGATGGTTCAATATGTCTGCACATAAAATATATAAATATGGTGATAAATGATCACCTGCCTTAATCACCGTTGTAGGATTATCTGACCCTAAGAGACATCATTAATAAGAACTGAATTGTAACATCCCGAGTTGTGATATATGGAAAGGGTTAAGAGAATTGATTTAGTTACCTATATTATCAGATTGCAGTTACTTTTTCGGAAGCGCAACCAGAGAACTCTAGAGTTAAGCATGCTTGAGCTGTAGTAGTCAAAGGATGGGTGACCTATCGGAAAGTGATTTGCGATACCGTGTAAGTGAGGCCAAAGCACGAAAAAGGTCATGCGGTGATTGTAGGGTCAGTAAACATGACGCTGGAGCTTTAGAAAATTAACGGACCGGCCGTTGGAACGGGATGGGACCCACGGTCCGAGAGAGCAGGCGTGGGTGGCTCATTAGCCGTGGGCGGTCGGGGCGTTATAAGTGGTATCAGAGTTGGTTAGCCATCTCAGTTCTGACCTGAGAGGCGTCTTGAGACCTGTTGGGGGCGCAACGAAGACGTTGCGTTCTTTGAAAGGGGGTGAATTGTAACATCCCGAGTTGTGATATATGGAAAGGCTTAAGAGGATTGATTTGGCTACCTATGTCACCAAAGTGCACTTACCTTTTCGTGGGCGCATCCAAAGAGAACTCCAGAGTTAAGCGTGCTTGAGCTGGAGTAGTCAAAAGATGGGTGACCTATCGGAAAGTGATTTGCGATACCGTGTAAGTGAGGCCAAAGAACGGGAAAGGTCATGCGGTGATTGCAGGGTCAGTAAACATGACTCTAGAGCTTTGGAAAATTAACGGACCGGCCGTTGGAACGGGATGGGGCCCACGGGCCGAGAGAGCGGGCGTGGGTGGTCTATTAGCCGTGGGAGGTCGGGGCGTTATAAGAAAGGGGTGCAACACGAGGACTTCCCGGGAGGTCACCCATCCTAGAAATAATATTATCGAGTGAAGATTTTAATCGATTGACTAAAATCTCACTAATCTTTAATAATAAAGTTGGTTTTTTTTCTCTTCTTGGGGAAAAAATGGCATTGGAAAAAAAATGTCATGTGTCACCTTCTTTACTGATATTTTATTGTTTATTTTTTTGTTTTAGTTGAAAAACATTAAAATGGTGAAAACAATTTAGTTTTCTTAATGAACCAATAAATGCTAATAAAAATTTAAACATTAACTAATACAAATTTTTATTTCATTAGTATTATTTTAGTTTTGTATTTTAAAGAAAATTTACAAATAATTATAATAGATATATTTAATTATAAACATAGGATATATAAGTTAATGTGGATTTGTTTACAGAGTACTTATATTTAGTGTATTTTTATTAATGCTATATATACATATATATTGTAATAGTGGTATATGATTTATTAGTTATAAAATATTTCAAAAGGCTTGCAAAAATAAATAAATATGTATACATAATTTTTATTCTTAGTGATAGTATAAAATTTGTTAGCTAATACTGTATTTAAATTTTTTTTTCAAAAAGTCAAAAGTTATCTTACAAAATTTAAATGGCATAATTAAATTGATATCATGTCATCTTTTTTTTAAAGATATGTAATGTGAAAATGAATTATGTAATGACATTTGTCAAATCACTTCTCAAATAATGTCTAAAAGATATGTTCATTTAAACAAATATATTAAATTTATTTGGTCCAAGTATACTACCCAAATTGTATCGGAAATTTATCTCTTATCTTTTCCACTATGTACAATCAAAGATGTCGGTTTCAAAATAATAAAAACAAAAATCAATCGTCAGTTTCTTTTACATCTTTATATAGGTTTTTTACACGAAATTGTTCCTAACATATGTGAGAAGAAGTTGATTATGTTTCGGAAGTCTAAAATCTAGAAAAATAATTGGAACCTAATTGATGTTGAGCTACTTTTGACTGACGACAAGGTAAAGTATAATTTTCATAATCATATTATCTTATCAATCTTACGATCGTAAGAATAATTGAAAATTGCTGTTACATGAATTAGCAAATAGGAAAAGTTGATCATAGATTTAAGATTGAAATCTTTTCACAAGTTGATAAAGAATGTATTAACATTTATTGAAGTTAATAGTGAACGGTTACGGTGGTTTGATGGACTTTTAGTGTTGACTTTGAAGAAGAAAGATTGGCAGAAGAAATGAATCAATCTTCAGCTATTTATGCAGCTTCATGGAGCATTACCACAACATCCTTTAAGATGGTAATTCTCCGATTTTTTACATACTTTTAAATACGAAATATGGTCAATCAACAATCACTAATCTAAAATATTACACGAAAAATTACTAGATACAACAACATACTAGATCATAACCCGCCCGACTGGACGGGTCTTTGTTTTTATGGTATCTATAACATTTCAAAATTACAATTTAATGGTTCCAATTTTACTAAGTAATAGTATATTGTCTAAACATTGTATTTTATCACTGTATTGTGTAACAGAGGCGTCGTAAAATGTTGTGACCCGTAAATATTTTAATAATAGTTTATAAATTTTTTTTTGGCTAAATTTGGTGCAGAGTTATATACATTAAATAATTTAGTCAAATTTTTAAGTTAATTTTTTAATGAAGAATTGGAAGGCTAGTATATCACTGTTAAAAACTTATAACAATAGTCAATATAAATTATATAAATAAAATATATAGTATTCTTGATTTATTCCAGGTATATTTAAAACACGAGTACATATATGTATACATAATTTTCAGAAATAAAATAATATCAAGGATAGAAAATCCAAAAACAATAATAATGGTACTTTGGGCCGCAGTAATTTTTAGTTTAATAAGTAAGCCCATTAGATTTGATTTGTAGGCTATCCTTGTTTCCAATCATCTTAATTTTAAATATTTACTATTCATGTTTCCAAACACTTAATTTTTGTACTTCAGCTTTAATAGTATAGATGTGACAAAAAACATGTTAATATATTAAAAAGTTACTTAAAAATCTAGGTCTGAGAACATAGTAAACCAACAAAATAACTACGGTGTAAAATACTTTCACATGAGACATAACATTAAGTTTCAAATGCACAGTAAGCCAAACTCAAATAAATGAATCTGTTTCTGTGCCCTATCACTTCTTTATCAGTCATCCCAAATCGCCTACAATTTAAGCTCCAAAATCCACATGCAACTAACTTCTACATTAAGGAAAATTAAGACAATTACCACTAACTAGTAACCACTAACACAACATCCATAACTAGAACAAACAAAAGAAAATGTAAAAGTTATAAATGGTTATCCTTCTTTGCCACATGTTATTCGTCTTTTTAATACACACTCATATCCAACCAAGACAACCATATAACTGTAAAACTGTAGAAGTAGACCTAAAATAAATCTATAATTAGCCCATTTTATTAAATTTACAATTCAAAAATCAGCAATAAAACAGATGAAGACCAATTAACGTTGGAAATTAAGAAACAAAAACCTTCATTTTCCATGAGATAGTATAATAATATATAATGAAATATCTCATAATGCATACATGATATATCTTAATGAACAGCGAAAAAAAAGAATATCCAACAACTATAAAACACATTAACTTAATCTATGTTTGCTAAAAACCCGTCTCGACCAACAAAATGTAAAATTTTCAACAACATCATATGAATCAGTTAAAAGAAGAGACATACACAATATAAGAGTTTATCCATAAATACTGATAATTTCAGAATTATAAACAATTTTGAATTCATTAGAAAATAAAACATACGAACCCGGCGCGTAGCGCCGGAATAACACTAATAATTTTATAAGAACGTTACACAAGCGACAACTTAATTCTAAAGTAAATAAAATAATATACAACTTATATATTAGGTCAGGGGAAACAAAGAAAGCTTATTTAAAATTAAAGTAATTGTTGTTAAAAAGCGAAAGAGCCCACAAAAGATATGAAATTTAAAACGAAAAGACAGAGAAATCTAATTTATCAAAAGATGAAGCCAATTTATTAAGCTTTTGAGACTTTGAAATTTAGTTCTCTTTGTTATATATATAACATACCTAATTTATTTTACTCTTTTAACGTCTAACCTTGTTCATTATAAACTGTCCTTGCTAACCAAAAAAACAAAATTTTGAAAACGTGAAACAACATGTTACTTACTCGCCAATATGGTGTTGTCATTTTTTTGTCATAATTATCTTTGACGTAACGGCAACATGTCAAGAGCGTTTGCAAGTTCTTTGTTTGATTATAACTTAAACCTTTCACAAAGAAAAATTGTGTTCATAGTCTAAAACAAATGTGCTCTCTTTAAAACAAAAAAAAAACATAAAAAACAAATGTGTTCTCTTTGATCCCAAGAAATGATTTTCATACTATTTCAAAGTTTGTAAAGATTTAAGATTTTGATTCGACCATGAGTGTTTTCCATTTGTTTGTTACTTGTTTTAACGTAGCATTTATGTGTTCGTTATCATTATTTATCAGATCTCATATACGAATATTAAAGGGTTAAAAGGAAAGCGTAAACTAAGTTCTTGTCTTGGTCGCAGATCTCTTATGTAACCGGTTTTTGTTAAATGAATGATCAATGCTTCACAAAAAAAAAAAAACTAAGTTGTTGTCTTCTTTTTGCTTTTCACGTTTAATTTTACAATTTCCCAAGAAAAGTTCTGATATACATACAAAAATCATAACCTTTGAAGACGAACACATTGCTGAAACGCATACTCTAATACAATAAAAAAACAAAGCAAGACCTAATTAATGTGATACCATTTTGAATTGTCCAAAGCCAAAGTCTTGGATTGGAATAAAAATGTAGGTCCGTTGTGGTGGTGGAGATGATTGATCGATATGTGGCCCGTTTATTCTTTATAATTCGAAATTCTCCTATTAATTAACTAAAAATAACTCATAGGTACAACATAGCATTTTATCCGATATCCAAAATCGAACAGATCTAATCTATAAAAATATCTGAATAGCTATTGAGTTAGAGAAGATTGGATATATATAGCTATATCAGGTAATATTTGATATCTAAAAAAAAATCTGAAATATATATAGTAACCCTAAATCCTTAATATAACTCAATTCATTTCTTCTTTATAATTCACACTACATGTAATCTGTCTACGCCATAGATTTAATGGTTCTATCTTTAATCACACTTTCATTTTTGCTAGAGTATACATCTTTTTTCTAAGGTTGCTTTGGTGAAATATTGATCATTATCTCTGAATACTTGATTCTATTTTTAGATTAACAATCTATTTCGCTTTTGTTTGCATAATATTATATTATTCTATCTTATAACGTACATATTGTTATTTGACTTAGGTTTTTTTATTCATGAAATATATTCATCCTATTTTTTAAGTAATTTAAAATAACCGATCGGATTACAAATATCTGAACCTGATCAAAAATGTAAAAATACTTAAATGGATTCAATATTCTATACTGAAATATCTGATTTGAATTAGAGTGGGTATCCGAATATTCATCCCTAATATATAACCTTTGTTATATTGAGGAAGAAGAATCCAAATTCGATTTCATCTACTTACAATAAAAAAATATATGATATAGGAGTTTAAGCAATTTTATAATGATTTTGATTAGTTACAAATAACTATCACGATTCATGATATCAATTAACTTTTAAAGTTATATTTTAAAATAGTATTATTTGCATGATTTTATCACAATAAATAACAATATTATGGGAAAAGAGAAGCCTTTAAGGAAAGTGAGTAAATGGAAACCCAACTTTGTTCATATGCTTTAAATTTATTTATTTTAAAATTTGGCAATAGCATAATTAGCGCTGCTCTTACTTTTTCTCCTCTATATATATATGTGCTACAAAACTCCATTTATCTTCAATGTCTCTCTACGTTCATTTTCTCTTCCCAACAATAATAAACAAAGATTTTGATTCGACTCAAGCCAAGATCGACGACTAACGTTTACGTTTGAAGGTCTCGTACTGAAATTTACATGCATACATACCTGTCTTCATGCCTGGCTCCCTGTATGCCACAAGTAGATATTGATTTTGGTTGAAAAAAATCAGCTGCCAGTGGCGTACAAGGAATCAAGCATGACCTAGAACTAGAACAGATGGTAACTCATTTACATATGTAAATATGTGTGCATATATGATGTTTTATTTGGATTTAAGTTATTAGTTTTTTTTTTTTTTTTTTTGAGTTTTGATCGTAAATGAAACAAGTTTTCTAGCTTGATACGGATTTATATTTTATCATTAATTTTTTTAAAATGGTTTGTCTTCCCCGATTTGATTCAACTTTAATCCTTGTTTATTATAGTTATAGAGCTACTTGATCAAGATTATATGCAGTTCTAATATTGTTTTTTTTTAGTTTCCAAATAACATCAAAAGGAATTGTTTGTGCACAAATTTAAACTTCGTGTTTCTCTTAAGAATTAAAACTTTGTAATAAATTTTTCTTCATTTTGTGTGATTTGCGGGCAGCAGTTAAATTAACCTTGGCTTAAGATAGTAATCAGTTTCTGTTTTCTACTGTTTTTTTTTTTACCATATAAGTTTTCTAATGGGGAATTAGGGCCAATAGCTATAAGAAACAAAAAAAAAAGGAAAATAACCATTGCAAGGCTTTAGTTATGATACAATTGGTTTTTTTCTCTTTATTCCCCATTTTATCTTCAGCTTGCGCGTGGAAGTGAATCGTAGTTTTCGTTTTCTAAACTTTAGTTGTAATACATTATATGGGGTTACAAACTGGAAAAAGACGAGAGAGATTGAGGAGGCGTCAAAACTTCGGTGATGGAAGGAAGCGAAAATCAGAGTTATATTCTTCAACCATGAAAATAATAGTTTAAACTGTATTGTAATTCATTATATCTCGTCGGAATCCAATTTTTTTTGTAGATCTAATTGAAGTAGTTTACGGTGGGGCTGAACGCAACAGTGAAGGATGAAGAAGATGAAGTATAAGCCTATACCATATGAGAAAAAATAATAGTATAGTAACCATATACCGATTACTCTCATTCTCGCGTTCCCCCTCCCTCTCCCTCTCCCTCTCTCGCTCCCCCTCTCCCTCCCCTTCCCCCTCCCCCTCTCCCACTCTCATACTCTCCCCCTCCCTCAACCCCTCCCCGTCCCTCAACCCCTCCCTCTCCCTCTTCCTCTCCCTCTCCCTCTCTATGTCCCTGTCCATGTATCGCTCCATCTCCCTCTATATTTTACCTACCAACAATCAACACAGTTTTACCTATCAACAACGAACACAGTTTCATACCTGATAGACCCTATGCTTGATTGTTCTTTTGTAAATGGAATGTAATTTTGTAGGTGATTTGTGAGCTAGATGTTATGTATACTGTACTTGTATACAATAGTATAGTATGTAAATTCACTTCAAAATTGTGTCACTCTTCTCATTTTGTATTTCGTGCATGTCTATATGTTTCCTCTCAAAGCACCACAATATTTAGCTTTATATATCTAGTCGCCTTTCAACATAGTGTACCCCTTTTGGATGTTAGTCTCGATGGTTGCTTTGTGTGTTAATGTATTCCTTATACTATCCAATATATACTATAGTATAGTATATAACCTATACATACATTCCACCTGCTATTATATACTTCTGTCATTTCCAGTATGTTCATCATATTGTATATTGGTTTCATTTGCAAACAACCAACATCCTTTTCATTCTCCTCCACCACATGACTTCGTTACAGTTTTACTATACTTTGGTGAGGTAAGATGTTATATTTTCTGAGGTAATATGTTATATTTTATATACTACTACTTGTATACAATAGTATAGTATGTAAATTCACTTTAGAAATGTGTCACTCTTCTCATTTTGTATTTCGTGCATGTATATATGTTTCCTCTCAAAGCACCTGTATATTTAGCTTTATATATCTAGTCACCTTTCAACATAGTGTACCCCTTTTGGATGATAGTCTCAATAGTTGCTTTGTGTGTTAATGTATGCCCTATACTATCCAATATATACTATAGTATAGTATATAACCTATACATACATGCCACCTGCTATTGTATACCCCTCCCCCTCTCCCCGTTTCCTTCCCCCTCCTCCTCTCCCCCTCCCTGTTCCCCTCTCCCTTTCCCTCTCCCTCTCCCTCTCCCTCTCTATGTCCATGTCCAAGTCCTTGTCCATGTCTCCTTCCCTCTCCCTCTCCTTCTATATTTTACCTACCAACAATCAACACAGTTTTACCTATCAACAATGAATACAGTTTCATACCTGATAGACCATATGTTTGATTGTTATTTTGTAGGTGATTTGTGAGGTAAGATGTTATATTTTCTATACTAGTACTTGTATACAATAGTATAGTATGTAAATTCACTTTAGAAATATGTCACTCTTCTCATTTTGTATTTTGTGCATGTTTATATGTTTCCTCTCAAAGCACCTGAATATTTAGCTTTATATATCTAGTCGCATTTCAACATAGTGTACCCCTTTTGAATGTTAGTCTCGAAGGTTGTTTTGTGTGTTATTGTATTCCCTATACTATTCAATATATACTATAGTATAGTATATAACATATATATATTGGGTTAATGGTTTGGATTCATGGTTTATGGTTTGTTTTCACTGACTATACTATATCATATGCATTATAGTATATTGTCTTGCATTGCTCACTCGCCTCTTACAGCCGCGTAGGCGTGTGCAAGGTGAAAATCGTCCAACAACGGCGTTAATTGTCACATCACATTCCTTATGGTTATATCTTTAATTTTGAATTTTGCTATAGTTATTTGACAAATTGCCCCTTTTCTAATTTCGAATTTTAATCTTTATTTTATATTTTGAAAATGATTCTTGGCGGTCAAAAAAAACGGAAAGACGGTATGAATTCTGGAAAGAAAAAGCATTTAATAAAATTTCGGTGATAGATACGAAACGTTGCCAGTCAATCATAATATATTGTCGACTTCATATTTGAACTCTGGGAACAAAAAACTCAGAATCTAGGCGTTAATTAAGTTTTTCAAAACTGAATGGCTTACAAAGCCCACAACCAATCACGGAACATGATTATACTTAACCAATGCCATAATTAGATATGAACAAAACTGAATAGAGAAAACGTCATATAATGGCTGCATTCCATTTATTAAGAGGGTTGTAGTCGTCAAAACAATAATCTTGGGAGTTCCACATTCCAAATGTAAAAACCCATTTGTCTTCTGAAGCTGTTCTATTGTTTTGTTCAGGCACATGTTGAAAAAGTAGTAACTCATTTCACTTTAGTAAAGTTATCTTTCTGTGAAACCGTAAAGATAAAACCCACTAAACTGCTCAATGTAAGCTTTTCTCAGTATCTCAATAAGCCTTTTTTTTAAACTCTGTAAGTATAACCGAAATTGTTGCAACATTACACTGAGTTATATCATGTTGTTTCATAAAACGATACAGAAGCAAGACAAGTATCAAAGCTAAAGGAGAAGAACACATCACATCTTATGGTTTAACTAAAACCGCCTAACCCCGCTTTGGCTTCTTCTTCTTAGAGAAGCTTTCAGGAGTTCTGCTTTCTTGTTTACGCTTAGTCCCTGCAAATCTCTTACCACCACTCTCTTTTGAGCCTTTAGCGTTTGCTTTCGCTTTTCTTGCAGCAACCGCTGGCCGCTTCTGACTTCGCTGCTTCACAGCACTATTACCATTACCACCACTCTTGTTGCCCTCATTGCTGTTGCTGCTGCTTCTAGGTCTCATCTTAGACTGCGCAGGACTTTTCTGATAAGGCTTCTTCTTATCATCATCACCAGATTTTGAAGCTCGTACACCTTGATACGAAAGATTAGCCTTCCCCGTCGCAGTTGGTGTAACTACTTTTTCCTTGTTTCGTCTTTTCTCAGCTGGTGAGTAAGCTTCAGAAGGATTGGTCTTTCTCTTTGATGGTGTTACATCAGGCTTGGCTCGAGAGATACGTAACTCTCTCTCTCTAAGCTTCAGATACCCTTTCTTGATTACAAGATTTGCAGCTTCCTAAACCCAATAAAAGGACTCATCAGATCTAAATTATACCTAAAACCTTATAGATAGAATCATAGTTTTTACTAAACGTACCTTTGTTTTGAACAAGACGTAAGCTATTCCTTTTCCAATGTTCAAGTGAGGATCTCTAATAACACGAACAGCTTCTAAATTGTTCTCCAGATTGTTCTTACCAGTAAACAATTGATACACCTCCTCATCCTGCAAGTAGAAGACAAACAAACACAAAACTGAGATTATGATATAATGTTCTCAACTGAAGAAGAGAGTCCTGAGATTACTACTAGTACTAACCTTCACGTCGAAAGGGAGATTGCCTATAAAGACAGTCCTCTTATTATCATACAAAAGAGTATCCTGAGCTTGACCTTTCAGCTTCTTACGAGGTGGACATGCTCTATCAACACGGACATGATTCCCATCAATCTGAATACAATCCCAAATACTCTTAATCAGAACCAACACATAACTCATTCAACCACATAGAAAAAGGCTAAAACTGTTATATTACCAGAGACATGTTAAGTGCCAAAGAAGCTTCAGCAGATTGCTCTGTCTCAAACACAACATAAGCATGAACACTGCATTTTCAAAAAGACAAACATTCAAAACTTCTCCTTCACTAAAACTTCAATACACAAATAGGGTTTCAAAGCACAAACCTTGATGCTTTCTCATTGATTTGCTTCAACATAATAGCTCCTTTCCTCGTCCTCTTAGACTAAAACCAAATCAAAACCAACAACTTAAACCCCACACAACACTAAAAAAAATCAAACCTTTTTAAGAAAAAAAGTTATAAAACTTACATCAACAATAGGAACAGAGCGTATCCTCACAGATTCAACCTCACCAAACTTACTAAACTCCTTCAAAACAACCTTCTTCTTAACCTTCAAAGGTAAGTTCCCGACGAAAACAGTTCTAAGAAGCTTACTCTCATCATCAAACCCTTCCTTTGAAACCATCGTCTCCGCTGCTTCATCATCAGCCTTCTTCCTCTTCTCACCAACCTTCTTCTTCTTCGTCTCCTCCTCCACAGCTCCGTACTTCTTCGCCTCGTAATCGTTCTCAAGCTCGTCTCTCTTCCTCTTCTTCCTCTTTGACTCCAACCCAGTTTCCACAACACCCTCCTCGGCGTCGGAATCTGAAACCAAAGTTTTGACCTTTTTGGGTTTCTTCGCCTTCAGGGGCGTAACTGTTTCCTCCTCTTCGTGGGTTTCTTCAGGTTTTGGCTCAGGCTTCTTTCGCCGGAAAGGGTTGTTATCGGAGAAGAGACTCGAAAAGCCGGAGGCTTCGCCGGCCTCAGCCACGTCGCCGGAGAAGAGAGTGGTGAAGATCCCTGTTTGGGTCTGAGATTCATCGTTTTGAGATTCTTCTGCAGCCTTCGTTTTCTTCTTCCCCATTCTTGTTTGATTTCAAAGCGGAAAGAGGAAGAGAGAGAGAGAGGTAAAGGAGAAAGTTTTGAGGAAACCCTAAAAAAAAGTTTGGAACTTTCGGTTGTTTTTGTTTACCAGAGAGCGGCAGAGCGAGATTAGATTGTTTACCAGGTTAGGTTTGAAAAGGCCGAAACAGCCCGTTATTTATTGGGCCGTGAAAAACGCAATATTAGTGGGCTGATGCACTTTTTTTGTCCATACAAGGAGCCTCTTCCCTCCCGCCCAGCCAGAAGAGAAAACTACTTATGTTGAGAATGGATTTTTCTTCCAAAAATCTATACTGCTATACACAATCAAAAGAATGTTTTTAGTAATGTAAGGCCTCATCAATATCTTAGTATGTTATTCTGGTGCTGTCAGGGTGGAATTTGAAGACATGGTTTTCTATCCACAGGTAATGAGTTCACATACGTAGTCAAAAAGGGGGAGATTGAAGATGTATATGTTGTACCAGTTCGTGAGGTACTACATGAGATAGTACATGTGTGTGTCATGAAGATGGATTGAGTTGGGGTTCGTGTTTTGTGATGCTCGTGAGCTTGTTAAGCTTGGAGAAGAGGTAATATATTTACTGGAATATTTACATTAAGTGTAAATGATATTACTTGAAGAGAAAAAGGAAAGAGAGTTATTATTCGTTAAGAGAAAAAGGAAAGTTCCTTAAGTTTGTTTTTGGAAGAACTTGGGGAGCAATTTCTAGTTACCTATACAAGGAGGATGTGCCTCCATGGAAAAAGATGTCTCTGCTAAAAAAGAAGAAAATTCGAGAGATCGTTTTGGTGTTGCTTGTGGTCTCAAGTCTTTGGTGTCACTGCTCTGCGTTAGGTGCTGACGTAGTTGTTGAAGTACTTCCGAGAAGTGGAAGATTGAAGCCTAGACTCAGGGGGAGTTTAGCTCAGGGTTTGGAGGATCCTGATAAACAAAAATATAGACTCTATGGTGAGTTTTAGCTTAGGATTGGGCTAATCCTGAAGGATTCTTGTAATAGAAAAGATTGGTGTAAAACTTTCTTGTTCTAGTGAATTCGAAAAGAGAAACTTGTGTATTTTACTTTCTGCTATTTATTTTCTGGTCTCAATACATCAACAAGTGGTATCAGAGCGGGTTTCCTCTTCATCCATCCTCTGATTCTCAAACTGAGCCATGGTGTCCTCTTCATTCGTTCCTTCTTGATATGCCGCCATCACAAACTCTGTCCTTCTTCCTGAACCAGTTTCTGTCCTCACCCTTCAAGATCTCACAAGATACCACTTGTTGATGTAGTGAGACCAGAAAATAAATAGTAGAAACTAAAAGACACAAGTTTCTCTTTTCGAATTCACTAGAACTAGAAAGTCTCACACCAATCTTTTCTATTACAATAATCCTTTAGGATTAGCCCAATCCTAAGCTAAAACTCACTTTAGAGTCTAGACTTTTGTTTATCAAGATCCTCCAGACCCCGAACTAATTAAACTCCCCCTGAGTCTAGGCTTCAATCTTCCACTTCTCGGAAGTACTTCAACAACTACGTTAGCACCTAACGCAGAGTAGTGACACCAAAGGCTTGATCACACTAGCAATACCATAACGATCTCTCGAATTTTCTTCTTTTTTAGCAGAGACACATTCTTCCATGGAGGCACGTCCTCTTTGTATAGGTAACTAAAACTTGCTCCCCAAGTTCTTCCAAAAGCAAACTTAAGCAACTTTCCATTTTCTCCTAAGGAATAATTCTCTTTCTTTTTTCTCTTCAAGTAATATCATTTACATTTAATGTAAATATTCCAGTAAATATATTACCACTTCTCAAAGCTTAACAAGTCTACGGACATCACAAAACACGAACTCCAACCCAGCCCATCTTCATGACACACACATGTACTACCTCATGTAGTACTTCACGAACTGGTACAACATATACATCTTCAGAGTTCTCCTCCTTCAGATCAGACCATAAAAAGATCCCCCAAGAATTGTTTACTAAGTTAGTTATACGATGCAGATCTAACCTAAGAACTAAGAACTATGATACTTGTGATAAACTGAAAACATTAAAAAAATTTTGACAAACACACATAGTTCTTTATCTGCTTAAATCACTAAAGTGCATTTATCTTTTCAGTATTTTGTCTAGAAATTTTTTTAGAATTAAATGTGTTTGAGATAGAATAGTGGAAAGATGAATGCCATATCAAAAAGTAATTCGCAGTATCATGTGAATAAAGTCAAAACACAGGAAATGAGTACATGGTGATTGTAGGTGTTAGTAAACAAGTCTTCCGAGCCATCAGAAAATTAAACACACCTACCCCGGCCGGGTGGTGGGACTCTAGGCCATGAGAGCAGGCTTGGGAGCCCACTGGCGGAGGCGTTCATGGCGTTACAATTTGTTACCCAAAGAAAAATGGGGTCTCGAACTCCAAACGTTTGTTGTTTGTAACAAGACCAGACCTTAAAAAACTTGGCTGGCTCCTCCTCTCAACTATTGATTCTTTATGGGTGATGACATGGATGTAAGAACATATGTTGTAACGTAAAAAATGATTGGGCAGCAGAGGCAATAAACTTGGGTTTGGAAGCCGCTTGTTAGATTCGGATTTATTATGAGCTTCCAACTTAAAACCAATTGGTGATTAGTGGATTAGCCCTAAACCTTTATATATTACTTAATTAAGGTCCCATTGAATTCCCGATGTGGGATATATTATCCATAATACCCCTCCTCGAGATGATGGCTCTTATCGGCCAAAAATCTCAGAACTTTAAGATAATTATACTCGGTCGAGTGAATCAAGTACGACAATTATACCTAGTCGGAAGGTTAAACACGACCTATGTACTTGGTCGGAAGGGTTAATCAATTAATTAGGAGTTTAGGATTTGTTAGGATCTGGACTCTGATAACATGTTGGATTCGGATTTATTATAGGCTTCCAACTTAAAACCAATTGATAATTAGTGGATTGGCCATAAACCTTTTATATATTACTTAAAGTATCATTGAATTTTCGATGTGAAATAGATATATTATCCCTAATACCGCGTTTATCCTTTATACCTCTAGTGTGTTCTTTTTTGTCTTGCGACATTGGTGATGGGAAAAAGGTAAGCTTCTGCCTTCTGGTATGATAATTAGTGTGACCTTAGTTTTCTGATTGATCTTTTAGACTGATTGATCTTTTAGGACTGTTCACATTTGATAGAAATCCCAGAAGAACCAATTGTAGTTGAGGCATTCACTCTGATGACTGACGGTTACGATTTTGCTCAAGGTAGAAAATGTAAACATTCTGAGAGATTATGGCCATGTTTCTTTTGGAACCGCTGCGTTAGCAATCAGTGACCACAATTATATGCTACTTTTCTCTCAAATATGTTGAGAGTACACCATTAGCAGGCGAAAAGTAAACGTAACCACCATAATAACAGTCTTAACAACCATTCTACTTGTAGTTGTTTTTTCCATCGGTCGGCATTATCCATATAAGTAGTCGCATTGGTATATGTTTATCATATGACTTACGTCATGTCTTTATTACCCTTAAATTTTTGGTCGCCGAATACGATTCACATCGATTCTATCCGAACATGGACTTTATACGTAATATGTCTGCTCTATTTTCTTCACTGGGAGAAGACAGTTTCACGTGGGGTGATCAACAGAGTCATCTCTCTGTTTTTACAACAAAGGAAACTTTGTCTTTACTTGGGAACAAGGTGCCGAAAAAGGTTCATGAGTACAGTCTAGTGAATGAAGACCAGAAACATGCTTTCACAATTTTGATTGCCAATCTTAACATAATATCAGTTAACTCAATGAATAACGAAAGTTTCTCCTACTTGCATTTTCCGTTCTCTTCATACTGAAACAAGAGATAAAATATGTGTTAGATCCTATTTTATAAGTTTTTTTATGTGTTTCTCAAGAATTGTTTTGGCTTTTCTGATGTGATGTATTCTGTCAACTACATTATTATTAGTTGTAATAGATATTGAATACAAAAAAATTTAGATGGAAAAAAAATTTCCAACTAATCATTACCATTGTTAAAACACACACACAAAAGCGAACGACATATTGTTCATCTAGAATTCATTTTTCAATGCAATATAACTACTGGGGGACTAGATTTCAAACAATCCACACAAAAAAAACAGCTCAAACTCGAGCTCAAGATCTCTGTATAATGTATGCCTTTCTCTCTTACAGTCAACTATTAGGATTCTAAGTGAAAAGATGACTTAATGTTTAGTTGTTCTATATACTTTCTCAGACAAGAGACATGTGTATTGGTTTAAGCTAGCCAATAATCGCCTAAACTACTCTCACTTAACCAAAGGCACACAATCAAACTAGTACAAATAATTAAATACAAGGGTATCATACCTTTCACCTCCATTCCATTCTCCACCTCTCATCCTTTTGGCGAGAGTTCTTGAGACAAGTCACACCTCTCTCCTGCTTTCCTTCATTTTCCATATCTTCAAGTGTATTTATATCTTACTTTGCAGCTTTACTTATAAGTTATAATTAAGCTAATAACATTTAAGTTGGTGACATGCGTTCTACCAGCAAACTAGTCCGTAAGAATATGTACATTAGTTTATTTATTCAACATTTTTTGTTTTACCTTTTAACATTTTACAAAATATTTTTTTAACACAATAATACAACCTATATTCAATTTATATACTTTACAGTGGTTTTGTTTTATAAAAAATTCGACACTCTATTTATCTACTTTTATTTTATATTTTGTTTATGTTTATGATTATATATGATAATTAAATATAAATGTATATTAATAGAATTATTGATTTAAATTAAATTAAAATAAATAAGATTCAAATATTTTTGAGTTCTGTTTTATTAAGATAAATATAAAAATATAAACAGTGTTGCTGGGAAAGAATAAGAAAATTATGACAATATTATATTTCCGTGTCTAAATCAGACGAGATTTTGTTATTACTTAATTTACTTATAAATAAAATATTTGAAATAATTAGAAAATATCAACAATATCAAAAGCTAATAATCTAATGACATGAATTGATATGGACCAATTTTGATTTCTTGGCATCTCAAATCCTTGACACTATTTTAGTGTCAAAACCACAATATGTTAGTATAGTTTCAACATTAAAAATAAGTTCTTCTCCAACCACAACACTAAAAGTTATTTTATAATATTATATATATATATTTATAATTTTTATTTGTCATTTATTTAACTGAATATTTTATTAATAAAATAAGTGAATAGTATTTTAATGGAATGAATATTATTTTAGTGTGGTGAATAGTATCACATCAAATTTGGTGTAAATTATAGTGTTATACTAAAATGGTGTGATTTTTAGTGTTGAGTTGGAAAAGATTTTTGTGTGAAAATCACACTAAAATGGAATTTTAGTGTTAGATTGGAGATGAGCTAACTAGTTGGAAAATTTTAAAACAAACAATCTATGCCGTTTTCCTTTTCCAATACCTTTCATTGAAATCATTCAACAGCTTGTAACTATTAAGATAGATGGGCTTCCAACCTAAAACCAATTGGTGATAAGTGGATTGGCCCATCTATCTTATATATCACTAAGAATCTCTTCCAACTTCCGATGTGAGACACTTTGTGTCTAATACGCCCCCTCGAGATGATGGTTCTCTGGCATCAATCTCGGAATGTTCGGGCAATGATCGATGGGCCGACTTTGGGCTGGATCGATAAGGATCGGGTTGGATTGCGTGGATCGTGGGCTCTGATACCATATTAAGCTAGATGGGCTTCCAACCTAAAACCAATTGGTGATAAGTGGATTGGCCCATCTATCTTATATATCACTAAGAATCCCTTCCAACTTCCGATGTGGGACACTTTGTGTCTAATAGTAACAATTATTCAATATTTTCATTATAAATGGTTTTAAATGATCATTTTGCACAATCATACTCTAGGTTCTGAACCATGTTTACATGAAACTATATTTTAACAACATTTTAGACTAGAACTCTGCAACTAAACTGGTAATGCTACGTCCATATGAACAACAAAAGATAGTTGAATCTAAACACTTTGTGCCAACATATTGTTGTTTTTTGCATTCAAGGAACATGTATCAATTCTGAGTGATTAAAACTTTCGCCTTGAGTATATGGATGTCATGGAGATAAATCACAAAGAAGGTCATTATTTTGGTTATATATGAAACATTTTCACCCGCTGAAATCAATCGATTGTAAACGTCATATGAAATTGTCTTCAATTTCTCATAATTTTCGTTGTTCACATAATTATGATATACGGTTCTCTTCTAATAATTTTATTTCTATTTAAAAGTATTACATAGTTCACAAAATTTTAACTTCTTCTAGTGGTGAATAATATTTTATGTATCAATTTAAATGAATGCAATATTTTGAAAATTAAATAGGTTAACCTATTAATTTAATAAATTTTACCATATTTAGTTTCAAATAGTAGATCTATTATAATATAACATATAATATAATTATGAAATTTACAAATTGTAGTGTAGCATTTTTAATAAAATAAAAGTTAATATTAATTTTTAATAATATGATATTTCCCATTACAAAATTAATGCCTTATTTTGTAAAACTATTTGATCTTTTTTCCTCGAATAGATTTTATTATACTTAAAATAAAATTTAAATCGATAGTTAGAAGCTGATTTTTATTTAAAATTTTTAATTAATAATTAAAAGTTCAAAATTGATAATTTTATATTTGTAATTAATACATGAAATAAACTTTAGTTCTATACCATGATACTGTTTGTATACGTTAAAGATGTTTTACAGTATTTTCAAGTGGGATACCTCAACTTTTAGTGGAAATGTGATAAAAATAAAATTTCCCGCTAGATAATTAAAATTATATCTATTTGTGGTGCACTTATCATATTTCCCTCGGAAAAAAAAGAGAAGTATTAAAATTATATATATTTTGTGGTGCACCTATCATACATATTCCCAATCATTCACCTGTCACGGGCCAAGATTCTTAGAAGTACCTTTTTAGAATTTATTTGGGTCTCCTTCTTTATAGGGTTTTTACATGTGTATCAAACAATGCCACGTCGATGTACACACAATCAAATCACCCGATCAAAATGTAAATATTTAAAATTGTGTATTTGACTATGAATTATACATGTTACAGTTATTTTAACTATAAACTACATCTTTACCCGCACAACTGCAAGGGTGTTATTTTCAGTTTAATATACATATGTTATATATGTTATTTATTTTATGACATTAGTGATATATATTTTTTAACGTTGAACATGTATTTAAATGTTTATATAAATGTATTATTAATTTTAAGATGTTCTTATGTATTGAGAGAATGAAAATGGAAATTAAATTTGGTTGTTAAGATTTTATTATATAAATACAAAAGATAAGGTAACAACTTTTCTTAGGAATGGTCCATTTTTAAAAAATCATACATGAAGAGAAGTTGTTATTTCTCTTTTAATATAATAGACTAGACACACCGCTTAGAGATGAGGCATGGGTTCTGGTAGGGGATTTCAACGAACTAATGCACAACGGTGAAAAATTGGGAGGGGCTAGTAGAGAGGAAACAACTTTTTTTGATTTCCGGAATATGGCGGAAGCATGTAAAATTAGGGAGATGCGGACAACAGGGAATACGCTATCATGGGCAGGCAGGCGAGATAATAGTTGGGTCCAATGTCGTCTAGATCGGAGTTTTGGGAATGGTGAATGGTTTCGTCTATTTCCTCAATCATCTACTGACTATATGAGTATGTGGCCTTCTGATCATCGACCTATACGTATAGAGTTCGCTCTTGAGCCAGAAAATTTGAATAGAGGTCGCTTTTATTTCGACAAACGTATGTATGGGAAGCGGGGAGTTGAGGATGCCATTATGCGGGGATGGGATGCTGATAACGTTCAATCCAACCTAAGTGTTCTTGATCGGATTGCGCGTTGTCGATCAAAATTATCCAAGCTTAAAAAGGTTAATGACTGGAATTCCAAATCACGAATTGATCGGTTGCAAAGTGATTTGGATAGAGAGGGCTCAAAACAGTATCCCAATTTCGGATTGCTGAGGAGGTTACGACAGGATTTGGCTTCGGCTTATCGGGAAGAGGAGATTTTTTGGAGACAAAAAAGTCGGGAGGAATGGCTGAGGGAAGGGGATAGAAACACAACATATTTTCATAATGTGGTTAAAGGAAAACGTTTGAGAAATAAAATCTTGATACTTAAGGATATATTTGGAAATGAGCACTACTCGGAAGGCTCGAAAGGACATATTGCTACGGATTATTTCAGAGATTTATTTACAAGCTCAAATCCAAGTGATTTGGAAACGTTGTTTGAGGGGTTTGAAAGTAGGGTATCTTTGGAGATGAACACAATCTTAACTAGAGAGGTCTCTATTGATGAAATTAAGAAAGCAGCCTTTGGGATTAAGAGTGGTAGTGCCCCTGGAGAAGATGGTCTCACTGGTTTTTTCTACCAAAAATATTGGCACATTGTTGGATCGAAAATTATTGAGGATGTCCAAAGATTTTTCCAAACTGCAATTCTTCCGGCTGGGTGGAATCATACCCAATTATGTTTATTGCCAAAGATTATACACCCTACGGAAATGAAGGACATGCGTCCTATTAGCCTGTGCAGTGTGCAGTATAAAATTATTTCTCGTATCCTTTGTAATCGGATGAAGGTGGTAATGCCTGATATAATATCGAAAACTCAAGGGGCTTTTGTTGGCGGCAGATTAATTACTGACAATGTGATTATAGCGCATGAATTGGTACATGGCTTGCGAACTAATGAGAAAATTTGTAAAGAAAGTATGGCTATTAAGACAGATATGTCCAAAGCCTATGATCGGGTAGAATGGAATTTTCTTGAAGTTTTACTTGAAAAAATGGGTTTTGATCGTAAATGGGTTGCTTGGATTATGTCATGCATTTCTACCGTCACTTTCTCTGTGTTACTAAATGGACGATCACATGGATTTATTCGACCGGAAAGAGAAATACGCCAGGGTGATCCTCTCTCACCCTTTCTTTTTATTTTGTGCGCTGAAGCTTTAGTCCATGTTTTGAACAGAGCAGAAGCACAAGGGAAATTACATGGTATAAAGTTAGCCACGAATTGTCCCTCTATTCATCATCTCTTGTTTGCTGACGATAGCTTGCTGCTATGTGACGCCTCTGTAATGGATAGTGAGGAAGTTTTAAAAGGGCTGAAACTTTATGGGGATGCTTCTGGTCAAAGGATTAATCCTTCGAAATCTTCAATAATTTTTGGAAATAAAATAAACGATGACACAAAACATGAAATAAAGAGGGTTTTGGGAATAGAGAAGGAAGGTGGTGAAGGTTCATATCTTGGTCTCCCTGAGTGTTTTCAAGGATCAAAAAAAGATCTTCTAAATTTTATTAAAGATAAATTAGAAGGACGGTTACAGGGATGGTACTCTAAAACTCTGTCAAGGGGGGCCAAGGAAGTTCTAATAAAATCGGTAGCCTTAGCATTACCAATATATGCAATGTCAGTTTTCCGATTACCAAAGGGTCTTTGTGAACGGATTACGAGTGCGATTATTGAGATTTGGTGGAGTAGTGGGGATAAAAAAAGGAAAATCCCATGGGTCTCTTGGGAAAAATTATGTAAACCAAAAGAACAAGGAGGTCTTGGGTTTCATGACATATGTCGTTTCAATCAGGCTCTACTCGGGAAACAAGCTTGGAGGATTTGGAATAAGCCTGATTCTTTGGTAGCTAGAATACTTAAAGGAAGATATTTCAAAAATAGTGATTTTCTTGAGTGTGGAATGGGGACACGTCCGTCGTATGCATGGAGGAGTATCATGCATGGCAGGGAATTACTCAAAAAAGGATTATATCGGCATATTGGAAATGGATTGAATTCCAATGTTTGGGCTGAAAACTGGATTATTGACACCATCCCACGGCCTCCAATGTATCGTGAGAATAGCACAATAAATTTATCGCTAAAAGTCTCAGATCTACTTGTCCCGGGTTCTAACCAATGGAATAGGAATTTGCTTCACCAGACTTTCGCAGCCCAGGATGTTCAAAAGATTTTACTTTTAAGACCATCCTTGATCGTTGAAGATTCAGTCAGATGGGGTTATACAACAAGTGGTTTATATTCTACTCGAAGTGGATATAAATTCTTGGAGGCTCTGGTAGATTTCGATCAACCCCAAGGTCAATCTCTTTCTCCAGTTGAAAAAAAATTATGGAGAGACATATGGAAAACCAAAGCTCCACCGAAAATAAAACACTTTATGTGGAGGGCACTCTGTGGTGCGCTAGCGGTTAAACAAAGGTTGACAACCCGGGGTATTCCTGTAGACCCAACGTGCCCTGTGTGTGGTGATGGTACTGAGAGTATATGTCATGTACTTTTTACATGTGTTAAAGCACAGGACACATGGTCCCAAGCTAATTTCCCAGTACCCGTTGGTGGTTTTTCTCGAAATTCTACTTTCTTTAATTTTGTACATCTGGTTAAGTGTAGTATGAACCCTTTGACAAATATACATATAAGGAAAATCTTTCCATGGTTACTATGGGAAATTTGGAAAGCTAGAAATGTTTTCATTTTTGAGAAGAAGGTTATTGAGCCATCTTTCAGCGCTAAAAAGGCCTATGAAGACGAATCTACATGGTTTGATACTTTTTCACTAAGGAGGAATGTAATGAGTGAGCAGGATGTTGTTCCAGACATGGTCCGGTGGAAACATCCACCTAATGGTTTCCGCAAATGCAATGTTGGATCATCATGGATAAACTCTAATCATCTAAGTGGGGTTTCATGGATCTTAAGAGATGGAAATGGGGGTACAATTATGCATAGTCGTCGCGCCTACTCATACATGTATACAAAAATAGAGGCGGAGTTGTGGGCCCTTTTTTGGGCGGTTGAATGCTTACATAATTTACACTTCACAAATATCATTTTTGAGACGTCTTCAGAGAACCTCCGCGATGTTTTCACATACCATGGAGAGCAGCAGAGTTTATGCCATATTAGGCATAGTATTGTCTACCTTCTGTCAAGAATAGAATCCTGGAGTCTGGATCACGTCCTTCCTGACCGCAATGAGGCTGCAACAACAATTGCTGAAAGTGTCACCCGCGATCAACGTCAACAGTCTTACATCGTCCGTAACGCCCCGGCATGGATGCATCATCTACTCGCTTTGGAGGCCCAACATTCAAGGGTTTGGTGAGGTTTTTTTTTCTATATCTTTGGGATGGTGTCTACTGACCTCTCGTCCATTTTAATGTTTCTGTTGTACCAGACCTATTTCTTCATATACACAAGTGTTATAAAAAAAAAAAAAGACTAGACACACCATACCTATAACAATTTTAAAATTTTTTAAAATTTTATATTAAAGTTTTCATTTGAAAACATAGAAAATGGACATTTGCGAAATATTTGTATATGCCGTTTTAAATGTTACGTTACCAAAAAAATGTTTATTGGCTAATAAATAACTAAGTGTTTTTCTAACCGCTTAATCGATCAAAGCTTTCATGCCTACGGAAATGGTATTTGTTTAATGTGTTTGTATTTACTTTTCTAAACATAAAAATTTCCATATCACCAACCAGGTCGAAACTCGCAACTAAATTCATTCTTTACCAATGGTTCTAGCTGAGATTTTATCAGCTCCATCATTGTAGCGCTAGCTTGTGAATCTAAGAATGCCACGTAGACCTATCCATATCATTACCAAAGTGACGTACACAAAATCTAATCCAACGGCTGGGAAGTCATGAGACAAACAAAGTACAATTTCTTAATTACAATGTAGCCCCATAAACCTCAAGCAATTACAAACTTAACCCCTAACTAATCTTCGACAACAACAAGTCCCGAAGCTGCTCTTGCTTGTACATCCTCGACCCCATCTTCACCGACGCTTGCTGAATCATAAGATCATTCATCACGGAGATGCTCACGTGATTCACTTCTACCTCCAAATCCATAAACGCATTCATCAGTCTCGCTCCAGGATGATTCATCTTGCTCGATTCCAATCTAATCATGGCGTCACGATCCATAACCTTCACGTCAATCTTCACCTCAATCTCCGACGCCTTTTCCATGCCGCTACAAACGCTAAAATTCCCGTTTTTCTTTACTGCAATCTTCTCATTGAGTTCGTTGAGCTGGATTTTAATCGCGTTATTCTCCGATTCAGCGTTTTCCACGTTTAACTTCAGCTCTTTAATGTACGTAACCGTGTCTTCAAGTAACGACGCCTTGTCCATCTTAGTTACGTTTGGCACAACCGCTCGTAACGCGTAGAATTTTTGGTTTAGCTTCTCGCGTCTCAGCCGCTCCGCTTCCACGTGGTTCATCGGCTCTTCTTTACCGTGCGTCGGTTTTCTCCCCCGTTTCTTTTGCGGTTTGTTTTGAGACGTCGTTTTGTCATCGATGTTAGAGTGAACTGAATCTTCGAGTTTAACGGCGCTGGCTGAAATGTTGCTTTCCTCGTACTGGATCTGGCCGAAATACGCCGGAACCAATGGCCACAAATCGGAGGAGGAGTTAATGGCGTCCGGAGATAATGGCAGCTGGCTGAGATTCGCCGGAGCTAATGGCCACAAATCGGAGGAGTTCAAGAAAGCGTCCGATAAGATAAATGGTGTCTTGTCGGAGTTCAAGAGATTCATCGTTGCCGGTAAGATAAATGGTGTCTTATGGGTTGTGTCTTTTATAAACGATAGTACGGTGTTAAGTAGCTGTAGGTTGTAACAGTTTAATCAAAATAGAACCGGAATCTATTATAACCCATTCAGAGAACCAAATTGTTATAAACCGTCCGCTTTCATTATCTTGACATCCCAAATTCCCAATATTCAAAAGCATTTCTTTGTGTAATCGAATCAAATCGGACGGAGTGTGTTTACTTTTTTTGTCATGTGCCGTTTTATTATTGAAGTGCCACAGAGAAATCTATTCTAATATTAAAATAGATTCATTCTTTTTATCTACTATATAAATTGTTATTTAAATTTGGACCATTTCTAAAATGTTACAAATAATATAAGTTATATAATTGATTGAACCGTATTACTTAAATTAAACCAACACAATTAATGTAAAAAGATGACTTTAATGTAAACTACCTTCAAAATACGACAGATATCTATGTGTATACCAAAAACACATATTTTCTCCTACAAATATGGAATGTTTAAAAAGAATATATATCATCAAAATATGGAATATGGAAATCTACTAATTATACTTAAATTAAACCAGTGGTTATTTATGGAATATAGTTTTGGGCTTACTTTTATTTTTTGAACAAATTATATAGTTTGGTTTTTGGACTTAATATTAAGAAAAAACTCCAAAAAACATTGAATAAACTTTTCACCTTAAAAGATCAAAAAATCAATTATTATTTTCAGACCCAAAAGATATTTAATATTTTTAACAAAACAAAATTATCTATTATTAATCATTTATTTAAATCATGTACTTTAAAACATGTTAATATATTTTTTTATTTTAAATAACAATCGCTTTGTTTTCATAAATTTCAATTGTAACTTTTAAATAATTTATTGTATTATTTTTCTTAAATAATTTACTGATTAAAAAAATGTAAAGCAAAACCAAAAGCTGAAAACACATATTCTATTTTTTTTTGCTTTGTTTATTTACAGTATAAACTATTTCATTTTTTTAATTTGTTTTTATCTTTTTAGTTTGAAATTAGATGTTCGATTATTTGAGATTTGTTTGTTGCTAATATCAGTTCAAACTAACTCAGCGAGTTTAAAAATTAAAAACCCAAACAAAAAACTGAAAAAGAAAAGTAGAAACTTAAAAACTAAAAACCAAAAACCAAAATCTAAAAAAAAAAGTGAAACTAAAAACTAATGAAAAACAACCATCACCATAAATTTTGGTGAACTGATTTTATATCAAAATATTCTTTAAATTAAAACAAAACCTAATTATATAAATTTTTAATCATAAAAAATTTCCGCGTTTTTAAGCGCGAGTCAAAATCTAGTTAATCTTGAAAAAGACGTAAAAAGCTTTTACGATTGTACCAAACTGAACCGATTATCATACAGATAAGTGCCTTTTTTTATTAATTTGGGGGTGATTAATCCCTATGTAGAGGTGCAGTCCAATGGATAAATCATCTCTTTGCGTATGCAAATGGACCTGAGGTCCATGTCCGTATAAGTATTTAGGAACAATATGATTTAGTTTCACATAGCAAGTGAATCAAACCTAAAACGTGTTAGGATCCCAACTTTTTCCCCGGTTACATTGTTGCGCATACAAATAGAAGTGTTAGAGCCATCAACCCACAAAGAAACGAAACTAAGAAAATGATTATACAATAATTATATGTTCTCATGCACAATTTCCAAAAAAAAATAAAGTTTTAAAAATTAGATTATATTTTTATTAACTTTTTAAATTTTATTATTTGCTTCAGTTTAATGTTAAATTTAAATTTACCTATATATTAAATTAAGGTAATTTTTTAGAAATTTGAATAATTGTTTTAGAGATAGAATTATGTAATTATAAAATAAAATTTTGAGATTGTTGCCTTTCGAAGTTTAGATATTCTATTAATAATGATATATAGTTATTACTATATTATAAAATTTTATCAAAAATATAAATCAACATTAAATATAATGTTCATGTCACAATTAACTTCAATCCATGTCATTTTATGATTATATGATGTCTTTTTCTAGTAAAATCAATATAATAATGACATATGACAAAAACACTTTCCAAATAATATCTAGAATTTTTTACCGTTAATTTTCTTTTCATTTGTTGGATTAGTATTCAGATAAAATGAGAGTTGCACCAAACCGGCAAGCAAAAGTTACACTAATCTTACAATTAGTATATTAGTATTAACTTTTAATGTAGTTAAATTTTAATGCTAGAACGAAAATTGGACCAGTTAAAGAATACAAAATGGCATATGAGTTTTTCAGAATTGTTTAAAAGATTTTTCCATGAAAAACGATTATCATTTTTCCAGTCATCTCCCTTCATTTTTACTTAAAAAGTTATTATTATTATAATTATTATTATTATTATTATTATTATTATTATTATTATTATTATTATTATTATTATTATTATTATTATTATATAACATTATGATACCACTCTTAATATTTCAATATCCTCTTTAACTCAACATTAAAACTCTATTTTATTATGATTTTCACACAAAAACAATTCCAACTCAACACTAAAAATCACATTATTTGTATGACCACTACTCGTCAAAATAAAGACAATTTAATTAATTATTAATAAAAGTTTACAATTACATAAATAAAAATAAATAAATAAAACCAAATAAAATAATAATTAAGTATTTATAATAAAATATTATATGTATTGAAATAATTTATTTAATATTGGTATTTAAATATTATACACTAAAATAACAAATACTTTATTATTAAAATATTTGTATTGTAATTTTACGTAACATAATTACATAATAAACTATTTATATCTCAGAAGGACGAATTCTCGAACGGTTGAGCACGTCTCATCTCCCCTTATGGCGGAAGCGATGGCCATGATGGCGGCTATGGTGGAAACTAAACACACATCTCTTCTCAAAGTTAGATTTAGAATTATTCTCAGGAGTTCGTCAGAACTATCAACTCGAAGTCATATCCGGTGGAACTTTTCGTAGTTCTCATAAATATCGAATTTCTATCGTCTTTTTTTCAGTTTTTTTCTTTATTTCTTTTGTTGGTCGTGATCAAAATGTGATAGCTGATTCCATTGCAAAATTAGCTCTTCACTGCCTCTCCTCTTTCATGTACTGAACTCGTGTAGATCTATGTTGCCAAAAAGAACTATTTATATTTTAAATATTAAATAATAATAAATTTTAATTTAATAACATAAAATAGCTTTTTGTGTGAAATTTGAAATTATGGTTACAGAAAAAAAGCTAGTGTTGACAATCCACTAAAACAGTATACTTTGTAACATTAAAATAATGTTATAGCTGGAGATGGCTTACGAACAACTTCTTCCAAAATGACTTCTAAACATATCTAGAAAAATAAATATTATTAGTATAATGTAACTATAAAATTTAATTAAAATTATAACTAATCTATAAGTGACGTGTTTTTTTTCTTTTTGACAACGATAAGTGACGTGTTTTTAGAACAACAAGAGACATATTTCATAATGTTCATGAATATTTCAATAGTCTCATTTTCTTATTCTTCAATATTTACAATGAGATACCTAACTGAGAAACTTCCAACAGAAATTGCTCTAATTAACACAAACAATAAACATTATAAGGATGTGAAAACCAAAAAGTGTAACTCTTTTGCAATTATATTAAAAAATATGTAGTAATCATTATTAAATTTTGTTTATAATAAAATAAAACGGATAGGGTCTTCAAATGATCATATGATTGATATTGAAGCGCATAGTAGAAGTTACAAAGTGTACATCACTTTTCTTAATTGCGATCTGGTGGAAGAACTCCAAGAAAACGTTTGGTAAAGGTTGACAAGAATAAGTGTAGGAATATCGAGTGCTTGGATGATGGTGGAGGACTTCAATGAGATACAAGTCATGTGGAGAAAAAGGGAGGTCAAAGACATATTGAAGCCTTCTTTATTACCATTGAAGACTATGTTGTCTAATTGCAGAATGACATGGGCAATGAGGTGTTCTGGACAATAAGGAAAAAATCAGGACAAACTCAATGTCATCTAAATCAGGCAGTTGGAAACGAAGAATGACACCATTTATTTTCTCACACTGATGTCGAATATTTATTTAGATGGGGTTATGATCATCGACCCATTTTGGCGAGAATTAAATGCATGAAACAATAGCAAGATACCGTTTTTAGTTTGAAAAGTGTGGGTTTGGTAAACATGGGTTCACGGAAAAGGCCAAAGAGGGCTTGAGACATGATGATCGATCGGGTAGAAGTGATCGTATTGGCAAAATTCAGAAATGCCAAAAAACTATATCTTCTTGGAAAAGAAAAAACCCAAAAATAACGCAAAAGTGATAGAGAGGCTGAGTAAGAAGAGCAACCAAGCTCAAAGAAATGATGGCTTGTCGAGTGAAGAAGAAAATTATAGCTTTGAGTAGTGTATCGGGATGAAGAAATTTATTTGTACCAGAAGAGTCGAGGTATTTGGCTGAGAGCGGAAGAAAGGAACATGGGTTACTTCAATGCTAAAAAAAACAAAGAAGGACGAGAAATAGATCTACAAAGCTCAAAAATGTCATAGGCAATGGGTTGAAACAAAAGAAGGAATCAAACAAGTAATTCTGGAATATTTCAGTAACCTCTTTGCGACATCAAACCCATCAGATCTTGAAAGTAGTCTCCGGTTTATTACCGGTCCATGTCAGATGACATGAATGCTTTGTTGACAGCTCCTCCTGCTGATAACGAGATAAAATAGGCTATCTTGACGATTAACTTAGAGAAGGCACCAGCTCCTGATGATATGGCAAGACTTTTCTACCAGCTGTTTTGGAACACAATCAGCAAGGACGTCATCCATATGGTCTGTGAATTCATTGAGACATGGGAGTTTGATAAAAGATTAAATCAGCCCAACATTTTCTTGATAGAGAAATCAGAGAGACCAGGATATATACAAAGTTCATGTTTAGCAAACAATCAGAGCTGCAAGTCAAATTCATGGCTATAAAGACAAATATGAGCATGATAGAGTGGAATGCAGTTCTACTCAATCCCTAAGGGATAAATTGGGTGATCAGCGATGGATCCATTGGATCATGAATTGTATATCCTCGTATCATATCAAGTACTCATTGACGGAGAAGCAAAAATCAGCTTCATTCCTATTCGAGGTCTCCGACAAGGCGATTCTCTCTTACAGTTCTTATTTATCCTCTGTACAGAAGTGTCGATATTACTATTACATGAAACAGAATGAAATAAGAAGATCACATGATTAAAGATACTAGTACATGCCCCGACATCTCTCATCTATTCTTTGCTGACAACAACCTCCTTTTCTGTAATACAGAACAAAGTCAGCGCCAAGAGTTGATGAGAATCCTTGACGTCTACCATCTATGGTTATGCCTCAGAACAACAACTGAATAAAGAAAAATCTTTATTTCTATTTGTGTCTAAGGTTATAGCATCCAGAAAACATAATCTGAAAACATCACTTGGTTTCACTAAGGAAGGCGGTCTGAGTATGTATCTGGGTATACGAGGAAGGATTTGTGGCTCGAAGAAACAATTTTTCGCATATGTACAAAACAAATTGAACTCAATGTTTAACACATGGACATCTAAAATACTATCGAAAGGAGGCAAAGAAGTCATAATAAAATCAGTGGTGCAAGAAATCCCAAACTATGTTGCCCAAATAGATTCATAAGAAGTTACCATGAGCAATAGCAAGATTCTGGTGGAGTTCCAAGGAAAATAAAAAAAGGATTGCAATGGGTAGCATGAGATCAAATCTATGTTCTTTTAGATTAGGGAGACTTGGGATTTTGGGATTTACATGATTTCAATATCGCTCTGTTAGCAAATCAGGTATGGTGGCTTCTCATCTACCTGAAATCGCTGCTGGTAAGAGTTATAAAAGGGAGATATTGATGTCCTTCCAATCCCTTGATGGTCGGCAAATCGAATAACCCATCTTTTGGATTGACTAGTATTTTGACCGCTAGAACGTCATTGGGATGGAAGAGTACAATTAGTTATAGCATATAGAGCAAAAACGAAGGTTTATGAAGATTGTTGGATCAAACAAATTCATGTGCATATATGTTCAGTTTGGCTATGAAGTAGTGAATGAGAGCAGAAAATCACAGTCAACCAAGGGTCTGCTTGAACCTAGTGTGACGAGACTCAAAAGAAGAAGTGTGGTGCTTAAAACATTAAGAAAAAATAAACATCTTATATGGCAATCCTTTATGGTTTTTGTTACAGTGTCCAGTCATCTCTATGATCAACATTGTATTACATATCGAGCATATCTTTGGTGTGGAGCTGAAGATGAAACAGTTAACCACATGCTCTTCGAGTTCCCACTAATGCTACAAGCAGCAAGAAACTCATACTGGGTAACCTTCCTTCCTTCAAACTCTGCTCGATCCCTAAGAAGATGTATCCAGACCATTTGTGCTAGGTGACTCATTGGCTTTCCCCAATACTCTTTCATTCTCTGAAGCCGATGTAACTCAACATTTGGTCTGGTGTGAGTATGCGTATATCAAAGGATGGTGGCTCCACATATGGCTGAGCTTCAAATATGTGTTCCTCTTCTTGTGGCTTCTCAAAGTATCTTGAATCCATCTCTACAAATAAAAAAAGCTAGAAGAAAAGGTTAGTAGTTATACAAAGCAAAACAAAATACAAGAAAATAAAGCTTAATTTCAAGAAAGTTTTAAATCCTAGTGATAAATCTACTTAATTCCCCAGCAACGGCGCCAAATTTGATGCAAAAATTTTCAAGGGTCCAAGATCAAATCAATATAGTAGAAAAGATTGTTGAATCCACAGAGAACTAGAGACTTATAACACTAAGAATACACAAACTTTCTTAATCTAAGCAAACAAGAAGATTGATGATTTGTAACAAGCTAAGATCCTAAAAATATAAACAAAGGTGATCTCAAATCCAATCATGAAATAAGTGCAAGAACAACTTTCAATAAAATGATAAGGTATAATCCATGAGATTAAGGCAATTGATCCAAAACAATTAGTTTCCAAGTTAAGGTGCAAGCTTCAAGTAATCACAAGTCTCTATAGGTCTAGAACTCATTCAAATAGATTAATTCATTGTCATGACAATCATCCTTATGCAATCATGAGCTAAACATCAGATTTCTTTGGCCTAATTCATTCAAGCATGCATTATGTTTAAGTCTACTAACCATCTAAGCATCCTTAACAACAAATGTCTTTGAGTAAGCAAGCAAAGAGAAATATCACTATGGTTCATGCATTTCAACATACACCTTGTGAACATGAAATGACTAAGGATCAATCCTAGAGTGATAAGTTTAGAATAACATTAAACACAAGTAATAATCATAGAAACTAGTAGATCTAACATTAAACACCTTAACTATTCACTAATCACCCTAGATCTACGTAACCCATGGATTCAAAATTTGTCTACTCTCTAATCTTCATGAGAATGAGAACCAAGATATAATATGAAGTACTTCCTTAAAATGATGAAAGATTCAAGCTTTTACAATAAGAGGCAAGTTCTTGAGAGAAAATGAGATAAAATCCATGTTCTAAGTCTAAAACTATTTATAGAAGCTTAAAACTCGAACCAGGTCGACCCGATAAAACCGGGCTTGACCCAAGAAACATGTGGTCTTGGCATCGAGCGCGGACAGCTCTAGCCCGTGGCCACAGTCCGCAGTCCGTTCACTTGAAACATCGACCTCTCGGGCGAGAATCTGAGGCCTGACATTGCCCGCGCCCATTGACCCGTATTTCTTAACCGCAGACTGCCACTACCCGTGATGTTTGCCCGCGGGATGGTCCGTCTTCGTCGACCTCTCGGGAAGAATTCCGTTGCCTGGTCTGGTCCGCACCCATTTACCCGCGGCCAGTCCAAATGCTTGGTCCTTGCCATTTCTCTTGCTCAAAACTTAATTTCAATATTTTTGTGTTTCTTCGAACGTGAACTTTAAAACTATAAGTGAAGATCTTCTACGGTTTCTTTTTTCCTTACCATCGAATATCTTTGCGGTGGTAATTGCTTCAGCCCATCAGACATTTAATTTTTATATAAACATTTGTCGTTAAAAAAAAAGAGTTTTTTTGCATTTTAATCTGTGTGTCACTATACAACTTAACTTGTAGTTGTAGGTGTGGGCTCACATGATAATAAAGGAGCTCTCTTGGTTTGTCACCAATGATCATTTTTGTTTTTTCTGTCTTTAAGCCCATAATCATTTAAATCTTGACATTTCTTATAAATAAGCCATTGTAGGTTTTTTTTTTTGGTCAAAAAAAAAAAGTCATTGTATGTTTTAACTAAGATCTCCGACCTGTCGACCAAAAAAAAAAGAAAAAAAAAAAAAAAGAAAGAGATCTCCGACCTACATCGATCATTTGTGGGTACATGGTTTTGTGGTATTTTCTTACATTTGTTAGAAAATTCAGATAGAGTAGCACATTCACTAACGAAAAAGGTAAATTATAGTTTCATCTAAAAGAATATTCTGAATTATTTGAACAAAGATGCCGGGATAAAAATATGATGCTGGGTACACATTACACTGAAATGTCGTAATCCATTCACTGGCCAATTTACTTTAATATTTTATAAATTGGCTCATTTACTTTAAACAATAACTACTGACACTGTTTTCCTGTAGGAGGATGATGTCTTTATTTTTTTCTTCTCAACAAGCATTATTAAAAATATTTTGAACGAAAAGTATTCATTAAAAGGATTGGTTAACCACTAATTGTAGATGAAACATAGTTCAAAGCTAAACTCGTACACGCAAAATTCATTTTTACATATATGAGAAAGCGCACGCATTATATGTTGACAATCTACTTTAGCATTCAAAAACTAATAAAAAGAAGAAAAAACTACCTGAAACTCCGAAAGCAGAGTTTAGGTAACATATCCTTAGTTAGCTTTCGTTACCTGAAACTCCAATACTGATGAGAGCGGAAGCTAACGAAACTGATCTCGAGTTTAGGTAACATATCCTTAAATCGATTTCGAGTTAAGAAGAAAAGGCATGAATACTCTATGTAGTGCTTAGAAAAAAATTCAATGTCTATTAATCAAAAGGTACATTACAATGATCGCAGTTTCAAAAAAAAAAAAAAAAAAAAACATTACAATGATCGCTTGTACTCTTTATATACTAACTAAGAAGATCATAATCTCATAAGGATTAGTGGATTCTTTTTCCTGATAGAAAACATATAATAACTAATAAAAAAGTCAACTTGTTAGCAAACTGCGGAATGATCGACTTCCCCTACAAAGACCGATTATTTTGGATTTCAGCTTGTTATACTCGTGAAGAGGAAGTCATTCTTTAGTAAGATAAACCCACAAGAGATCTCATAGGGCAGAAATGACCTCGTGACATTTGGAATCAGCCTCAAGATTATACTTGATAGTTGATGTCTTGAGGTGCTATCTTGCTTGAGAGTGAAAGCTAATGAAACTAAAGATCAAGGGTTCTGATCTCGAGTTTAGGTAACATATTTTTAAATTGATTTCGAGTTAAGAACAAAAGGCAGAATATTCTTCACAATGCTTCTCTTAGAGAAAACTTCCATGTCTTTTAATCAAAAGGTATGTTACAGTACTGATTTCTTGTCTTTCTTTATATACTAACTAAGAAGATCATAATTCCATAAGGATTAGTGAACTCCTTTTCCTAATAAAGTTATAGGACAACAAATGTTTACTTTATTTTAATACATATTTATTTTATCAATTAAATATTTTATGTTAAATTTATTTTTGGTAATAATATTTAACTCTTTCTTATTAAAGAAATGCTATATAGTGATTATAAATTTAGTGTTAATAGTTAATGAGTTTTGTCCTAGTTTGAATCTAAAATGTTATACAACGTATCACTTTTGGGTTGAAGATATATGAAATTTTCAAAAATTTGGAAATGTAAAAAAACTTACAAGTTTTCATATTTATTTTAGAGGGTGTAAGTAAACTGACAATTCCTTCTGCAACCACATGAACGTACTCTCCATCCCAACCTCATCTAGCTCTGTCCAATATAAGCAACATATTTGGCCAAATTTGTCTAATTATTTGCATTACAAAACAATAGACGCTCGAATTGCTGTCTTGATTTGGATTTGTGTGTTGACAAAATCAGGATTTAGATTTATATATAACTTTCACCATCTTAACATTTTACGGTTAGAAAAATCACAATCATGTCATCATATTTGTATTTTATTGATTATTGCAACTTAAGATTTATTTGCATCACGAGTAACAACACACGTGGTGTGACTGCACTCCACAAAAGGAAAATTTCAAATACAGAACGGTTCATTTTTCTGTTTTAGGACCGAAGTAACTTGGTCCCCAATATTCCACTGTTAAGACAGTTGCAATCAAAGTACCCTACAAAACGATATAATAACATTATGTAATCTTCCCTTGACAAAAACATAATATTCCATTTCAGTGACTGCTTCTCTTTCTTTTTTTTTTTTTTTTATAATAGTAGATTCAAACTTTGTTAATATATAATTCTTGACAAAGCCGCTTAGTTATAATTTAGGGTTTTTGAAAATAATATAGATTAAGCTCAATTGCTCAGTTGTTTTCACATCCGCTTAAATATATCATTAAAGTGTAAATGCAGATGAGGCAAAAAAAAACAAATGCATAGAGTAAAAACACACAAAGTTTGCTAACGTTTGCTGCATCCTCCAAACTTTATCTAAATTTTATTCACCTGGAACAAAAAAAAGTAATCTACAATTGTTATATAACATAACGTCAACTCCAACATCTTTTTTTTTTTTATAATAGTAGATTCAAACTTTGTTAATATATAATTCTTGACAAAGCCGCTTAGTTATAATTTAGGGTTTTTGAAAATAATATAGATTAAGCTCAATTGCTCAGTTGTTTTCACATCCGCTTAAATATATCATTAAAGTGTAAATGTAGATGAGGCAAAAAAAAACAAATGCATAGAGTAAAAACACACAAAGTATGCTAACGTTTGCTGCACCCTCCAAACTTTATCTAAATTTTATTCACCTGGAACAAAAAAAAGTAATCTACAATTGTTATATAACATAACGCATACACACTTATTCATACTACTCTTTTCTAAGTAAATAATTGATAAAGATAGATGTTGTCAAAAAAAAAAAAAAATGATAAAGATAGATATCAAGCATGTATGCATATATCACCATTCGGCAGCACTAGAGCAACATTGTTTTCAAACAGCTACAATTTTCACAGATCACCATAATGAAACCTCTTATGCTAAATTTCTCTTTACTCTAGGTTTCAATCTTCCACATCTGTAGAAATACTTCTCCAAATATGTCAGCAACCAATACACAATAATAGGATAAAACGCTTAATCACCTAAATGCACACAATGCCCAACTCCACTATACAAAACGTCAACTCCAACATCTGCTTCACACTAAGAAACACCACCAATACATAATGAAACCTCTCTCTTTTCTCTAAAGGCTGACTTTCTCATAAAACACGATTCTTATATAGCGGATTTGTTTTCCAAGTATTCCAAAACACTTAAAGCAACTTTTCATTATTTTAATAGAGAATTTCATCTTTAAACGAACTATATTTTCCTTTATGAAAAAGGTCTATTTATCTTTAAGAATATATCATGTTTCCTTTTCCACATCAGAAAATACGAATTTCAACATAACCCAACTTCATAACATACACATGTTTAACTACATGTTTAACTTCACGAACTGATAAAAACATGTCAGTAAACTCATCTTCCTCTCCCCCTTTTTAACTATACATGTGCATTCATCATACCTAGTTTGAAAACCACATCTTTATAGGGTTTGAAAACACGGGTTTCTAGCCGTCTAGACAACGTTCCACTGGTTTTCTTTCTTTTACAAAATCTACAAAGACATCTTTTGAGTTACAAAACCATCTTCTAGAAGTAAGTAAACTAGTAAAGGAATACAGTAAAAAAAAAAAGAACTTTCCAAGAAAGTAATCAGATGCATGTGCTCATTGGAAAGCTTCATCAGGTTTGACTGACGGAAAGAGGCTCAGTTTCAGAAAGCTTCATCAGGACGACTTCATTACAGGTGGAACCGGAGGTTAGGTGTTATGAATATTTTGCGTTCTTCGTGTAAGCAAATAGATTAATAAACTGTCTCTTTAATTTTTCAAATGAACTTATTTTCAATTGATATATTGGATTAGCGAATCGCGACAGCAAAATAATTACATCTGGAGATGTAAAACACCTTGTAATACTCTATAGGAAAAATTCTATATAAATACCCCAACTAAATTCTATTAAGCTTTTTAATACCCAAACTTTTTCACTACCCAGTTTAATACCTCAACTAATTATTCTACCCATTTTAATACACCAACTTTTATAACTGTATCTATTTTAATACGCAAACTTTGTTTATTTTAATTAACAATACTAATAAATTTCAAACGAAATTTTAAAAAATCTCCAAATCTAAGAAAAATATTTAAATTTTCTAAGTTTATTTGAAGATTTAAGAAATAAGGTAAACAAACTCTGTAGAAAATTTAATGTTTAAAAAAAACGTTTTTGAAGGAAAAAAAGTAATTTACTTTTTATTTCAAAAAACAAACTAAATTCAATATATAAAACTTAAAAAAACTTATTACAAAACTTAAGATTATAAAAAAAAATATTTAATTTCGTTACTCAAACATATAATAAAATTAATTTTTTGTGAAGTTTAGACATTTTTAAAATTTCATTGGAAACTTATTAGTATTGTTAATTAAAATAAAAAAAGTTTGAGTATTAAAATGGATACAGTTATAAAATTTGATGTATTAAAGTGGACAGAATAATTAGTTGAGTTTTAAACTGGGTAGTGAAAAAAGTTTGGGTATTAAAAAGCTTAATAGAATTTAGTTGGGGTATTTATATGGAATTTTCCCTACTCTATAACAAAAGAACGAAGCAAATTTTAGTTTCCTTAACCAAATTAAATAAATTTACCAAATGCAGTTATCAGTTCTATAATTTACACAATGTAATTGATTAATTTATTGTTTCATGCTATTTATACTTTTCTATATATGACTGTATGTGTAAGATGCTATTTATGATAAATGAGAAATTTCACTTTTATTTTCTCTTTGGTACCATTATTTATGTTTACTTTCTCAAAATTAATATTTTCAAAAGTACCTAAACATGAAAATCTATTAAAGAGACAAAAGATATTTATGCCATTGGTTTATAAATATAAATAATTATTTAAATAAAAAAAGATTAAGTTTTTGAATTTAAAAGTTTTCAAAAATCAAAAAGATTAAGTTTTTGAATTTTAAACTATTTTAAAAAATTTTATTTTTAAATTTGAATATTATTTATACTTTTATTTAAATTATAAACTCTATCTTCCAAAATTTCACCCCTCAAGTCTAAACTCTAAGTTTAGATTAGTTAACTCTATGATTATAATATCTGTTTACTTCTTTAAAATCAGAGATAAATATGAATAAGGTAAAAATTAAACTAACTAATATGTCTTGGACTGATACGAGACATTTCAGGTCCATAAGCTTGGACGCAACATACCTGAGCGCGCCTTCTGTGGCTCTATATGTTTTGGGACCAATTATAGGGAAAATAAATTGCAACCGGCCTACTCATAATTTAGTTAAGAACTTTAATACATTTGGTAAATGGTGGATGTGACCAAATTTAATCGATTGAAATTAATATCTTGGATAGGAAAAGACGATTAGAGACAAAGAAAAAGAGAAAGGATGGGTTCTTCTTGTTCCTACTAAAAAAGAATCCTTGCTCTCAGTCTGAATGTTAATTGCACTAATGGGTTGTAATCTTAAAAATTAAAATGATCTGAATCAACATGTTAGTTATTGCCTATTGGACCAAAAATACATGGTGGCCGATGCACGTTATGGTCTTATCATTTGTTGTGTCTGGTCAACTAAATTACCAACCCCTGCTGGTTCAGTACATGTGACGGACTAAGTTTTTTCTTTTTCTTCATTTTTATGGACCAGTGAATCAAGATTTTATGAACCTGAGAACTAGAAGTGTGACAAAATAAATAAATAAAAACTAGTTAAAAAATATATCCTAGAGTTGTATCAAACAGAAAATACAATTAGATAACTGTATTTTTCTGTGATCAGTTCGTTATACAAAGTATACACATGAGTTTAGACATATGTTTATTGTCTTCCAGTGATAGTGTTGCGAGAGTTATATCCTGACTAAACGAAATGCTTTTGTCGGTGATAATGTGGGATGTTTATTGAGAGAGAGTGGTTAATACCTACCTGTAGGCCTGGGCAAAAAAACCAGAACCGAAAAACCGAACCGAAATACCCGAAACCGGACCGAAATTGTTAAATATCCGAATGGTTCCTATATTTCTATACCCGAAAAAACGAACCGGAACCGGAACCGAACCGAGAACCGAACAGGTACCCGAATATCCGAAAAAACAAGTTATATTTTCTTAAAATAAGATAAAATGACATAAAGCCCACTTGAACCCATGTTAGATACAAAGAGTAAGTATATTTTACCACCAGACCATGTTTTGTTTTATTTATTATGTTATATTATAAATATATATGGTATTTCTATATTAAAATATGATAAATATTTATAAAATTAACATTTTATTGATTCGAACTCTTGTTGATTGACTAATATGTAAGCGTGTAAACACTAAACCATTTAAATTAACATATTAACTAATATATTCTGTATATATATATTTGATTTATATATTAAATGGGTATCCGGAACCGAACCGAAACCGAACTAGAACTGAACCGAAACCGAACTAGAACCGAACCGGAACCGAACCGAAATCTCATAAGTATCTATTGAGTATAAGAATGATTTATCCGATATACCCGGAACCAAGTGGTTCCTATCCGGAACCGAACCGAATATCCGAATGCCCAGGCCTACCTACCTATATGTCACTTGAATTTCTTTTCTTTTTTGTAGATTTTATCTGATCACTTGTTTTGTGTCTACAAGATCCATTAGCGATCCTCTAATCGACCCCTGGTAAGCAAATATCTAATCACTTTCGATCTGATTTCACCTCGTTGTCTTCTTAATCTTCCAAATTGACTCTACTTTGATTGCATTAGAGTTGTAAGGATTTTAAAGATTTAAACTTTCTATTAAAAATCAGATATTTTTAGCATCTGAGGATCACAAGATTCCAACTTTTCTCTTTTACCAAAAAAAGAACCCACTTTCTCGTGAAACTAAAATCTTATTTTCTGACGGAAACTGTTAGAATTGGAACTGCATAGATGCTCTCTGTCTTAGTCAAACTGGTTCCAGGTCAACAATTGTAATTTGAAATACTAATACTATTATTATTGTTATTTAACAGAATTTTTTTTACTTTCATTGATTCAGAGAAAACTTGGTTTATCTTTTGTTTATTGGAGATGGCGGATGCGGCTAAAGATTTAGCGTCAGGGACTGTTGGAGGAGCGGCTCAGATAATCGTAGGTCATATCCATTTGACACATCAAGGTCAAACTCCAGAGCCAACAGGCTCCAACACCTGGTCAACTAATTATATAATTTTTTTTTTGATATTTATATTTTAAAAATAGTAATACTCTACCAAAAGTTCAATATGAAAATATTGAGTAAAGAGCATTTGAAAAGAATTTACAGCTTCTAACTGTATTTTAGATGTAATAGTTGATAGGATAAAAATCATTATGTTTTTAAAATTGTTCTGACAATTAAGGCCTAAATTAACAAACCATGTTGGTTCAGTGCAAGTCATAGACTGTACTTTTGTGGACATGACCAAAGATTATAGAATTTGCATAGTCCATACTGTATTTTGGATCGCAACTATGGTTATTGGATAAGGATTGGATTCTTTGAATAAGTCATGTATGTCTGACAAAACCTTATGGCTCGAGAGAACCTATTTCTATATAGTCCATGTTTTCAGCTCTTTTATTGGCTATATATGCCAACTACTTGGAAAAATCGTCTTCTCGTATGTCTGATTATCTATGTGAAAGAATGGGAAGTGGATCAAGCGCAACATGAGCATCCTCTATATTTTTATCTTTCCATAAGTTTAGCGAGTTGTCAATTTCACTCATGACATGCAGATTAAGACATATATATTGTCAGTTCACTATAAGAGGTATGTGCACTATAAACATATTCTTTTATGGACAGACAGTGAAGAAAATCTATAAGTGTTGGACCTTCTTTCGTGTGTTGTGTACAAACACAGATTTTCCAGCCGAGCTTATGGTAAATGTTTGAGCTTGAGAAGCTTCTGGCCGTGTAGGTCCGTAAAACTCACCGACTTCAGCTCTCTTTATCGGAGTGGTCCTTAGTCCGCAGCTCAAAGGTACGAGGTGCCTATGCAATGTCATATTTTGATATGGTGCTATTCTATATTGAATGTGTAGTCGATTTCCTTGTCTATGAGGATTGTCTCCTTAATGTACGGCGGAGAGGAACCATCCTCTATAACTTGAAAGGCGTGATGATCTCTAAACGATTTTTCTGCCTTTGGAAGGTGTTGATGGCGTCTGACAAGATACAATTTCCTTTCAAACACACACTTTTTTGATCTTTTTGGACGACCGATGCAAAACATAAGTAGCTAACTTGATGAAGTTCGCTGGAGGAATGCTATGATTGATTTACTAAGTCGTTTTTCGGATGACTTTACAGCCACTGTCACCAATCTATTTTCAGATATTGATTTAGAATCTCTACTTTTCTTTTTTGGTCATTAAAATCTCTACTTTTCATCTATGTATTATTTACGTCAAATTTTTCAAACTATACCAATCTTCGGATAGGCTGCGAATTTGACCATGGCAGCACACAATTTACCAATTTTATATAATAGTATGATATTACACCAATATAGCTTTAAAAATAACACTAATGACTTAATATGAAATAACTTCAAAATTTTCAATTAATTTATTGATATAGCATATTATAAAAAAAGATTCAATCATAGACAAATTTCTTTGATAGCAAAAAATAATAATTATGACAAAATAGCACATAAAGAAAATAACAATAATTAAAAAATAAAAAATAACAGTAGTTAAAAGATAAAATGACTATATTACTTCAAACCTTGATCCTTTAATATAACAGAATCTCTTAAACCTAAATAAAAAATTAACTAGTTGATGTTATTTTGATTGAAACCATTTGTGCTATTTTAAAAATAAAAAGTGTTTTGGTGCTATCCTAGAATACTTTTTCAATCAATAAGAAAATACATAAAATGTAAATTTTAAAAGTTTACTGCTGAAAGCATTGTGTAATTTGCAACAAATCATTCTTTATGAATTATCACCAAATGTAAAGTACAAACATATGTATTATCTTCTATATATTAAAGGAGAATTCTTAATAATGCATTTACGCAATATTTTTTTGAATATGTTGATGTGTCTTCTCCACAATCGTTTAACAATTAATCCGTTCACGCCCTAATTTTTTTAACTACATTGCAGATAATTTAATGTGTTCGTATTCTATTTTTTCAATCAATTCATTTTTAATTCATGCATTTTTAACATTTTTAATAGTGAACATAAATTAATTATACTTCTATTTGTCCAACTACTGAATAATATAATTTCAAAAGAAATAAATAAAAAATCAGTAAGATTTACATCAACTAAAACGTTGGAATGAGAATGTTCTTAGAAAATGAAAATTTCATATATTGCCGAACTTGACTATAATTGAGGTTTATGTTCATGAAAGCAACAAATAATTGTGAATGGTTATGAATTAAGAAAACTGAAATAAATAAAATAACACTACACACGAATTTGGATCTTTATCTTAGCCTAGTATTGATTTTTTTTTTACGAAGTTTTTATATCATACCAAGAATTAGAAACATAATTAGATTACTAAAAAAACTTTTTTTAAAAGAAAATAATATTCGTAATATTGATTGAAAACAAAATTTAGGTGCCGAGTGAAGAGATCACAGTATTTTACACGTAACTCTCGCCCATTTCACTCGATTGTATAGTGTTTTTACTATAGTTTCCAAGAATTTTATACGAAAATACACGTTATTGGTCGCAAAGTAAGATTTTCTGGACTATTCATCCAAAAAATATAATGTAGCTTCTATGATTATATCTTTTAAAAAATTTGGAGTATTATGATTTTTAGTTTGAAATATTTATTTTCATTATTTTATATTTGATCAAGAGAAATTTAAAAAAATTAAGAAACTATTTTTACGTTTGGAAATTATAAGAATTTTGACTTTGTTACTAAGTAAATGAATTACTTATGAAATATATTTGTAATTTTGTATAATATTTTTTTTTTATGTCAGTAGAGTTGTTATAGTTAAAAATAAACTTTAAGTTTAAAATTTAAATTTATTTTTCATTAATATCTTTAATGAATTATTAAATTTTCAGAACATCTAATAGCCTATTTTGTAAATAATACATGAATATAATGTAATTTTATTCATACATATATTATGTTGCGTTTAATTTATATAGTATTATTAAACGTAACAGAGAACATCCCAATTTTGCGACATGCCCAACAATATTGAAACGACGTCTAATCATTTTTACTATTCTTAAAATATAGTCTAATGATTATGAAAGTTAAATAAGCCAAGATATTTGTTTTACATTTATTTGTTTATATTAGTAGAAGAAAGTAAGTATGGGTAAATATATGGAACTTATTAACCAAACCGAACTAGATTTAAAAGTGATATCAAACACAAACTAAAACTAATTAAGTAATCAGATGGATCTAAAATTATAATATCCAGATAACCAGACTCGAATCTAATACAAATTAAACTATTTTGGATATCAAAATATCTAAATCATAATTATATACTTAAATATTATATTAATTATTTTAAATTTTATATCTATTAGATATTCAGAAATATGAAAATATCTAAAGATTATCAACATAAGCAGAAGTAAATATCTAAAAATAACAGTAAATATTCAAAATACTGATAATATTTATTTTTTCTCATCCAAATATTTAAATTGAGCTAAATTTTATGCAAATTGAAATATGTAGTCTTATATTATTCAAATTTTTATGTTTTATATTATTTTATTTTTGGATTTTAAGGACTTAAGTATATTTGGATTTTTTGAAAATATGTAATTAAAATGAACATCCGAACTCGAATCTCAACTGAACCCAAAATGATTCTAACCAAACGTAAACTAAAACTTGTAGATATTCGAATAAGATTTAAATTTCTAACTCTAAAAAACTGAAATCTGAATAAATTATCTAAATCTGAATAGATATATGGATATTCATACCTAAAAAGTTATACGATAAATCTATAAATACAATGGTACAATATATATAATCTATAAACTATTTCATCATGTACGCACAGCGCGTGTTACTACCTAGTTTATTATTTATGGTAGAAATTAGTTACATCTATTCATTTAATGTATTTATTATTTGTTGATAGTGTCTTTGCTGTATTTGAGTCATCTTCTTACCTAACCGTCTGATCCAACGTCTGACCAGCTAATGAGGCATGTTTAATGAATTTCGACGGGGGAGAGGAAAAAAAACCCATCTAACACTTTTCATCAACCTACTTCCGAAACCAAATTTAAATCGGAAATATACCATATTACGTCTCTGCAAAGGCGTATAAAACAGTTTTGAGTGATTGAAACATATATGTCCACTTGAAAGATTTTTTTCCTTTTTGGATTGTACTTGTTTGCGTCTCTAAGATATTTTATATCGACTGCCTTCTCTATAATCACTCTCTGGTAAGCTATAATATCTAACACTTCCGATCAAATTTCACCTCACTCTCTTCTGAATCTTCCAATTGACTCTACTTTGATTGCGTTGAGTTGGATTTTAAAGATTCAGACCTTTTTTATAGAAGATAGGATTTTCTATATAAACATATTAAAGAATCTGATGATCACAAGGTTCCAACTAAACTAAAATCCTATTTTCTGACAGGACCTGTTAGATGATGCTCTGTCTACACCAAACTTAGTCAAACTTATTTTAGGTCAACAACGTGTTAATCTGAAATACTATTATTATTATTATTATTTAACAGAAAGTTTTATTTTTTATTTTTTGAGAAAACTTGGTTGATCTTTTTCTGTATTGGAGATGACGGATGCGGCTAAAGATTTAGCGTCAGGGACAGTAGGAGGAGCGGCTCAGATAATCGTAGGTCATCCATTTGACACAATCAAGGTCAAACTCCAGAGCCAGCCGGCTCCAACACATGGTCAACCACCACGGTACACCGGTGCAATCGATGCGGTTAAGCAGACCGTTGCTGCTGAAGGACCTAAGGGTTTGTACAAAGGTATGGGAGCTCCGCTTGCAACCGTTGCTGCCTTAAATGCTGTTTTGTTCACCGTGAGAGGTCAAATGGAAGGCCTGCTTAGGTCTGATTCTGGAGTTCCTTTGACCATTAGTCAACAGTTTGTATGCGGCGCAGGCGCTGGTTTTGCTGTCTCGTTCCTTGCTTGTCCTACCGAGTTGGTCAAATGCAGGTCAGGTTCTTTTGCAAATCTTGCTGGCTTTGATGTCTCTTTGGGTGTTTTGTTCATTCTTTGTTTACGCTATCAGGTTGCAAGCACAAGGTGCACTAGCCGGCGCCTCTACCACAAGCTCAATGGTTGCAGCCGTGAAATATAGTGGACCAATGGACGTAGCCCGTCATGTGTTACGATCAGAAGGCGGAGCACGAGGGCTATTCAAAGGTTTATTACCTACATTTGCCAGGGAAGTCCCGGGAAACGCAGCTATGTTTGCAGCCTATGAAGCTTCTAAGCGGTTTTTAGCTGGTGGTTCAGACACTTCAAGCTTAGGACAAGGTTCATTGATCATGGCTGGTGGAGTTGCTGGTGCATCCTTTTGGGCATTTGTTTACCCGGCTGATGTGGTGAAGAGTGTTCTTCAAGTAGATGATTATAAAAACCCTAAGTACGCGGGTTCCATGGATGCTTTTAGGAAAATTTTGAAAGCTGAAGGAGTTAAAGGTTTGTATAAAGGGTTTGGTCCAGCCATGGGTAGGAGTGTTTTTGCTAATGCTGCTTGCTTCTTGGCTTATGAGATGACAAGATCAAGCTTGGGATAAATTAGTTTTGTTTGGTTTTAAATGGTTGATTCAATTTGTTGATGTTCCCATTGATTAATCTTCAAAAAATCTGTCTATCTCATTACAAAATTTATATGTAACATTATATATTTACTTAATTTCATTAGATCCCACTTTTAAATTGATATTTTGCTGAATAGACTTTGTTTTCCATCTATGGCCTGGGTCACAAAAGAAACAGGCTTACTGTTGATATGTTTCGTGGAGGATAACTAACTAGCGTGTGACTAGTACTTGCATATTAGAGTAATAGAGTGTCAACAAGACAACAAGAAAAAAGGAGGGAATTTATAACTACTTTTGTCCTTTTTCTTTTTGTTATTAACTTATTTACATCATTTTCCACTATAAAAACAAAAACAAAAATATCATAGTTTGAGAAAGATAACAAAGTCAAATGGAGACGATGGAGCAACAAAGACATCCACTCTCTTCATTGCCTAATGCCTATGCTCTCTAGGCTTGACAACTTGGATTTCGTTGTAAACTTTTCTTTTCCACCTCTGATATTTTTTGTTAAAAGGATAGTTTACACATCAACAATGATGAAATATTTTTTATTTTTGTTATATTGATTCTAGCTGTGTTTTTCATATTGCTTGATGTATATAAAAATCTAGAAAGACAACAAAACCTTCCCAAATGGAAAGGTGAAAAAGCTCGTCTATTACACTCGAGTTAATCCATAGAGGCGCAATGGTTAGAAAAGCTTATTTTAAAGGATCGTTACTTGACAGAATCACGGCTCTAGAGACCAAACTTTTCCAGGTATGGTTTCACTATAGGTTTTAAACAAAGGTTATGTTCAAGTGAGTTTAATTTTTTTTTTTTTTTGTTCAAGTGAGTTTAATGTTTTAATGGTTTCTGTATATTGTGTTTAATGGTTTTGTTTCATGTTAAAAGATTTGTTTGGAGTTGGAATCTAGTAAAGCATCTTCTACTTCAACTGTGGGGTCCGGTGAAACATCAAACCAAAGGATTGAGAGAGATCTGACAAAGACATTACCCATTTTCAATAGCAACATTAATCCTTTTCATACTCCCTTGCAACATCCACAAGACCCTCGGGTATATATCTTTTTTTTGGGCAAAATATATCTTTTATTTATCTTATACTATTATATAAATATACGACAGTGGAACTTTCAGTAACATATTACAAAAAACACAATCATATATACATAGCTAGTTCGTTAATGACTAACAAAGCAATATATGCTATTTCATATCATCACTCTACTATTTTTTTCCAACAGATTGTTTAAATCTTTATAAGAATTTAGTCAATTTACCAGATTGGATATGTCACTTTTCTCTTTATAATAGACTAGCGATGAATTGTTTAAATTGTTATATTCCTCATCATACTTGTTACGGATTTCTCTAATGTGTGAACTGATATCAATTAAAATCTCTGTTTCTATGTCATTATAATTTGTAGGAAACAGAAGCCAAGCTGAAGAAAAGACAGAGGAGGAGATAAATATCAAGAAACCATTACCGGAGAATAAGAAGAAGAACTTTGCTAATGAAACTTGCAAGCTAAAGAAGAAGAAAAAAATTTCCTGAGAAACGGCCTCGATGTAACTTATTGGGTTGCTAACTTTTTTTTTTGGGAAAAAAAAAATTGGGGGGAAACTGCAATATTTCATATCTCTTCTATTGAAAGAGAAGTCACAACTTTTTTCATGTGTTAGTCTATATCTCATTTTAAATCTAATTATGTTTAACACTAGATGAAAATCTATGGTATAACCATACTAAACTGGGACACTTAAATACCAAACTCTAACATTAAATTTACAAAATAATAAAAACAAGTGTTTATAATGTATATTTGATTGATAAAATGTTTTGGTGGGTTGATGATCTTTAGACTAAAAATAATAATTCTAAAATTCAAAACTACAATCTCTTATGTTACAAAAATGTTCTCAAAATATAATTAATAGCATTTAAAAGAATATTTTAGATAAATAGTATTGTTTGAAATTTTTTTCCATAAAAATACTATATGTTTTGTAAATTACAAAAAAAAAAGTTATGTGTTGACAAAAAAAGTTATGTATTGACAAAAAAAAGTTATGTGAAATTGTATTGTTATATAATAATGTTTTCTATAAATTTTGTTGCAAAGATACAAAATTTATAAAAAAAAATATTGTAATAATATTATAAGACATACAAAAAAATTATTATAAAGTTAGATGATATATAGCACCAGTTTATATTATATAAATTATAACATTGTAGTATAAAAAGAAAACATGCACGGTCGTACGAGTCAAAATCTAGTTTCAGTTAATCTAAATTCTCTGATATTTTATCCACCAATTTAGGACTAATCAATTTTTGTTTAACTTAATTATCAAATATGATATGACATTTTTTATCAAATATGATTCTGTATAATTTTTTTTTGTGCTTCCTATAATGCAGTCTTTACTACTAATTTGACAGTCTTTTATATATACTGATTAAGTCTAAGTATATGTGTATATATTCTCTTTAACTCCACCAATGTAAGCCCAAAAATGTACTATACGTTGATTAGAAAACTGTTTATCATTTACCTTTTAGGATGTACCATAAAGCAACTATCCCCAAATTATGCAAATGTGTGGCTGTGGTTATATGTATAACTGTATATTCCACTACTTCTTATATATTTACATGCATATTCCATTATAACTTGGTCAGTGGGTTCTTTTTATAAAAACGAAAATATATCTGAGATTTCTTTCAGACAAATTTTAGAATAAAAGAATTCGCAATGATCAGAATCAATATTATTCACCAAATTGACTTTTTGATGATACTTTCACTCTCTGTAATGCTAAAAGAATATATGTAGCAATATTCGAAAATATATTAATTATATTCTAACTTTAACTTTTGCAACAAAAAAAAAAGTAAATGTTATCAAATAAATTAATCATGACAGTTGGAGTCAGCTCCATTTCATCGTTTACCAGACATATTCTCATTTTCATAAATACACGAAATACATTTAGAGTGATACAATTTACGGATTAGAGAAATTGATTTTGAAATATATATAGAGTTCTTTTTGGGATCATATGATCATATCGTAGTTCTACATCTAAGTTCGGACTTCAACATTTTTTTTTTAAATGTAGAATACTACCTTATGATCTCAAAGTTATAAATATTTGGAGATTGTAGAAAATGGAACAGATAGAAAAGATACGATCTCCCATGCGGAAACGATATGCTGTTAGATAAGTCAACTCGCAATAAATCAAGCGGAAACGATGTCTTAATTTTCTAAACTACTTCGAATATCCGTACAAATTTTATAATGTTGATGATATATCATATATATTCACTGTCCCCGAAGGGAATAAAAACTAAAATACATTACAAAGTAAACGATATGGAATCTCAGATAAACAAAAAAAAAACACTATATAGAATGGAGCAATTAACTGCAACAATGTATCGGTCTCGGCTTCTAAACTATAAACTGTGAGATTAAGATACCAAACAAAAACACGATATCAACCTCAAGGATCCTCTCTATCTCCAATTGAAAAGCAAGTATGGCGGGATCTGTAGAAAACCAAAGTCTCACCAAAAATAAAATATTTTATGTGGTATGCTCTATCTGGTGTGTTAACTGTTAAGCAATGTCTGAACACTCGGGGTATTCTGGTAGACCCAACATGTTCTGTTTGTGGTAATAATACTGAGAGTATATGTCATGTTTTTTTTACATGTGTTAGAGCTCGGGCCACATGGGAGCATGCTAACTTCCCAATTCCTTTAGGAGGTTTCTCATGAAATTCTACCTTTCTAAATTTTGTGCATCTGATCAAAACTGGTAAAAACTCATCTACGGATGTACATATAAGAAAAAATTTCTCATGACTTTTGTGGGAAATTTGGAAAGCTAGGAACGTTTTTCTTTTTGAAAACAAGGTTCTCGAACCCTCTTTTATCGCCAAAAAGACCTATCAAGAAAAATCTGCTTGGTGTGATACTTTCACAAGCAGGGTAGATGGAGTTGGGGACGTTGAATCAGACGAGATACGATGGATACATCCTCCCAATGGTTCCCTTAAATGTAATGTGGGTTCCTCATGGGTAAACTCAAATCAGTTAAGTGGTGCTTCATGAATCATTCGGGATGCAGCTGAACATACAATCAACCATAGTCGTCGTGTCTACTCTTGTATGCGCACAAAGACAGAAGCAGACTTAGGGGCATTGTTTTGGACGGTAGAATATCTACATAACTTACATTTCTCCAATGTTATCTTTGAGACATCGTCGGAATGCCTTCGTGAGTTCCTCACAAAGCCGGAAGATCACTCTAGCTTCAGCCATCTACGACACAATATATCCTTTCTTCTTGCAAGGATAGAGTTTTGGAGCCTTGATCACGTACTTCCGGAAAGAAATGAAGCTGCATCGGTAATTGCTGTTAGTGTCACCCGAGATAATCGATCTCAATCATACATCGCCCGAGATGCACCGGTTTGGCTTCAGCATTTACTCACTTTGGAAGCTCGACAACAATGAGGTTTGGTGAGATTTTCTTTCTTTCACCATGTTTGTGCGGTGTCTACTGACATCCTATTTAATTTCTTGTTTTTTGCTTTGTATCAAAACGATTATTTTTACATGTTCAAATGTTATAAAACAAAAACAAAAACACGATAACGGATAATAAACTGAAGAGTAAAAAAAAAATAAAAAAATTGAAGAGTATAATAATAAATAATCGTCAAAATCAGTATAAATGATTAAGTGTATGCGTACGTTAATATTATACTATATGCTACGCAAGAAAACAGCTGGCAATGACTGATGAATCGGTCATATGGTTATAAGTTAATAACTTTGTACACCTACCGCATCTCTTCTCAATTTCTCTATTTCTTACATACCAATTATTGCTTACATATATATATATATTTAAGGGAATTTGCACTACATAGCTATAGAAACAATTTATATTAGCTATATGGAAAACTACTGTTACATTTTCAATAATTCCCCCGATACCCCTAACCTATGTTACAAATGCATCTGACAAGAAATATGACCTTATCCGTATTGTGACAATCTACTGGAAAAGTGATCGGAGTCTCTTACGGCGATAGCTGGCGAACTCGGGAGGGAATCCATGGAGAGACAGCAGAGCATCCCTTACGCTCTACATTCGGCGGAGGTTGGTTTAAGAAATTCGGAGTAAGGATCTCCGCCGTCTACGATGAGGTTTTTACAGTCCGGGGATTTCGAGTCACCGTCATAGCATTTCCTTTTGAGGGATTTATTACTCGTGTTGTTTGAGCGTGGTGGTATAACATTTGGATCGGTTTACTATGAAAAATACATGCTGTGAATACCATAGTTAAATCTAAAATATCATGATCTAATAAATCATTTGATTGCAACAGGATTGTTACGATGCGGTAAGAGTTGTAGGTTGAGATTACTAATTACCTTTTTTCTTTCTTTGTCGGAAAAAGAACTTTTCAAAAAATTTCGAGTAATAGAAAAAGAGTCATCATCTGTTAAGAAAATTTTAATATTTTTTCAGATGGTCATTGATTGCTGGAAGATAATCAGGAAGAACAGATAACGTCGATGGGACTAATCCGCAAACGGTGACGTCTCAATTATCGACCAGTGTTATTGTTTCACCGCATAAATACGTTGTTGAACCTGGTTCTTCCTTCCCCGGAGATTAATAACTTGTTCTTCACCGGAGGTAGCGATTTGTCGGAGATCAGTTTGCAGTTGATTTGACACTGAGGGTTAATTCGGGCAAACCATACTCACTAAATAACCAACTCTGCAAATACTTTCAAAAACTGCATACATCTGCAATTACCTACTATTATTTGTATATTCACCTAGTCTCTCAATATGAGTTCTGAAATCTTTGAAACAAAAAAAAAACCCAACTTAAATACAATTCTATAGATGCAAAAATGAAATACTTATTGTAGTTATTCTCGTACTCTCTTCTGGTATAAGAAATAATCTCAATACAAATAAAAGAAAGGTAATAAAAGAGTTGCACGTCTCGGTTGTAGAATCCATCTGGAGTAATTCATTTTCTCTGATTAAAAATGTTTGTATATAAAATTGTTAATTTATTTAGGGAATTTTCCAAAATGATTAACTGCAAAAATATATTCCAATTTCAGTCAAATGTAAAAATAACCTAAAGTCTAGTGAAATTTCAACTAATTCTTATGATCAAACATAAAAACATGTATTGACTTTTATCATTATCAGAGATCTATCATTAGTGATGTTATTTTAGTAATATTAATTTATGGGTTTACTGTAAACTCGTTTCCAACCTTATAAATTGACAATGAAATAAAAAATTACCTTAAAAATTGGCAATCTCTCGGAAATATGCAAGACATCACGTGTAGTATACAATATGTTTAATTTACTAGTATGATTTTTTTTACAACTATTAAGTTATAAATTTTAGATTTAACTTTTTTTATCGTAAATTAAAAGAAACGGGGATGTAGTAGTAGTAGATCTAGTTATAGGCTAATAGCTCCAAGAACAAAGAGGAATATTTAATAATTTTATATATGAGCATATAATGAAATTTTCAACGCCCCGTACCCAAATTATTACTATTTTATATGATGATGCTACATTGCTATTTCATATCGAATACAAGAACTAATTCTCAGTAGCCTAAATTATTTGTTGGTTAATTTCATGGTTTATAAAAAATCTCAAATAAAAAGTACAAAATGATTCAGTGGCTAATGACATTTATGCGGTAGCCATTAATTTAAAACTCATAAATTACACATCTACCCTTATCTCCCTCTTTCAAATTCATCTTCTCTTCTCTTCGACCCCAAACCGGAACCAGGTTTAAATTCAACACTCCATGGCAGATCCACCAGAGCCAATCACAGTCCAACAACAACAACTACACACCCAAACAACTCTCCACCACCAAATGATTCCCTCCGAGTTGACTCACGACGAGTTCTCCTCCCTAACCAACTCAATCACCGAGTTCCACACCTACCAACTCGGCCCCGGCCGCTGCTCCTCCCTCCTCTCCCAACGCATCCACTCCCCTCCAGACACAGTCTGGTCCATCGTGAGACGCTTCGACCGTCCCCAGACCTACAAACACTTCATCAAAAGATGCACCGTGGAAGAAGGCTTCGAGATGAGAGTGGGGTCCACGCGTTACGTGGACGTGATCAGCGGCCTTCCCGCGAACACGTCGAGGGAGAGGCTCGATCTCCTCGACGACGAGAGGAAGGTGACGGGGTTTAGCATCACGGGAGGGGAGCACAGGCTGAGGAACTATAAGTCGGTGACGACGGTTCACGGGTTCGAGAAGGAAGGGAGGGTGTGGAGCGTTGTTCTTGAGTCTTATGTTGTTGATGTGCCGGAGGGGAACACGGAGGAGGATACGCGTTTGTTTGCTGATACTGTGATTAAGTTGAATCTTCAGAAGCTTGCGACGATTACTGAAGGTATGTGTCCAGGCGGGGGAAGTAACTCTCCGGTGATGTGAAGTTGATGAGAGGCGAAAACAAATTGGGGGATTTTTCATCTTTTTGTTCTGTTTAATAATTTTCTTTTTATTTACTGAATTGTAATTTGATTTTTGTTGTTGTTATTGTTCTCCTGGAAAATTGGAAAGAATGTTCGGTAAGTTAAATTTAAGTAACGTTAGAATAGCTGTTTACTTTTAACTTTTAAGTCATATGAGGAAAAAAACTTGATCTGGCACTTCTAATATTTGTTCATAGTGCAAGTAGCTAGTGTGTGTAACAATTTTTTCATCAGCAAATAGAAGGGGAAACACATTTTAAATTAAATGTTGTAAAAGTCATTGGCGATTCATCAATTTAATTTTTAATTTTTTTTTTGTTGTCGTTTGACAGCAGATATTCAACTGATTAAACATTTGTCGTGAACAAATCACTCCATGAATATAGTTTGAAATTGACTGTGAGTAAACCCATTTTTATTGAGTGTGAAATTGAGTGGAATTAGAAAGATTTTACTACAAAAAAAAATTTGGAATGGGAATTATAATGGTATTTAAAGTGGGGTTTTAGTGGTAAGCTACATTAAGTTTCAATTTAATAATTTTGATTATTTTTGTCAAACACCATAGTCCTAAAAGGTGTATTTTATTTATGCTCATTTTTGGGAGATGAGTTGGGCATTTAGTCGGAAGGGTTTGAAAGACAACCAGGCCCATTAATAAGGTACTAATTTTGCGAAGTTGAAGTCGGATTATGAGATTTATTGTTCTCATTTTTTTTACTGAAGGGAGTAACATTTTATTAATGGAAAGGCATATATACCATAACTAAATCGAAGCAAAAGGTGAGAATCTGAGGATGTTTCTCGTATTATTCCAATAGGAAAGAAAGGGACAAATATAGTGGGTACTGCAAGTTGCCTGCCAACTTGGCTAATAAAAGAAAGTCAGAAAGTGAAATATAAATTTTATTGCTAAAGTGTAAATCAAAGGGCCAGACTTTAATGATATGATGTCTGTGAAGTGTGAACCAATTAGACGATTGGATTGTCTAGCACCACGACTCTAATGATTAACATCAACCTTCTTTTGTTTAATTATGAGTAGGATTGGGGTACCTAAAGTTTGAAAAACTATCATCCAATTTTTGTTTATGGATTTTTAAAAATGTAAACAAATTTTTACTTTTGAATTGTTTACGGATTTTAAAAATCCGTTTGCAAACTTTTATGGTAGTTGTTGTAATATTTTGGTAATCTTTCTAACTTATATGAGCATTATTATGGTTTAGTTTCTCAAACTAAGTTTCTGAACAAGATTATATTAAAATTTTACATATTTGTAAGAAATTGTACCACTAAATAGATGACAGATTGACAGGCGTGTGAAGAATTTTTGAACGTTTATTTTGAGAAACAATTTAATTTTACTCACTCTTTTTATGTTTTTTTTTGTTCAAACACTCTTTTAATGTTTTTTTTTTGTTTTATCATTAATTTGGGTGAAATAATCTCTCTCTCGAGATTCTTCTAATGCTTTAGGTATTATTTTTGAACATATGCTCTAGGTATTTGATAAATGGAAATGATGCAGAACATACATGATGGAGATAAAATGTTATACATATTAATAAAAATTGATATTATTTCTTCTACTTTATATTTATTTTGTTTTGCCATACATCATTTGATTATTTCTATTCAGAGCTTTTATTATTCAGTGAAAATATGCAGAGAAAAAGACGAAATTGGTGACGTAGACAACATAGTATAAATTTTCATGAAAACATGACTACACCTTGTCCATACTTCTCTATTCTAGGCTTAATACATATACATGCAACAATTTTTTTTATCAATATTTTCATGAAAATTCGATAGAACTATTTAATAACCTTTATGTAATACATACATGCAATTTTTTCATGAAAACATAACTAGTTACTATTACATAAATTGTTTTTACTATTACATAAATTGTTAACTAGCTCTTTTACATAAAGGTTGTTAAATTTCAAAATTAAATCCAAACTGAATACATAAATCGAACTGAGCGATTGTCTTCCTATTACATGTTACATTGTGTTTACAAGACTATCAATATACACTACTATCAAGCTATTGATTTTTCCATAAAGGACTGAGCAAAGGGAAGAAAAAGCCTGGTGAAGGCGGAGGTAGAGACTCGTTACCGCCAAAAAGCCGCGGTGAAAACGCGAAATTGGGTGATAACAATGGAAACGGCGATCTAGGCTGCGGCGATAGAACAAACTGTGAAACTGGAGACTGGAATAACATTGGATTAGGACCGGTTTGATGTGAAGGAAACAAACCAGTTGATGGCTGAACCGGGTTTTGGTTGTGTGGTTGAGGTTGGTTCCCACCAGGGCTTGATTCGATTAGGTAACGCATATAAGCCGAGATTGGAGATTCAGCCGGGTTGATTGATAATTGGTTAACAGGGTGAACCGGTTCAGAGGCCATTGGATTCGATTGAACCGGATGTGGAGGTGGAGGGCGGTTGACTTGAGTCAAAGGAGCCGGCCTAACTTTGACCAACCGTGAATTTGGAGGTTTTGGCGGGTTTGAGTTTGTTGACTGTGGAGGATTGACTGCAGAAGCTGAGCCAAGTCCGGTTAACTGTTGAACAATGGATCTGAAGTCGGTCTTGTTGATGTTATAAACCAAAGCTTGAGGATTTTGTTGTTGATTTTGCTGGTTTGATGGTTCTTTACGGATATTTTTCCCCATCTTATTCACACCTAGATGATGATGATGATTATCATTATTGTGATGTTCATCCATTATTAAACCTGAAACAAACTAACAAAAACAGAACAAAAAAATATATAAGAGATTAGCAGAGAATCCCCAAGGCCTTAGTATTTTAGGTAACTACAGTTTCTGGAAACAGATTTGAACAAAGAAAATCTGTTAGACAAGCGAGATCATATGGGTTTTAACCCTTTTTAACGAAGAAGGGAGCTTACGCGTTTTAGAATTTGACCGAAAAATGCAGATTTGTTAAAGAAGAACAAACCAAAGAGGCTTTAAGATAAAAACAAAGGAGAGTTCGACTTTCTTGACTTTCTTGCGCTCATAGCTCCATATATTTCTTTTAAAAATTTAACATTTACAATCTTAATCTCATAGTTATTCCACTAACCAACAAGTGGAATAAATATAGAGCAATTGCATTGTATAACCATAAAACAAATTTTTATTGAGTCATTGACTATCACCTTTTCTTAATTAAGTAACTGGATATGTCTTCTAACTTGAAATGTCGAAACAATCCTCTACTAGCAATCGTTTCGTTAAGTTTGCAGTAAAGCTTCACCCTATATGTGTCACATCTTGTTTTTATATACCGATTAGTTCCACAGTCTTGTTATATTTGCTCTTGTGTTTATATATTCCAAATGTATGTTACGTTATTTTGCTTTGTACTTATGGAACAAGACACGAAGACGAATTTATATTTCATGACTCCGAAGGGTTATCTTCTCAAGCAACAATAATTATGGTTGTTTGGCAGGAGCTTGGAATTATATTTATCGAGAAAACACACTTTTGTGGATCAAGGGTTATCTTACAAGATCTTAAGTACTACAACAATATGATCGAAATTGGAATAATTAAACATTAGAAATTTGAAATAAGAAGACATTGACTAATAACCCGAAATGCATGAACTCGGCTACCGACTCATTTTGAAATACTGATAATGATCATTGCTGTTGTAATTAGCATCAGAATCCAGGTGATGAAGAACATGGTTCGCATTGTTTTCTTTGACCCCTCCCATAGCTCACCAATTTGGTTTCCACATGGCTGTATTTCCACATCGTCGTTCCTTTCTGTAGAAGATCGTAACGAGTCGATCACAGCATTGCTTTCCGCCAAAGTTGCTCGCAAATCTGTTGTTTCACGTTTGTAGCGCCTGATTTGATTCCTTGCCTCTAGTAAACTAACCTTTTGCCAGTTTGATGGTTCTTCTTTGTCTACCCAGCTGACAAATCCGTGGACCTCACAACGGTTAAAACGCCGCCCCGGGTTTTCGTCTGACCATGACATTGTCACGTTGGTATGTCTTGAACACCAACATGGTGGTCCAGGAACAAGTGTCTTAATACCACTTGAAGATGAAGAGGATGCAGACGTTGACTTACTCATCTTCTTGACTTTTCTTACAGAAGATGTGTTTGTGTTGCTGTGTGTGTTGGGAAACGAAGAACCGATTTTTACACTTTGCTTATTCTGACCTTTTTACTAGTGCCCCTTGCAAATTGCCAAAAGCCAAGACAGGTGTCACTCATCCGACTGATCAAAGTAAAATATCTTCTTGGTTTGGTTTAACCGTAATCGTCTTTCGATGCTATTCTTTGGTAGTTACCACTTATTTGACTAATGCTAACCAAAATTATTCAAACCCTAACTTTATCTCAGTCCGGTTTGCTATGGAGGGAAACTAGATGGCAAAATTGAATTTAAATACATGAATCGTGTCAGTTCACGTCATTTCAGCCGGCTAAAACAAGACTCCTATGATGTTATAGGGTCAGACTACGATATGAGCTGGATTCACATCTCCTGTGTATCTGTGTTTATATCTCCGGTTTCCACCACACATCTTGCTATAAATCAATACTCCCTGTCTTCATCTTCCATCAGGAAAAAAATACTTTTCCAGTTTCTTAAAGTTTATACCGGGAGTTTGAAGAATCTCTCCTCAAAAGGTAATCCTTGTATCTATTTGTTTTTCTCTAAGAGCTTTAAGGTTGTCGGTCTATTTTTGGTTCTGTGGGGTCTTTTTTATGAACCCTAATTTCGAACTTTTTCCTCTCAAGATATAAAAATATACCGTCTCGCCGATCTATTTCCTTTTAAACTTACAATCACTTATTTGCTTCCACAGATGGGAAGGATTTTGCACCTTGAACAAGGAGTGTGGGTAAAATCGGAGTTGGGAAACTGGTCTTTCGTGAACAGTAATGATTACTACGGTGAAGCTATTCTCGTCCGCGAGAATGAGTCTTTTGAGGACTTGCAATCTATTGTGCGGGTGAGGTTGGAGCTGGGTCCTGATACTCCCATTGCGTTAACGTACCAGTTTCCTCAGTGGATGTTTCATCCTGATGGTCGTAGACCTCAACCTGTTAACATTATTGAGTCCCGAGATGTTGAAGTGATGATGAGTGTTCGTGAGTTCGATGAGGTGCTTGTTCTCTACGTTACCTCTGGACCTGAAGATGTTGCTCGTTACCAGTTCTTTTGCCGTACTCCTTTCACTCTCGGAAACACAACTTTCCTTCAACCTGGTGTCTCCGAGGCTGCGCATCGTCAGTTTATTAGAGGTTAATTTTCTTCCAAAGTTAACTTTATCTTTCGCATCACACTATTTATCAAATATAGATTTCGTGTTTAAAGTTTTTTACCTTCACGCAGATCTGTCTGGAAGGCGCCCAATGAGCTGTGCCACAAGGATGTTGGAGCTTTTATGTGACCAACAGCAGCTTCTTGGCATTTACCGGCTTTCCATGGAAATTGACCTTGCTCTCTCCTCTGCTCCTACTAATGATGCAACCACCCCGGTTCGCAACATGGAACCCCATCTGCCTATAATCTCCCTTGCTGGAAATCTCCCAAATGCTGACGTTCTTGTTAACCCCACCGTATCTCCCACCCCCGCTCCTGCTAATCTAGTTGGTAATTATCACTTCATTCATAATACTTATTCATCACTCATGTTGCCATATTTATGTACTTTAGCTATACTTTCTTTATTTTTGAGACTGATATTTGTTATTTTCATTTCGTGACCAAGCTCTTGCTGGAAACCCGGCGCAACAGATGCCCTTCACACCTGTCTCTCCTGATCACTCCTCTGACATATTCCGAGGTGCTAGTCTTGACGTTGAGAGAGCACGTTATCTCAACAAGCCACATCCTCATTGTGCTGAAATGACAGACGATGCTAATGACTGGGAAGCGTTTTATGAGGTGAATGCTACCACTTCTACACCTCCTATCTTACCCTGCCCAACTTCTCCTACACCTGGACAGACCATTCATTCCATATCTGCAGAGATACCACCACCGTCCAATCGTGTTGTCTTTCAACCGAAAGCCGTTGCTCTCTCTTTCTCTGACTCATCCGATGAGTGCCTTATAGTCACTGGTGACACCTGTACGTAGACCTCTCTGATTTATATATAATATAAGACTTCAAAAGTTACAATAACCATATTTCATTACGTACTTATCGATGTAGCAGGTCCTACTTCTTTGACCCAATCAAGAAAGAAATCATCTTCCAAGAAAGATACTGACAACCTCGTCTCTGATGATGTGGATATGGATGGTGGTGGTCCATCTCTCGACCTAAGTTTAGGCGTTGGCAGTCACCGTGGAGGGCCGACTATTGTTGTCGTTGATGACTCTTCCTCGGAAGTGGGCGATGCAACTGGTGTGTTTGGAACCCCGCGTTAGTTATCTAAGTTTAAATATTGTCCTTTTTTGTACGTCCACCTTAATGTGTGTAAGACTATCTGGAATATCTATGTGTGCCTTCGGAAGTGTGTGTTTTTTTTTCATGCCCATTACCGGGCAATGTGTTGTGAAATATTTTGGACTAAGTATTATAAACCTTGTTTAATAATGTTACCACTCTCATACCCTGTTTTTCACTATCATGTTTATTGTCTAAATGTAGGGATTGGAAATAATCAAACAGATGATATTTTCATAGGCATGACCTTCAAATCAAGAGTAGCTTTCAAACACCACATTGCCATCCATGCTATAAGAAACAAGTTCCGATTTCGTGTCACACGATCTGCACCCGATGGCATGGTGTTAAGGTGTTATAGCAAGACTTGTAAGTGGCGTGTATACGCTGTACGCCTGAAGAATGTCGATGTGTATGAAATACGTCGTCTAGAGTCCCAGCACTCTTGTTCTGTGGATGACCGAGCAGGTATGTGTAACTATAATATCATTTACCGGCTTACAAATGTTTGTAACGGATTACAAGTTCGATATCCGGATTTATATTAGTCAAATATAATTATCAACTTTTAACATGCGTCCTAAGTTTGGGTTTTACCGAATTTGTTATGTTCCTTAGTAATTAATATCCCAATATCACTTCGTTATTTACATACGTGAAGGTATATACGTCAAAACTATTTATTAGCATGTTATAATTGTTTCTCATCGATGAAAAATATGATATCCTGTTTTCTGTGTCTTCCGTTATCAAAGGATTTAATTTACCAATCAACCTAACCAAAAACATGTGTTACACCCAAACTCTTTATTAAACTATTTTACTATCTCTAACGTGTTATCACAGTTTCGCCGGGCAATATTTTTATTAACCGGGATCATTTTTCTGCTAAGTGACAAATGAGTAACCACTTAACATACCATAACATGAAACAACTATTACCTCTTAAACAAGTGGTTAACCGGTTTTAAAGTCCGAGTCATTTGTTAATTGCAAAATATGTAATCTACATAGGTTAATTTTCCTACTTGTACATCCATTCAATCATTTGCACTACTAAAATCCTATATATGATTTTTTAAAATAAGTCACATTTTTTTTTTCGTTTTTTACACACTAAACACTTCCCTACTATTATCCGGTTTTCATTTAACGGTTCCTCCCGTAAACTAAAAGATTATCCGGTTAAATGGTGTTATTACAAGGATAATATCTACGACTACAAACACCACAAATGGTACCTTAACATATTCAAGGGGATCATCATTCATTTCTAATTTACATATGAGTAACCACTTAATATACGAGATCATGAAACAAATATTAGCTCTTAAACAAGTGGTTAACCGGTTTTAAAGTTCGTGTCAATGGCAAAATCAGAATCTTACATAGGTAAATATTTCTACTTGTACACCAGTTAAATCATTTGCACAACTTAAATCCTATATATGAGTTTGTAAAAATAATTCAACCTTTTTTTTTGTTTTGTACACCTGAATCACATCCCTATTATTATCCGGTTTTCAATTAAAAATTGTTCCGGTAAAGGAAAAGATTATCCGGTAAATTCATTCATTTGCACTACTAAAATCCTATATATGATTTTTTAAAATAAGTAACCTTTTTTTTTTGGTTTTTTACACACTCAACACTTCCCTATTATTATCCGGTTTTCATTTAATTGTTCTTCCCGTAAATTAAAGGATTATCCTGTTATATGGTGTATTTACCAGGATAATATCTACGACTGTAACCACCACAAATGGTACCTTAACATATTAAAGGGGATCATCATTCATTCTAATTTACATATGAGTAATCACTTACTCTACGAGATCACGAAACAAATATTAGCTCTTAAAGAAGTGGTTAACCGGTTTTAAAGTTCTTTGTCATATGCTAATTGCAAATTCTGAATTTTACATAGGTCACTATTTCTACTTGTACACCTGTTAAATCATTTGCACAACTTAAATCCTATATATGAGTTTGTAAATATAATTCCAGCTTCTTTTTGGTTTTGTACACCTGAAACACTTCCCTATTATTATCCGGTTTTCATTTAAAAACTGTTACGGTTAAGGAAAAGATTATCCGGTAAATTCACCGACTGAAGTAAAATATTATCCGGCAATATCTACGACTAAAAACGGACATGTTTTAAACTTCCACGTTTAATAGTACACTATTTATGGAACATTATCCATCCTCTTTTTCCCATCTAATCTTTTGTAAAAATTAGGTTTACATCCCTTCAACTTGCTTTTGTAGGATATCAATCTCAAGCCACTCACTCTGTCATTGGTGAAATGATGAAGGCTAGGTTTTCCGGCTCCGGAGGTGGACCTAAGCCACAAGAGATTATGCAGGTAATGCAGGGGGATCACAATGTTAGAATTTCATATTGGAAGGCATGGAGATCTAGAGAGGTGGCTCTAGATTATGGGAAAGGAACATCTGGAGCTTCCTATAATCTTTTACCCAACTATTTGGCAAGACTTGTTCATGCAAACCCGGGAACTTTGACTCAACTTGAAACAGATTACGTGGAAGGTGTTGGCCACCGATTCAAGTATATGTTTTTCGCTTTGGGTGCCTCTGTTACCGGCTTCTCGGTCATGAGAAAGGTTGTAATTGTAGATGGTGCTCATTTGAGGGGTAAGTATGCTGGATGTATGCTCACTGCTTCAGCTCAGGATGGAAACTACCAGGTTTTTCCTTTGGCTGTAGCTATTGTCGACAGCGAAAATGACAAGGCATGGGAGTGGTTCCTACGTAATTTGATGAAAATAGTACCAAACTCGCATGATATTGTTTTCATCTCCGATAGACATGCTTCCATATATGCTGGCATTGAAAAGGTATATTACTGCTTTATATCTATTTCACAATTTCATCATCATAATTAGCCACCTATATTTTCAGTGTTCTTACATTTCTGACTATTGTGCACTCAGTCAGTATCATACAAAAAACTTGTAATTTTTCCCTGTCTCATTATTTTTCTATTTATTTGTTTTCTTTTTCTATGTAGGTCTACCCTTCTGCTAGGCACTGCGCATGTGTACTCCATCTTAAAAGGAACATTAAAACCTACTTCAAAGACAAGCACCTTAGTTATCTGGTGGGTAAGGCAGCCCGGGCTTTCATGCTTTCAGAGTTCTACAAAGTATTCAACGAAATTAAGGCCATCAATCCTTCATGTGCTGAATACCTTATTGGGATTGGGTTTGATCATTGGGCACGATCACATTTTCTCGGTGAGCGGTACAATCTGATGACCAGTAATGTGGCTGAGTCTTGGAACTCCGTGCTTCGCGAAGCTAGGGCCTTTCCGATCCTATCTCTTGTTGAATTTATTAGGGGCAAACTGATGAGTTGGTTTGCAGTGCGTCGTGATATGGCCATCAACTCTTCTAACAAGCTTTCTCCACGTGTTATGGATGTACTTGCATGTAACTTTGATCTCAGTGGGGGTTTTGGTGTTGAAATGATAAACCAGTCTCAATACCAAGTTGTGGACAAGGGGGGTTTGGCGTTTCATGTTAATCTATCTTCAAGGACGTGCAGCTGTTATCAATTTCAATGCTTGAAGATACCTTGTCCACATGCTGTCGCAGCGTCTGTCGTGGCTAAAATCAGTGTCGAATCACTTGTCTCCCAAGAATATAGTATCTCAAGTCTCGTACTTGCATATGAGAAGGAAATATTTCCTGTAACGGAGTGCGTGGACGTAGACTTGCTCTCTGATAACGTTGAAGATACTCCTCTTCATGTTGTCCCTCCGGCTTCCAGACGTCCACCAGGGAGGCCGAGGAAAAATCGTTTCCTATCAAGGGGAGAATTTACTGTAAGTCTGTCAACTTTTATAATTGTAAGGTACCACACATCCATGCGTTGATCTATACACAATGCAGGTGAAACCGGCGCGTAAACTCCACATTTGTAGCCGTTGCAAGCAAAGTGGCCATAACAGGGCCACTTGCAAGACTTCTATATGAAAAACTCTTGCTATTGTTGGCTGTTTGGGTGGCTCGGATGATGAAGGTGTATGGTAGGAATGGATTGTGCTGTTACTGGGCAGCAAAAGAATAAGCGATGTATAATATCCAGCTAGGTTTGAGGCAGGAATGTAATCTATTTCCCGAGTTTATGCTGACATTTAATAAGCCAACTTCATGTATGTTTCGGATTGTACCCCTTTAATATGAAGATTCGGTAATGCTATTATCCTCCTGTATCCGGATATAAAAATGTTGGAAATACTGGTTATACAATTTTTATCCAGGTAATCGTTTATCCTATTTATCTAGATATTTCAATGGTGGAAATCCTGGTTATACTACTTTTATCCATATAATAATTGGTATGGTTAAATATTCTGAGTAACTATATACCGCGTAGAGCACCAATGTGTTGTTAAATTTTAACTTTTTTTAAATTTTTTTCCCGAGTCTGCCTGCAGTCCTTATCAGATATATAACCAGATGAATGAGTTCATTCCTGGTTATTTTTAAAATAAACCGGATTTGGTTGTATATTACATTAGTTGTTGGAAACTATTATTTACCGAATTCCGGTTCTCCACACTGCTGGAATGCAACCTCCCAAGTTATGCCAGTTCCCAGCTCCATGATTTATAGTATATTCATCTAAACCAAACTCTAATTAACGCCTTTCAATGGACGATTTTGTCATCAGTACATGCCAAATCTAAACTTAAAATTACAAATTTTTATAATAAACGTACTACTTCTATTAAAAAACATTATCAATTTAATACATAAGAGTCTTACTAAACCAGCATCTCGAAATTTTATCCGATAACACCTGAACATAAAAACTGGCTATATCACAAACCATTTTCACCTACACCTACTCCACACCACTCAAGTCATAAGCAGTTACTGCTGCAGCCCTTGATTCTTCAGGGACAACATCCGGACTAATGCCCCAGCATGCTTCGATGCCGTGAATCGCATGTGTTCCCATTTGAACTACGGCCATCATACCAGTATCGTTGATATGTATGTTCTGAGTAAGCCCTTGCACACGCTCAACTGCCATCCCGTCCATGTTTCCTCGTCCTGCATCATGCAACCCCTGTTTCAGAAGATACGGAAATATTTCGCATAGTGGTTGTAGCTCGGATATGACGTAAGTTTCACTGCAGTGGGAGACATTGCTGTCGAGAACCAACACCTTCCACCTTGCACAATCTATCACCAATCCAACCCAGTTTTTCTTCCCCATGTTGAACGGTATGTAGTATCTCATCGGATCTGGTTCACCACCTATCTTACACCCTAGAGACTCTACCATTGTTTTGGGAAACGAAAACTCCATCCTATTGCTCGCTGTTGAGAATCTTTGGTGAATTCTTGAAATTGACGACATGAAACGACTGTCAAGGAGCTTTCCCCACGTCTCTGCATTGCCCTTTTCAATTTTCGACTGCACTATCCTAAGCAAGTGCATCATTATATCAACCACCTGCATTTCCACATCTATTAACATATTTTGGTTTACACTTTTAAAAAATTGAGGGCACGGAACTACAATGGTAGGTTACATACCCTTGCTGGTTGCACTCTCTTGCGGTCTATTATGTCAATCAGATCCTTTGCTGAGACGGCAATTCCGGAGACATTTATAATGCTACGTAGAAGAAGAAGTTAGTTTATGTGATCACCGGTTTCTAACAAAATTATTGAATTAAGGAAAAAATATTAAAATTACTTACAAATGCTTTTTTAGTTTTTTCTCAAGATCTTCAAATTTCCTCAACGTTAATTCCTCATCTCCAGTGGCAAACACGCGTTTCTGGTATTCTCTAGCCCGAGTCACAAGTATTGGATTACATTGGTAGTCGGTTAGCAACAACGGTGGAATGGTCCTCTGCCTTTTGCTTTTCCGGCAAAACATGTTCGGTCCACCATTTTCAGTTCCAAGTGTCGTCATATGGTTTGATGTGTCATCATATGCGACATTCACATCGTCACCCTGAGTGTTGTTTTCTTGAGTCAGTCCCAAGGAAAACGATGGAACTTCCGCTTCTTCTTCTGTTGTCACCGGTCCGTTTTCCTTCAATTAAACGCATACGTTATTGTTGGGTCTGTAGATATTAGATACTAGTGAACAACGTGTTGTTCTTCCCTCATATGTACCTTCTCTGTTATCCTTGTAATGCTGTTGTCAATCTTCTCGTTCCTAGCCCGGACCGATTGAATGTTATGGGAACTCTCCTCCACCTCGTTATCCATGCCTTCATTTTCCTTGGCTGAGAGTTGGTTGTTCAGGCCATTCTACGGATTAATTTATTAATATTAGAATGGTTGAAATTATAAACATATCTATTTTATGCAATACTGTTGACTATGACAACATGGGTACAATCTAGCTATAGTATTTTAAGCCTAATACATGAATTTTAAATACCTCGTTTCTGTCTCCCTCTTCCATAACCTCCCCTCCTTCTCCTTCCACATCCTGTTGTACAATACAACATTTATCAACACATTACTATTTCCAATATTTGCCTTCTTTACAAATGCTCGTTCTCTTAATGGTACCTTAGCTTGAAATATGTCATATCGTCGTTTACTTGTTTCGCTATGAGCTGAATTCGATACACCTGCACTTGGTCCCTTTGTTTGAGGTGTCATCAATGCACTCTGGACATTGCAATTGTTGCTTAAGGAAATCCTCTGAAACGGCAAGAGGAGTACAAAATCCAGTTATCAATTGATATTACTTTTTTGTACATATAAATCTGGTAATTTTATTTAGTGACTTACCACGTCAGCTCTTGCCGATTTTTGTGGGGTTGAATAGTGGCTTATGTTCTCTATGACGTCTCGTATACTTGCCTCGTGCTCACTCTCTTCATCACCAGCGTCATTTAGAGTTTCTTTTCTACTGGTCAAATCTAACTGAGCGGCTTCTCGTTGCTTTGCTACTTCTTCTGCAATCGTTATCGCTAAGTTCTCCAGCACACTCTTCCGCAATGCTTCATACTTCTCCTCAAAAGTGGATTTCACGGTTTCCTCCAACTTCACACACATCTTCTTCATCTCTTCCATGGTTACCACTACCTCCTCCACCTTACTCTCCAATGCAATGACTCTCCTTTGGAGTTTCTCGATATCATTGTTCTCCGCCCGTGACGTTTCTCCTATCCTACAATCTGTGGCATTCTTTCTTGGTTTTCGGTCCTTACCCTTCTCCTTCCTTTCTTCTTTCATCTTCTCAACATCACGTTTACTTGCACCACCCTTGAACATACCCGGTGTGAAGATATGCCCCTTTTCTATTAGACTCTCAAGGTAGTCTACTTTCTTATCTTCTATCTCATCCCTCCAAGTCAGTGTTGCTTCATCAATTGGGTGCTTTGGATCGTGATCTATGATGCATTTAACAAAAACCTGCATTGTAAGGTCATAGCATCCGGTTAATTTCACTCAAAATAACAAAACAAATTTATGATACACAATGATTATATCTTTCTTACATTCTCCTTCTTGTCTATGTTTCTGGCATGGCTTGGGCTTAATGTATGTTTCTTACTAGATCGCTCAGTATCGTCCTCTATGTTGTCTTCGCTGTCAGATTCTGAAGAAGAACAACTCTCTTGTACTATTTCCGTGAGTGAAGGGACAGCCTCAACCAATACTAGTTGTATTGCTAGCGCAAAACCCTTAATCGCAATCGTATTTTGTGAGAGACTCACCTCGTCTCTTTCTTTGATGCTTCCCATTAACATTTTGAATGCCACTCGGCCCCAAGGGTATTGGAAAAACTCATCTAAATCTTCTATTGCTTCTGCATGCTCTCTTGAGATTTTCATCTTCAGATTCGTTGGGAGGAGTATTGCAGACAATATTGCTAGGCATGCATACTTCACTCGAATCTCCTTGTCTTTAACCGTCCTTTTTTTAAGCATCTTCACAACAGAAGCTACTGTTACGACATCTACTTTTCCAAATAAATCTGGCCAGTAAGGTTTCTCAGAAAGTGTTGCCTTCAATTTCATTCTTGACTTCGGCGGATAATTGCTACACGGTAAACCGGTCACGATTGCAAACTCACGCAATGAAAAACGAATAGGGTGCCCTGCGAACCTAAACCAAACCTCGTATTTCTTGCCAACCTTCAGTTGCCGCGACATGACATATCGTGCAAATCTCCCTGAAAATAATGGCTTCTCCGCTATTTCCAGCATTTTCCCAAACGAAGACTTCTGGATTATGCACCTCTCGTCCGTGTCGAGACTATTAAGAATCCGTCTTAGTGCTCTTGAAGACTGGTACGTTAGCACTCGGATTCCGACTGGTTCCTCACCGGTAGCAAACATCATTCGCGGGACCATTGAATCGCTAACCGGCGACGGTGTGGTTTCTTCATTATCACCGGATTCCCCCGTCATCTTTCCTCGCTTCAGTTAGAAGAGGACGCGTCTTCCCGTCTTCCAGATCTGAAAATAAGAGAGAGAATTTAAATGTGAAGAAATTATTGTTTTTGACTAACAAATGAAAAGCCTTTGAATTTGAATATTATAGGGTACTATTGACTCTGAAGCTATAGCATAGGCCACCTTCCAATTCTGACATTTGCATACGAAATCCTTATGAGGAAGTAGGGGCATCCACGTAAAAACACCACTCATGTTTCTTGCACTCAATATACGTTACTACCTAGCTAATTATCTTCTTCTTCGACGTTATTCGCCAAAATAGCTCATAAATATATCAACAAGTTGAGTATTCGTGTCAATAACATAAATTTGTTGTAATAGGATTTAAAACAAGTTTGTATCCAGAGCCCGTGTTAATGTTTTTTTTTTTTGCCCGTGTTATTGTTTAATATTTTAGGTTTCAGGAAATTATATAGCTGCCTATAGTATCAGAATTAATTCCTAATTATGACACGACGCTGTTATCATCTAGCCTGTTTAAAACAAAATCAGCACGTCAAATCCGCATTATTTTTTCGAAATGTAGTGCGAAAGTTAGGCCCAGTTGCACTGATGATTTCCTTGACTTTCAAGTCGAGTCACATAGATAAAACTAAAGATAACCTTTGTTGTTTGTTTTTCCAAGTTTCATTTGTTGTGTTGTTAAAACATAATTTTTTTGACAATAATAACTTCAATACATTTCAAGTTGAATAATACAATAGATAGGGCTAGAACATTTATCCGGGATTCGGATTTGATCTGAGATCCGCTCTGGATCCGTTTCGAAATTAGGATATCGGGGTGTCCGGATTCAAATCCGGATAATAAAATTTCGGATACGTACAAACCGAATCCGGATATCTTAATTTTTAAGTCCGGATATCTGGATTCGGATCCGTATTTTAGATACAAATAAATGATTGTTACTTAAGTCAAATACATGAATTAGGTAAAATCAAAATTACATGATCAAACTGGACGTTAAGTCTGAACTGAACTGAAACATTAGTCAAGTAATTAAAACTTCTGAACAGAAAAATCGACTTTCACTGGCTTCAATGTAACTGTTATATAATCAAACAGAGAAAATATAGTGCTAAACTGTAAAGAAATAATAGTTATACGTTCAACTTTCATACCACTAGTTTTTACATGTTCATTTGCTCTCCTTTTGACTCCTTTTTCTTCCTCCAAGCTTCGATCAGATTTTTGAGGGATCCAACAACGTCAATTTTATGGTTCATGGCCATCAAGTTCTATGACACATCAGCTTGGGAAATATGTGTATCCTTCTACATATATTATATTTTTCTGAACAAATGCTAATTATCAAAATTCATGTAATTTCCGGCAACAATCTTCAACGCAACATAAGTGCAGCACGACAACTTGATATGCACATTTATTTTTTTGATTAATAACCGTGAAATATCAAAAACTTTCTAGGTCCTAAGATTAATCTCACGAATTCCATGAAAATCTAAATTTTCTTATCTTTTAAGACGTCTATGGGTGATCAATGCTACTCCAATTCATGGCGTAACTTGATGTTCACATTCTTGCTCTCCTTATGAAAATCAGGTGATATTTTACAAGTGGATTGTAGTGTACACATTATATCCTTACATAAATAAATTTAAAAATTGATGACAAAATAAAAATTACCATATATTCATATATGAAATTTGTTAATGAAAACAATATTTTCTAAATATTGTGAATGCATATATCATATTTAAAAGAATAAGTTTAAGTATAACGAAAGTACATATAAATTTGAAAATCAATTGTTTAAGATCCAATATATTTAAGAAACTTCATTCTATATCATAGAACAAACATAGAATATGTTAAAATTTTCTTAATAGTATGACAAACATTTCTAATAAGAATACCAAAATATAAATAACAAAAGTTTTCATTATTTCAAATGAGAGTAAATTAAACACTTTTTCGAATCTATACTATTAAAACAAAAGTCACAACCTTGATTCATGTGTGATTTTTTTTTCGAATCTATACTATTAAAAAAAATCAAATAGACATTCCTATATTTTTTTTCTTAATTACATCTAAACAAAATCTTTTCATATCTTTTATTTAATTATAAATATATATATATATATATTTCATTTTTCATTAAAACAAACATTTTTAAAATATGTAGTTACTTTGTATTTTAAAAATATAAATGTATATTTCCTTTTTTCACTTAAACAAACCTTTTAAACATTTAATTATTTCGTAATTATCTGAATATAAATGTATATTTCATTTTTACCAAAATAATTTTTTAAGTATCTAATTAATAATGTAATTATTAAACTCAGGTATTATTTTGTAGTGAATTTGTGATATTAATTTAACTAATATTTTTCAATTAAATCTAAAATCTAAGATTTGTTAATTCATAATTTTTTACCACATTGTTGAAAATATGTTATCAATATGAATGATCGGTCTATTAAAAATGCATTTAGATTATGTTATTAAATATAGTAGTATGTTTAATTTTATATTTCAATAATAGAAGTATGTGACTGTTTTGTTTTACAAAAAGATAATCAAGCTCATTTTTATATAGATCATATTCGATATTATACATTAATGTAATTGTTTTTCTCTCTTATCTTGTACAATTTTGAAAGTGCAATAAGTATCTTACCAACTAATGCTATTAACAAAAATGACAAATGAATGATTGATAAATATCATTCATATGAATACTTTTATTTACAGTGTGTTTAATATCAAATGTAGTTGTAGGTTTAAGTGTTAATTATATAATTTGATGTATGATAGATGAAAATTTTCAAATAAAAATTTTAACATTGAATAATTCATTGTAAATAATCTAAAAATTTTGGGGGTAGTAAAGTCTAAATCAGCAATAGTCAATATAAGAAACCTAAAAAAAAATAATAATAAAGAGAAAATTTAGGTTTAAAAAGACAAAAACAAACACAATGCATTGCAACTTTCGGTTAGATAATTTAAATGAAGCCGACGTTTTATAAATTACACTTAATATAAGTTATTCGGTCAAAGATTTAATTCATAAAAATAATTCGGTTAACATATATGTATGACCAAAACCTGAAATACAAATAAAATATTAAGGAAAATAATATCTAATTTAATATTAAACTGAACAAGATTATTGTAAATATACATAATATAAGGTTTTAGTTAGTGTTCATGTTTTAATAAATGTATCACTAAAATTTTGAAACAGCAAATTAAATTAATGCATGCAAACTATAAAATTGTTATGTTTAAGAATATTATATTAAACTACTAACAATATGATAAATATTAAAATTATATACTACTAATCATGTAAATTTAATAGTTGTATAAAATAAAATGAATCACCCGCACGATCACATTAAATTTAAAAATGTTTTTGTGTTGCTCACTAACTTTCCGACTCACACATTACAATATTACCACATCCATAATAAAATTACATCGGCTACATTATTTTTGCAAATGACAATGGCCAGACACATATGATGATGAAGTGTTTCATTGAATAAATAAACATCATGAGAATATTCAAAATGATATAGTTTCATAACTTTTTTAATAGCAAGTAAAAAAAAAATCAAAATATATGCAAAATAAAACTAAACAAACCACTAGTTTAAATAAATAGTATCCTAAAAGTTCATAACATGAGAAATGACTATTGTGACCAGATGAAAAGTGCTTCGTAATTGGTTTTAGGTTGCACAAAATTCATTTATAACGAACGATATAACCTATAAACTTCGATAGAGTTTCAATTAATACTCCATGCATATAATATACATACAAGTACAACCAAGATTTATTATTTTACTACCCTCTGCTGGTCTCCAACTTCCATGTCACTTAAACTTATGAAAAATACTAAAACTAATAACTAAACATGCTTCTCCTAATGAACAACAACATGAAGCTGGTGGTGATGCAAAATGACTAGTTACTAATTTACAAAGAGATCTCCTTGCCATAAGATCATACATTCATAACCCTCTAAGTTCGATCCCTTTTTCATCTCTTAAAGATGTTCAACTTTGTTCAATTGTCTCCTCCAACTTTCAACAATAAAGCAGCCTTGAGCTGATCATGATTGAAGAACTGGCTCCCCATCTTCACAGTAGCTTGTTGAATCATCAAATCATTCACCACAGATAAACTAGCGTGGTTCACTTCCAAATCCAGTTCCTTAAGTGCGTCCATGAATCTTGAGCCAGGATGATTCTTCTTGCTGCATTGCACACGTATCATCACATCCCAACCTATGATCTTCACATCAATCTCCACTTCAACAGAACTCGCGGAATCTTGACTCGATTTTCGTTCTTTCCCCCTCCTCGACCCGCCTCCTCCTTCCTTGCTCATCCCATCAAGCTGCCTCTGAATCTCTTCTTTGTCATTCTCCGCTTGTTGCAGCTTCGACTTCAGCTCGTTGATATACGAAATGGCGTCTCCAAGAAGAGAAGCTTTGTCCATTTTCGACACGTTGGGAACCACAGCTCTCAGAGAGTAGAATCTCTGGTTTAGCTTCTCCCTTCTCTGCCTCTCTGCTTCAACATGGTTCAACGGCTCTTCTCTCCCGTTAGCCGGTTTTCTCCCACGTTTCCTCGGTTTCTTCTCCGGTTCAACCACAATTGCTTCCTTAACCACCGACGCTTCAAGATCAGAATGATCAGACTCTACCGATTTCGCCGTGGATCGAACCACTGTGCTGAAAGAAACCATTCCTTCTTCATTGTTACTCCCTTTCGACGCCGGAGACCTCCTTCTATTGCTCTCCTCCGCCGCGAAACTAACCGTCTCATTCGGCTTCATCATCTTAGACGAACCAGCAGCTTGAAAATTCAATTCTTGCTCAACAAGAAACGTGTTTTTTCTAGGGTTCTCAACCGAGCTCTCGTTCTTCTCAAGCTTATGAGAACCGGACTGAACCGGTTCGATAACCGGTTCAGTGATCCACAAAGCCGGATCGTTCTCTCCTTGGTCCGGATTCAGACCACCAAACCCCCAAGAAGAAGCTTCTCCACCGTTACCGTTATTCGAATTAAACAGACTATTAACTTTATCCATCAGATCTGAGCTCTGACTTATCACTTCCGAAGAACCAAGCTCAACGACGCCGTTTTCCGCTGCGATACACACCATCGTCTGTAACCCGTAAATCTGACCCTGACTCGCACGCTCACAACCCGACCCGGTCAAAGCACCCGACCCGGATAACCAAATCACGCGAGAGTTTAAAAAAGACTCCCCGGGAAGACCAACACCGTTGGCGAAGCTCTGAGTCATCGAGACAAGAAAGAACCACTCCGTATCCGTAACCTCCTCGTCGTTACCTTCATCTCCTCCTCCTCCTCCGCCGCCGGAGATTAGCGAGTTAAGCTCACGGATTACCCTCTTCCGATGCTCCTGCTCCTCCGGATTCGAATTAGAGCTTTTCTTCTTCTTCTGTTTATCTTCTTCTCCTTTGTAGTATCCGTCTCCCCATCCGAGGACCACCGTGTTGTCTCCGGCGGGAGATTCGAAGTCGTGTGAGATCTGCCAGAAGATCGCGTAAGTCCAGCCTTCTCCGGCAGATTCGATTAGGGCTTGGAGACGTTGCTGGAGAGTGTCTTCGTTGAATTGGGAGAAAGAAGGGAGAGGAGGAGGAGGAGGAGGTGGTTGTGGCCAGAGAGATGAGTGGTGGTTTGTTCCGATGAAAGCTTCCATCGCGTTGTGGTTGTCGCCGGTGGCGGCTGTTGGCTCGTTGAGGAAGTAGTCGTTCATGTGAGCATCAAAAAGAGGTGAAGACTTTTCTTGGTCTGGATAGAGAGAGAGAGAGGAGGAGGTGACGTGTTTGGAGGAGAGTCGAAAGAGGAAACGCTACGCAAGATGGCGTTTAGTGATTGTCTGAAGAGGATTCTCTTCTATATTTTTATTTTTATTTTTTTTATATAAAGTAAAAATATGCTAAGAATTTGACAGTGGCAACTTGCAAGTAGTTGCAACTTCATATTATGTACCCATAAAGTAATAAATGTTTGGTTAATATTAAGAAAAACGTAAATTTAATGAATTAAATTATTTATAGTCCGACAAGAAATATTATTTATATGATTATTTTCGCTTGGACCACTCTTTTGTCCACCAGACATTAAAATTCGTTTCTATTCCAAAATTTGTGCCAGAGTTATTTGTATTTTTTTTAAAAAAAAATTATGTCGAAAAATGTATGAACCAAAATAATTTCAGAACATGACCATTCGTTTAGTTAGAAAACAAACTGAAATAATATTTTAATTAAAACTATGAAAAAAATGTTTGCAATCCAAAATATGTTCCAGAGTTATTTCTTTTGGTATCCAATATTATATTTAGAAAATCTTTTGTTAGTTAAAATAAACCAAAATACTAATTTGATAGATTGTTGACCAACAGATATTTTCGGTTTCAAAATTAGAGTTTGATACTGCTATTTTAATCTAGAACTTTATAAAGGCGACAAAATAAGATACTCTTCCTCAGATTATGCGTTCCAAAATTTACTATTATAAAGTACACAATTGAATAATTGATGAAATATATTAGTGAGAATGGTTCAAAAATATATGGTGAAAATGATATTGCTCTCAAATCTCAATTAAAGTCATATTCGGATTAATAAAAAAATATCATGTTGGGACTATCTTGTGTGCCCACTTTAATTGTTTGGGTCCTGGCTAGGCCAACTTCTGTCTGCTTTTCATGATTTTCTCACAAATACTGACATTTTTTGTATTAAAATCTTGATATTTTTTCATACAAGAGATACATCTTACATTATTCCCCATTTTTAATCAACAATTCTAACTTTTATACTGTTTTGCTAAAACATTCATAAACACCAAAATATTATTTCTACAAAGTTACAGATGATCACGACAAAAAAATACACATGATATTGACCATAAACATGATATCCATGAAAAGAAGAAAATTTCAGTGAAAAGGACAACATAAATTATTTAAGGGGAATTGGGCTGTATAGCAAAGAAAAAAAATGAAATTCACCAAATAGCCAATTTCCCTAACAATTCTATACACACCGTTATATTTATATAATAATACTGTATTAGCCTTCCTTTTCACCGGTAGAACCTGCAAAGACAAAAAAGTTAATGAATAATTATTGATTGTGAAACATATTACGTGGTTCTTTGTTGCTCACACACACTAACAAAATAAGTTTTTCATTATTAATATTTGAAAAGTGAATAAATTCTTTCAAAATAGATTTGAGCGACGAAGATGTTGTCAGAAAGTTTTGTGGAGGAGGAGAACGGCTTTCTGAAAGTTTTATTGTATGTGGAAGAAGATGAACCGTTATTGTATTCTATTCTATTATATGCATATAAAATAGAAATGTAATTATCATGTTCCATTCTATTTTACTCACAAATATGTATTATTCTATCTATTTTGTTCCATTCTATTTGGGTTTAGGGTCTATATTTGGGTTTAGTAATAAGGATTTAGGGTTTAGTATTTGGAAGGTGGGGTTGAGGATTGGGTTTAGTGACCCTATCATGTATCGTTCCATTTGATGATTAATAAAGAGTGTTCTATTTTGCTCACCAATATGTACTATTCTATCTATTTTGTTCCATTCTATTTAGGTATAAAATCTATATTTGGGTTTAGGGTTTAGTGATTAGGATTTAGGGTTTAGTATTTCGAAGGTGGGGGTTGAAGATTAGGTTAAGTGAACCTATCATTTATTGTTCCATTTGATCATTAATAAAGAGTGCACCAATATGTAATATTCTATCTATTTTGTTCCATTCTATTTGGGTTTAGGATTTACACTTTGGGTTTAGTGTTTAGTGATTAGTATTTAGGGTTTAGTATTTGGAAGGTGGGGTTTGTGGTTTGGGTTTAGTGACCATTTGATGATTAGTATGTAAGAATTGGATTTGGATATGTTTAATATGTAAGGTTGTAGATAAAGTTATAATTCTATACTATATCGGTGATATAGAATAGAACATTGAGTAGATATATATGTGATCAGTAAAAGTATGCGTGGATGACTCCTTCTATTGGCCACGTTATTCTTTTCTACTTTTTACCTGGTAACTGCAAAATTAAAGGACATAACCGGATAATTTATCGTATAAATGTTAGATACTAAATTATGTCACAATCAATGTTATTTACCTAATTTGTGTTCAAAATATAGCTAGTTGGCAAATAAGCCCATTATTTAATGCACAATATCAAATGGTTAAATTACGATGGCTAAGATGCTCAATTTCACGTGTTTCTCGTGGATACTGTAACTTACAACAAACTCTAGACCCACTAATCAAAGACTAACACCATATGATTATTATTTATAGTCATAACAACATAATAAATTAGTTGTATTCCTAACTTTAACCAGTTTTGCAAGCTATAAACTGTCATGTCACTGAACACAATGTAGCAAATGAATTATTTTTAGAGAGAAATATGTGTTGTAAACTCTTTTGATAAATTGGTCTTCTCGTTACGGCATAATAAATTAGTTGTATTCCTAGCTTTAACCAGTTTTGCTAGCTATAAACTGTCATGTCACTGAACACAATGTAGCAAATGAATTCCTTTTTTAGAGAGAAATATGTGTTGTAAACTCTTTTGATAAATTGGCCTTCTCGTTACGGCAAAACTTTGTGATTTGATCATTTATCTATTGTTTCAATAAAAATGTAACATAATCTAATTGTTTTTCTCTAGTGATCTACCTTTCAAACGACCAAATTTATTAATAATTTATAAAATATATTAAACTATATATGACGGTTAAGAGTTTAAAAAGTGGTTAGATTATAAAGAATGATTTAAGGTTTATAAATTTTGATGGGTTTGTTGGAATTTAGATTTTGGGATAAAATATAAATTTTGGAGTAAAAAGCTTACATATGGTAAACCAACAATTAAAATAAAAAATTTGAATAATGTTTATGTCACGGTTGAGCATTCGGAGAATCAATTGGATTTTGATTCATGTTCAATTAATTTCGGTTTTCAAGTTTATGAATTTCAATCTTATTCAGATATTATTTGTTGGATTCAATTTGAGTTTGATAACATTTCCAAAAAAACGGTTGAACTCAAAATAATTTTAGATTTCGCATTTTAATTAGGTTTTCAGTTCCAAAACACTACTTAGTGCTAAGTTAAATTCGGAAAAAATAAAGATCCAAGAAACAGAGACCAAAAATAGAAGAAAGGAAATAAGAAATGTTCGTATTATGATTCTTTTTTATTTTAGTGTAACTTTTGACAAGTGAAATTAAAGAATAAAGACAATGATTCATAGAACCAAAATCAAAACTATGTGCAAACACATCATATATCATAAACCCGAAGCAAATACACATTGAACCTGATAAACTCAACTATAGAGAGGAGGAAAAAGCACCAACTACCAAAATATATTAAACTAATTATTTGAGTAAATTATGCAATAGATACTTATTACATAATTATACTTTTGTTAGGTATAATTATGAAATCTTGAATATTTTAGGTACTTATTTGAGATTGACTTTAGAATAAGTATTTTTTTTTTAAATTGTTTTTTTTTTTGTTTTTTTTTTCAGATACTCTTTCGAGTTCGGATTTGACTTTGGTTCAGATTAAATCCATAAGCAAAAATATCATAAAACAAGTCTCATTTTCAGTATTTATGTCAGATTTTGATTTGAATTCATTTTTATCGAATCAGATTTGATTTGCATTGTTAGATTCGTTATTTGTCATCCCCTATTTTGTGTTGGATAAACACATATTGATTCTAAAACTTTTGAAAAATTTGGAAAACTAGAGATTTCCAAAAGTTCGTTACAATTTGTTTATTGTGTTAGCCTTTAAATATATATTTGTATAACGAAACAGAAACTATAGTTTTTCCGACAAAACAAAACATGTTGTCTTTACAAGTTTTTTTAACATTGAATTTCAACATCTGTCTTCAAATTGACTTGTTGACTATTGAAAATCAAATTGCTCTTCGATTTCCATCTTTCATAGAGTTGTTATTTTGATAGAGCATCAAATTATTGAAAGTTGAAGAAAAGATTCACATTGTCTTATAGAGCATCATAATGAAACATGGGAAGTTGTTGGGGAATCCTGAAAATCTCCAAGTTGCTACTGATAGAGGACAACTGAACAAAGTGTGGTTGGTACTTCTCTTCAGCAGCACAACAACAACGTTGACAGGTTTTACTAATCTCTATTCTGTTCTCGTGTTAAGCTTTGTCCCCAATGCATTTGCTACTTGTCTAGACGAGAGCATTAAATCTATGTCTTTAATTCTTAAAAAATTTCCTCTGTTGCACAAAATAAAACTGTCTTTTTAATGCTTATCTTGGCGAATGAGTAAGAAACCAACAATCTTCATATTTGATATACATCTCCTAACATGAAATGAGCCTCTTTATATGGGCCAAGACAGGTTCATTGTGCTTTGTAATGTTTAGGAGAAATATTAATCGTAAAATAAAAAATTAAAGTAACTTTACATGTTTTTTGAACACTGGATTTCATTCATTTGAATAAAACACCCGAAACAAATGTAGTAAAAAGAAATTGAAACCCATAACAGATATCAGTACGTACCATAAAAAGCTCATCAAGAGCACCCCGAGAGAGACCAAGCAAATCTGATGGACAAAACAATCTTCAACTTTCGAATTTAAACCAAAGCTATTTCTAAACCATAAACACACCATTTCAATCATCAACTCTCAGTCAAACAAATAATCTCATAATTTTGTTAAGTAAGTCCTTTCAGTCTCGTAAAAAAACAATTGTTTGGTACCATTAGTTCTATATAATGGTTAATTTTAACAAGGCTAAATCGATATTTAACTTATTAGGACCCGGATCACATGATCTTATTAGAAAATCATAAGGAAAGCATGAGAAGTTGTTGGGGCATGGGGGAGGGGGGGGGGGGAAGGGGATTATGAGTCATGTGAGATATGACACTAGTGAGCAAAGTACGGTTGATACTTTCTTCAGCAGCACAACAAAGTTGATAGAATACATCATTCTCTATTCCTATAGTGTCAAGTATTGCTCATGGCATTTGTATAAGATAAGAAACATGTAATCACACTCGCTTTAAAGCTCGTCTTGGCAGTTTTAGTAGGAAACCAACGATCATAAAAAATAGATTTTTTCTTCCGCTGTCATTAAAATAGGCTTTTCACATGGGCCATATAAATCAATTGAGTTTAGTATGGGCCTTTTCAGCTAAACCAATGTAAGGCCCAATGGTACTGAAATGTTAGTTAACACAACAAATCATAAAACGTAAAAGGTATATTAAAGTACCTTTGAAGCAAACAAACGAAAACACGAAAAAGAAAAAAAAAAAATCTCACCACTTTGATCCATCGTCGTCTTGTTTAGATCTCCAGATTTAGGTTTCTTCTTCTCTCATTCCGCAAATCTCTTCCACAGTTATGGCGACTGAGAATCACGCCGATAAGAACATTGTTTTCAAAAAGCTCAAAGCCAAATCCGAGAACAAGGTTAGCTCTCTCCCAATTTTTTTGGATTTTATTTAATCAGATCTGGAGCTAATAGGACCTAATCTTGAAGATTGAATATGTGATTGTAGGTGTGCTTCGACTGTAGTGCGAAGAATCCAACATGGGCGTCGGTTACTTACGGCGTATTTCTCTGCATCGATTGCTCAGCTGTTCATCGTAACCTCGGTGTCCACATCAGCTTCGTCAGGTCTGTAAAACGCACCGTTTTATTAAATGGATTAGTTCTAGCTTTTTAGCAATTTTGTGAACTTGTGGCTAGGGATTAGATCATTACAGGAATCAGCATATTATTGACCTGAACAATCTCACATGGCAGTGATGTGGCAGAAAATGCAGTTCTTATTGGCTGATTAAATTGGCGTCGTTTCTTATTAAGAGATGAGATTAGATCATTATTCCTTATGCAAACGGCGTCGTTACTTATTTGTTACTTTGATTAAGAGATGAGATTCTTCTCTAATGATTTGTATGGATCTTAATCTAAATTGAATTTCTAGGTCAACGAATTTGGATTCGTGGAGTCCAGAGCAGCTAAGAACAATGATGTTTGGTGGTAACAACCGAGCTCAGGTGTTTTTCAAGCAGCATGGTTGGAATGACGGTGGGAGAATCGATGCTAAGTACACTTCAAGAGCTGCTGATTTGTATAAGCAAACTCTCGCTAAGGAAGTTGCTAAAGCCATAGCTGAAGAAACTGCTTTATCATCATTGACCTCTCCTGTTGCTGCTTCTCAGCCAGTGGAATCGTCTGAGCCTCCAGCAAAAGAGACTTCTTTGGTTAACAAGCAAGAAGCATCTGTTACTACTGTCTCTTCATCACCAAAAGCTTCTTCTCAGGGAAATGTGGCTAGTACCTTTAAGAAACCTCTTGGTGCTAGAAAGACAGGGAAGACTGGTGGTGGTCTTGGTGCTCGTAAGCTTACCACCAAGGTAAAGATTCAACCTTTGTAAGAATTGATGTGTTGGCCGGCCCTCTTTCTCTTTTCTTGGGTTTTGATTAGATTAGTCTCTAATGTTGTGTAGCCAAAGGAGAACCTTTATGAGCAGAAGCCTGAAGAGCCTGTACCTGTGATTCCTGCTGCTTCTTCGACTAAAAACACGTCATTGTCATCTGGAACATCGTCTGCCTCTCGGTTTGAGTACTTTGATGAGGAACAGTCTGGTGGGCAGGGTGGGACACGGGTGCTTAGCCATGTCGCTCCACCAAAGTCGACGAATTTCTTTAATGAGTATGGAATGGACACTGCTTTCTCCAAGAAACCAAGCTCGTCCAAAGTTCAAGTAAAGAAATGCTCCGTTGTTGTTTTTTTTCCTGAACAGAAGAAGCCAAGAAAGAGATAGATTTGACTGTGTTGCTAACTACTTTCTTACTTGCGTAGGTTGAAGAAACTGATGAAGCAAGAAAGAAGTTTTCAAATGCGAAATCCATTTCATCTGCACAGTTTTACGGGAATCAGAACAGGGATGCTGATCTTGACTCAAAAGCTACACTTCAGAAGTTCTCGGTATCTACACAACCAATCAAACTGTATTCAAGTCTCATTGTTCATATTAACTAATTGTGATTGCAAAAACTAACAGGCCTCATCAGCTATTTCAAGTGCTGATCTTTTTGGACACGGACAAGATGATTCCAACATAGATATCACTGCAAGCGATCTCATCAACCGAATTTCTTTCCAGGTAAGATAATTTTCTTAATAAGAAATCAATTTCTTAAGCTTTTTTTCTTTACCCTCTGTTCTGATTAAACTCGGTTCCACGGGCAGGCACAGCAAGATGTGTCATCTCTTGTTAACATAGCGGAAGAAACTACGAAGAAGCTGGGGTCATTGGCATCTGGTATATTCAGTGATCTTCAGGATAGAATGCTCTAAGAAAACATACAAAAAATATTTGTCTTTTGATTGACAGTGTGAACACATTGTGGTATTTGAAAGGTTTATAAAAAGGGTCTGGTTCGTCCGTGTTGTTCATGTGTATAGGGAAGCAAACCGCTTAGCTGATGGTTTAGCTAACCTTGCATTTTCTCTTTCCTTTTGGTTCTCACAGCTTTGTTGTTTTCATATTTTTGTTGTTATTCCATCTGAGTTTGTTGCTTTGTTTCAAGAGGATGTTTCTGGTCCTGCATGGCCAAGGGTTGCTCAAAGTGTAGTTGACGTTGGCATTTTAATAAAATTGGGAGGATCTCCCACATTCTTACCAAAAAAAAAATAACACACAACACTTAACCTCATAACTCAACTAATGTTGTTAAAAGATTAAAAACATCAAAACCTAACAAACCTTTCGGTTTAGAAGGTGTTGTAGAACGTGTTACAAAAAAAAGGTGTAGTAGAACAATATAATTACATTCAAGTTGAGGTGACTACAACGTTATATCTGGACGACCATTTTAAACTGACAGATATATAAATGCTATTAGTGGATAACATTAATTATATTTACAATTGTTTGTTTATAGGAAAAATCGTATAAAAAACTTTCAAAGTGACAGCCACTTATACTCCCTGAGAATATTTTACAAACACGTAAAACATTTAAATTGACAAATTTTACATATTAAACTTCCAATCTAGGTTAGTTGTACATCAAGTCAAAAATTTAACCGGTACTGTTCAAAAACGATAACGTATCAGTTTATTTATTTTTTAAATTTTTTTACTAATAAATAAATATAAAATTAGAAAAAATATAAAAATTCATTAAAAATTCAAAAATTTGGAAAATCATAAAAATTACAAAAAATACAAATTAAATTAAATTATTTAATAATAAAATAAATATAAAAATAGAAATCTTAAAAATAATAAAATAAGAAAAACGTATGAGAAATTATAAAAATTTCCAACATAAGAAAATTCACGAAATTTTTTTAAAAAATAAAAATTTAATTTAAATAAATATAATAATAGAAAAAATAAATAAAAAATTCAAGAATAAATATTTTTTAATAAAATATGAGAAAAACTGTATTTTATTAGAAAATTAATTATCTTCAAAGCAAAGCAAAAAAATAAATCCAAGTATTTTAGCACCTAGACTTTCACCTGCGTGGGTATATTTTAAAAGATTATGTTGCTATTTATTTTTCATGTCACTATTATATATTATATATATGTCATCGTATAATTAATCATATTTAATATGTACTATCAAATGATTCTCGTGAACCAAATCAAAGCAAACAAGTTAATGTCCAAGTATGTATTTAAACTTTCTTACTTTAAATGACTTACTTAAAAACATAGTTGTTATCTTCATTATAATGACTTATTTAAGCAGATATGTCTTAAATAAATTTAGAGTCAACAAGCCATTTTTCCAATAGAACTATCATATATCATGAGATGAGATGTCTCCCAAACCACGACAATTTTCTATATATCCTCAAAATAATAGTTTCAGATGTAATCCCCACAAAACAATAGTTTGAGACTTATATCACCATATTTAAGTTTAAAATCTAAAAATTCATAAACCATGATTAATTAGTTTATTGTTTTTAAATTGAATTATAAACCATTTTAAATCGATATTTAACTATTAGGACCCGCATTAGATCTGTAACAAATCTTTTGAATGGAAATGACCTGGATTAGACTCGTAATTAGATCTAATCCGAGTCTTAGTTTGGTTAAATGTCCATTTAAAATGGATTCAGACTTTGAAGACATGGAGAATTAAGTAAACTATTTAAAGCATATATGTTGAAGTAAGTCTTTCTAATTGAGTTTAAAAACTACAATTGTTAAGTAAGTCATGTTTAACTAAGTAAGTTTAATCCCCAATTTTTAAAATGGAACAAAAAATATTGTCAACCAATAAATGTAACTAACAACATTAAATGTTGACTTTTGACGGTTTGGTCAACGAAAGTATAAAATTTATTCATATTTTAGTAGAAGTGAAGGATTAAAATGATGTTGTTGTAAATTAGAATTTCTTTTCTTCATATTTTTGAAAATTTTGTAAATATTTTTTTGTCAAGTTTCCCAAAAAAATCTCATAGTTTAATATTGTCGTCACTACTTGTTTAGATCTCCAGGTTTTGGTTTCTTCTTCTTCCAGTCAGTAAATCTCTCTCATAATTCCTTAAGGATAGTGATTGAGAATCACGCCGACAAGAACACATTGTTTTCCGAAAATTCAAATCAAAATCTGAGAACAAGATTGGCTTTGGATTCCTAAATAAGTAAATTATATAAAACTAATTTTTAATGATTGTATATTCTAAATGTAAATTGTTTATCAAAAATTTCATATGAAAGCATTAATTAAAGATCATTTATATCTTCTAAATGCTTTTTAATCATCATACACTATTAAAAGCTCTTATTCTAGAGCAATGAGTCTGTCCACATATGCATATTTAATTAGCCAATATAGTGTCTTCCTGCGGCCATGTCAGCGACAGCTTGACAATCTATTGCTGTTGGGCTTCAAACATTATTATCTGCAAGGCCCCCAGACCAAACGTTTTTCATCGCCTCCTCTCTTCTCTCATCCTCCCCCGATTCATCTTCCTCTCTCTTTACTTTCTCCCTTTACAAATCGGTTTCGAAACAATGCTTCATTGAGTTTGATTCTTTTTCAAAAAAAGAAGCAAATTTAACCACTGATAAGTTTATCTTCAGTTCTTCAAATACGTTGTTTGTTTCTTGATTTGATCAAAATTAAGAACTTCATACATTGTTTCTTATAGATTTCTCTGAACTCTGCTGATTTCGAAACACAAACCTATGCATCTCATTAGTTCACTTCGACTCCTACGCTTCTTCCTTCATTTAGTGTCACTTGATTTTTTTTGCTTATGACGGTTTCAGGCTTTCATGCCGTGGGAGTGGATGGAACAGCGACAAGGGCTGAGAGATGGTGTAGACGAGCCGTGTGAGCCTGAGAAAAGGAAATATTTTGAAAGATTGGTTTAGAGATTAAGAAACATACAGAGAAAAGATTCATAGGTGAGATCTTCGACAGAGAAGAGAAATTCCTACTTATCTACTTCATTTTCCCTGCTAATCTGGTTTGATTAATGTGATTTTAAACATCAGGTGCTGCTTCATTGGGCACGCCAACGCTGAGGACTGCATCGACGTTCTTAATGGAGTATGCAGTTTAATTGCAGCTGTTTAAACACTTGAGTAAGCTTAATTACTTTGGCCTTATCATTTTTGTTATATATGCAGTTTAATTGTTTCATATGGTTTTTTCTTGTGTATTTGTAGATAACATAATGAACTCTTCTCTCCAAAACTCTTATTTGTCGTTCGAAACCAAAGGTATCGACTTTAATAAACGGAGGCTATGATGCCGTTGCAAAAGCTCCGCCTTGGAATCATTGGCGTCAACAGAAGTAGTAACGAAGGAGGTGGTGATGAAGTTTCGCAGAAACTGAAATTTACCTAAAATATGTCACAAAAAAACCAACTCTAAATTTACATAAAAACTATAAATTTATATTAGTCAAACTATGAAAACAGATACATTTCAAGGAAAAATAAAGTTATATATCTTATTCAAAGATTTTAAGAAAAACTAAAGACAAAAATTGGAATTTAAGATAAATAGAAAAAAACTTCAATTTACTTTTTATGTTTTTATGGTCATGATAGTTTTTTCTCATAAATTATCATCCTATTTTAAAAATTCATGTTTTTCACCAAAATTAAATTATCTAATTTTTAGAAATTAATGATACCTAAGATTCTTTTAAAAAATAGTAAATTATAGCAAAAATAAAATATAATAATTTAAAGTATATAATCCTCGTGTAGCACGGAAAATACATCTAGTAATAGTAATGCTTTTGTGAATATTTTGCCAATCAAGACCATAATATCAAATAATAGAAATTTTGAAGAAAAGATTCACATCATCTTATAGAGAATCATAAGGAAAGCATGAGGAAGTTGTTGGGGCCTGGGGGGAGGGATTATGAGTCATGATAGATGACAAGTGAACAAAGTAACGTTGATACTTTCTTCAGCCGCACAACAACGCTGACAGAACACATCATTCTCTATTCCTATAGACTATAGTGTTACTGTTAAGTATTATCCATCCATGGCTTTTGTATAAGATAAGAAATTTGTAATCATACCAACAATTCTCACATAAGATTTTTCCTTCTGCCGTCATAAAACTAGGCTTTTTACATGGGCCATATAAATCTATTGAGTTTAGTATGGGCCTTTTCAGCTAAACCAATGTAAGGCCCAATGGTTATTGAAATGTTGTTAGTTGACACAACAAATCATAAAACGTAAAAGGTAATATTAAAGTACCTTTACAGGTATTGGAAGCAAACAAACGAAAACACGAAAAAGAAAAAAAAAAAATCTCAGAGTTTGGTACATCGTCGTCACTACTTGTTTAGATCTGCAGATTTAGGTTTCTTCTTCTCTCAATCCGCAAATCTCTTCCACAGTTATGGCGACTGAGAATCACGCCGATAAGAACGTTGTTTTCAAAAAGCTCAAAGCCAAATCCGAGAACAAGGTTAGCTCTCTCCCAAGTTTTTTGGATTTTTTTCGATCAGATCTGGAGCTAATAGGACCTAATCTCGAAGATTTGATTATATGAATTTAGGTGTGCTTCGACTGTAGTGCGAAGAATCCAACATGGGCGTCGGTTACTTACGGCGTATTTCTCTGCATCGATTGCTCAGCTGTTCATCGTAACCTCGGTGTCCACATCAGCTTCGTCAGGTCTGTTAAACGCACCGTTTCATTAAATGGATTAGTTCTAGCTTTTTAGCAATTTTGTGAACTTGTGGCCTAAGGTTTTATTGTGATGTGTGATTAGATCATTATTCCTTATGGAAAAAACGGCGTCGTTTCTTATTTGTTACTTTGATTAAGAGATGAGATTCTTCTCTAATGATTTGTATGGATCTTAATCGGAATATTGATTTTCAAGGTCGACGAACTTGGATTCGTGGAGTCCAGAGCAGCTAAGAACGATGATGTTTGGTGGTAACAACCGAGCTCAGGTGTTTTTCAAGCAGCATGGTTGGAATGACGGTGGGAGAATCGATGTTAAGTACACTTCAAGAGCTGCTGATTTGTATAAGCAAACTCTCGCTAAGGAAGTTGCTAAAGCCATAGCTGAAGAAACTGCTTTATCATCATTGACCTCTCCTGTTGCTCCTTCTCAGCCAGTGGAATCATCTGAGCCTCCAGCAAAAGAGACTTCTTTGGTTAACAAGCAAGAAGCAACTGTTGCTGCTGTCTCTTCTTCACCAAAAGCGGCTTCTCAGGGAGCTGTGGCTAGTACCTTTAAGAAACCTCTTGGTGCTAGAAAGACAGGGAAAACTGGTGGTGGTCTTGGTGCTCGTAAGCTTACCACTAAGGTAAAGATTCAACCTTTGTAAGAATTGATGGGTTGGCTCTCTTTCTCTTTTCTTGGGTTTTGATTAGATTAGTTTCTAATGTTATGTAGCCAAAGGAGAACCTTTATGAGCAGAAGCCTGAAGAGCCTGTACCTGTGATTCCTGCTGCTTCTTCGACTAAAAACACGTCACCATCATCTGGAACATCGTTTGCCTCTCGGTTTGAGTACTTTGATGAGGAGCAGTCTGGTGGGCAGAGTGGGACACGGGTGCTTAGCCATGTCGCTCCACCAAAGTCGACGAATTTCTTTAATGAGTATGGAATGGACACTGCTTTCTCCAAGAAACCAAGCTCGTCCAAAGTTCAAGTAAAGAAATGCTCTGTTTTTTTTTTCCTAAACAGAAGTAGCCAAGGAAGAGATAGATTTCACAGTTTTACTAATTACTTTCTTACTTGCCTAGGTTGAAGAAACTGATGAAGCAAGAAAGAAGTTTTCAAATGCGAAATCGATTTCATCTGCACAGTTCTACGGGAATCAGAACAGAGATGCTGATCTTGACTCAAAAGCTACACTTCAGAAGTTCTCGGTATCTACACAACCAATCAAACTGTATTCAAGTCTCATTGTTCATATTAACTTAATTGTGATTGCAAAAACTAACAGGCCTCATCAGCTATTTCAAGTGCTGATCTTTTTGGCCACGGACAAGATGATTCCAACATAGATATCACTGCAAGCGATCTCATCAACCGAATTTCTTTCCAGGTAAGATAATTTTCTTGATAAGAAATCAATTTCTTAAGCTTTTTTTTCTTTAGCCTTTGTTCTGATTAAACTCGGTTCCACGGGCAGGCGCAGCAAGATGTGTCATCTCTTGTTAACATAGCGGAAGAAACTACGAAGAAGCTGGGGTCATTGGCATCTGGTATATTCAGTGATCTTCAGGATAGAATGCTCTAAGAAAACATACAAAAAAATATTTGTCTTTTGATTGACACTGAGAACACATTGTGGTATTTGAAAGGTTTATAAAAAGACTTATATTATTTCTGTTTGTTTTGTAGCGATATAATAACACACAACACTTTACCTCATAACTCAATTAATGTTGTTAAGTGATTAAAAACATCAAAACCTAACAAACCTTTCGGTTTAGAAGGTGTAGTAGAACGTGTTACAAAAAAAAAGTATAGTAGAACAATATAATTACATTCAAGTTGAGGTGACTACAACGTTATATCTGGACGACCATTCTAAAATCAGCATAGTAAGTTATTATTTATCTAAAATCAGCATAGTAAGTTATTATTTATGTTTTCAAAAAAAGTAAAAATAACATCAAATAATTTTCAATAACAAAACTCAAACATCAGAATATTTAAAAGAATATATTTCTATAACTATTTTCTTGATTTATATTTAATTATAATATTTATATCTTAATTTTACATTTTTATATTAGAAAAATATATTTTCAAGATAACAATATAATGCATAAGTTATTTATCTTATGAAAATATAATATGATAATTTTTTTAACTATATAATAATTAAATAAGATTATAGAAATTATGGCATACAATTAAAATTACCTAAAATCATTGATAACTTAATGAATCAGCAAATTTACTTCTTAAATAGTTTTTCTTGAGTGATAATCTATATTTAATTAATAATAGATAATTTTTCTATTTTACTTTTAAATTGTATAATATAAAATATATTTTCAGGATAACAACATAATATATAAGAACTACCATATTCTCTAAGAGTATAATATTATTAGTGTAAATTTATTTCAATTATAGAATAACTACAACTTTTTATATCTTAATTTTAAATTTCTAATAGAAAAATATATTTTTAAGACAGCAACTTAATACATAAGAAGTATTTTATTTTCTAAGAATCTGATACTATTAATATAATTTTTTAAATATATAATAAATTATATAAATTGATAAATTATCAAAATTACCTAAAATAATGAAAAATATGACAAATCAGCAAACATCAAATTCACTTCTTAAATAATATTATAGATTTTTTACATGTTAATTTAAAATTTATAATAGAAAAATATTTTTTCAAGATAACAGCATAATACATAAGAATTAACTTATTTTCTAAAATATCATATTATTAATATAAATTAGTTTTAATTATATAATCAATAATAAAAAAATTATAGAAATTCTTATAAATGATCAAAATTACCTAGGATCATGGAGACAAATCAACAAATTGAATTTTCAAAATTTTTTTTGATGATTTATATTTAATTATGATTTATATTTAATTATTAATAATATATTTTTATATCTTAATTTTAAGTTTTATAATAGGAAAATATATTTTCAACATAACAACATAATCCATAAGGACTATCTTATTTTTGAAAAATATTAAATTATTAATATAAATTCGTTTTAATTATATTTAAATATCAAATTATTAATATAAATTTGTTTTAGATAAATATAATAGTGTTTATATCTTAATTTAAAATTTAAGTTTAATATATAAAAATATATTTCAAGATAACAACATTAATATAAATTCGTTTTAATTATATTTAAATATTAAATTATTAATACAAATTCATTTATAGATAAATATAATAGTGTTTATATCTTAATTTAAAATTTAAGTTTTATGTATAAAAATATATTTCAAGATAATAACCTAATTCACAAGAATTATCTTATTTTCTAAAAATATGATATATTCATATAAATTCGTTTTATTTATAAATAAAATATATATAAATTTTTAAAATATGATAAAGAAATAAAATTACCTAAACTTATGGAGAACATGACACCTCAGCAAATTTACTTCTTAAATAATAGTATAGATTTTTTTTTTGAAAAAAATATATTACCAACAGTTATATATATATATATATATATATATATATTAACAAATATTCCTACTTTTTGAGTGTATATCAAACGTGAATTATATAATACTGACAGTTATATATATAATAACAAATATCATTTTTGGATTTATATTTAATGTGAGTTGTTAACCTATATAATTTTAGATTAAAATTAACTATGATATATTTTAAAAAATCATTTTCACACTACAACAGATATCAGCCCAAGAAATTATGAGACATTAATTTATTAAAATTCTGAATGTTTACACAAACTTTAAGCTTATCAATTTACAAATAAAATGACCTTTAAAATAGGTTTTAACTGGTTTTAAGTGAACTTTTAATAGAAATAGAAATTCATTTAAACTCATTTATTTTAACATATTTTAAATGGGTTTCTGTAAAACATATTTATCAAATGTGATTTTATTTAAAGTTAGTGAATAATATATTAACTCATTTACATAAATATATTTATTTGAATAAATTAAAAAATATATATCTTTTCAAAAATTTCTTTTTACAGTTTCCAAAAGCTCTCTTCTCCCATATTCTAAAATAAAAATAAAAAAACTTTGAACTCAAATTCAAATATATTTTCAAATTTTAAAATATCTATTCTAATAAAACAAAATCATGACCAATTAGTAAATGTTTGGTCTAATTATTTATTATTTATGTATTACTTCTTTATGTTAATAACACTAAATCTTTTATATTATTGATAGATGATTAAACACAAATATGATTACAAAACATTCAAATATAAAAATTAAATTTACCAAAAAAAAAAAAAAAATATATATCCGCCTTTTTAGATGGCGGGTTAGAATCTAGTCTTATATATTAAAACATAAGTCACAACTTCAATTCATGTGTGATTTTTTTAAAAATAGATCATTCCTTAGAAATCTTATATATTAAAACAGAAGTCATAACTTCAATTCATGTGTGATTTTTTTTAAAAATATATCATTCCTTAGAAATTTATTTAAATGATTTTTTTTGTATAATGTACATATTTGATATATTTATAATTATTCTAAAAATCAAATAGATATTCCTATATTTTCTATAAATTACAACTAAACAAAAACTTTTCATATCTTCTTATTTACAAATATAAATATATATTTCATTTTTTATTAAATCAATAATTTTAAAAGGGATTGTGGAATTACTTTCGCATTTTTAAAAAGAATATAAATGATCTAATATTTTTATAAAATGAAAATAATCACCGCACGGTTGTGCGGGTCAAGATCTAGTATAAATGTTATTAGTTGAAAACATTAATTATATTTAGAAATTTTGGTTTATATTTTTTTTGTCAATAATTTTGGTTTATATAAACGCTAATTGTATTTACAGTTGTTTTGTTTATATAACGCTAGATAGACATCAGAACGGTACATTAAGACACAAAACAGTATATATATCAACTAATTAATAAATTAGGTAGACAGTTATCTGTGCAAAAGATTTTTATTAATTATAAGTTATAAATTCAATTAGAAATCTGATTTTTGTCAACATTTTTTACCAAAAAATAAAGGAAACTGGTCAAAGAGTTTCAGAGTCAAAAGTCCAATGCATACTTGGCAATTAGCATGGTTACAAATTAATACTATAGGTAAACACCATTATCTTCTTTCCTTCTTCATCCGCGTAGAGGATTTTTAATAATTATAGGTTATAAATTAGATTAGAAATCTGGTTGTTTTAAACAATTTTTACAAAAAAAGAAGAAGAGAAAATTGGTCAAAGAGTCTGAGAGTCAAAAGTCCAAACATACTTGGCAATTAGTATGGTTACACACTAATAAAATAGGTAAACAATTATCTTCTTTCCTTGTTTATTAATTATAGGTTACAAATTAAATTAGAAAAATCTAATTTCTGTAAACAATTTTTACCAAAAAAAGAGAAAATTGGTCAAAGAGTCTCAGAGTCAAAAGTCCAATACATACTTGGCAATTAGCATGGTTACAAATTTAATACAATAGGTAAACAGTCATCTTCTTTTTCCTTGTTCATCTGTATAAATGATTATTTTTATTAATTGTAGGCTATAAATTAAATTAGAAATCTGAATTTTGTAAGTAATTGGCATGGTCAAGTAAACGAATTAAATAAAGAATTTATTTACGGTAAAAGCTTCAGGGAAGAGGTGAAAACAAACCATAAAAAGCAAACATGGCTGCATGAATTTATTTCCCTCCCAATTCAAAACCCTTACTTATAGACTCTCTGCTTCTCTGTTTCCTTTACCTCACCAAACTTCTTCGTAGCTTTCTCCTCCCAAAACTAAACCCTGCCTTCTTCTTCTTCTTCAGACATTTCGATTTGCTAATGTCGGAATCTTCACCTATAATCATAGACTCAGATATGTCTACTACTTCAGATATGTCTACTACTTCGTCGGAATCTTCAACTATAATCATAAACTCAGATCTGTCTACTACTTCGTCGGAATCTTCAACTATAATCATAAACTCAGATCTGTCTACTACTTCGTCGGAATCTTCAACTATAATCATAAACTCAGATATGTCTACTCCTTCGTCGGGATCATTAACTCAGAGCCAAAATCCAGTGGGAAATTCATCTTCCACGTCGGATGATAGAGATTATCAGATCATGCCAACGGCTCAGATTAATGACATAAGTAGCGACGATGATGTCAAGATTGAGATCACAAAAACTATTCATAGATTCCCATGCATGGCTCGTAAGAATGAACCAACAGACGTTGTATGTTCTGTTCTCTTTATTATTAATATTAAAAATAAAACGACTCCTCTTTTTCTTTTTCTTTTTTTTTTTGGTATTGTTTTCAAACAATTTATATTTACAATAATTGAAATCTTTTTGTTTTTCTTATTCAGGGTGCTGGTTTAATTAACTCAGGCAACACTTGTTTCATAGCTTCCGTGTTACAGTGCCTTACTCATACTGTTCCTCTTCTCGACACCCTTTCCTCTTACCAATATCAATTCCCTTGCAACTGTAAGTCCATTCTTCTATGCTCTTATTTGAGTCTGTGATACTGTGTGTTTTTTAGGGGTGGGCACGGATCGGATATCCGGGTTTTTCAAGGTATTTGTGATTTGCTTCGAATGTTACGGATATCTAGTTTTGGTATTTGCTTTGCTTCGAAAAAATACGGATATCCGGAAAAACGGATATCCGGAAAATAAATAGATATTTGCCAATATTTACGAATATTTACGGATATCTCATCCATTTTGATTAATACAAATAATCTTAAGATTTTGATACAAATTTGTTTTGCAAAAATATTTGTTTGCATCATATAAAAAATAAAAATTAAAAACTAGTGAATTTACATATTTTGTAATTTTTTTAAGTTTAAGTTACAATTATAATAACACAAAATTTAAGAAAAAGAAAATATAATTGTCATTTTTTTTTCTTTCTTTTATGTAATACTTTTATATAAGTAATAATGTGAATAGAATTGTTTAAATCATGTGCTAGAATAATAATTATATAATTTTATACATTTAATATTTTAAATATAATCAAGATATACATAAATTTATATATTTCCGGATCGGATCGGATATCTGCTTCCCAAAATTTTAATATTTGTGATTTGCTTCGATTTTGACGGATATTGAATTTTAGTATTTGCTTTGATTCGAAAGTTTACGGATATCCGGAATTTTTGGATCGAATCGAAACGAATAACGAATCGAATCAAATATAACAGATAAAATGCCCAGCCCTAGTGTTTTTGATCTGATCCTAGGTTTTTGTCTTGATTATTTTTTAATGATCTGATTTTACTTGTGTCTTGATTGGTGTTATGATCGCATTTTGGTTGGTGTCTTGATTTATTTTTGATCTGATTTTATTTGTTGATGGTCTGATTTTATTTGGTGTCTGGTTTGCTTGTTTATGGTCTGATATTCAGTTGATTGTGTTATATGGTCTGAATTTAGTTGGTAACTTGATTGTGGTCATAGTCTTTCATCTTATAGCTCATTTGGATTTTTTTTTTCAGGTGGCAATGAGAGTTTCTGTGTTCTGCTTACTCTCCAAAATCATATTGAGCTTGCTCTGAGGCTTTCAGGATATGATATACAGATTGATCAGTTTCGTGATAACGTCAATTGTATGCTTCTCAAGTCTAGTTTTTTTTTTTTTTTTTGGTTTCTGTTCTGATTTTGTTTTTCAGATCTGTTCATATGACTGATTTTATCCTTAAACCACTACAGATTTCTCAGCTGACTTCCAGATAAACCACCAAGAAGACGCTCATGAGTTTCTACAGTCGCTTTTCGAAAAGCTACAGAAATGTTGTTTGGATCTAAGTGGTAGAAATAACTCTGCCTCTCATAATGTTAACATTGTTCAGAATATCTTTGGTGGGGGTCTTGTTAGTAAGGTAACGATTTTTTTGATTCATTACCATACTTAATTATCTACTATATACATGACTCTTATATTATTATTATTTTTTTTCTTTTCAGCTTCGTTGTTGCAACTGCAATTCCATTTCAGAAACCTTTGAAACGTCTACTGGATGGAGTCTGGAGATTGAAGATGTGAAAGATCTTTGGAGTGCTCTAGAGTCTTTTACATGTGTGGAAAAACTCGAGGACCAGTTAACGTGTGATGACTGTAAAGAGAAAGTCTCAAAGGAGAAGCAACTTAAGTTCGATAAGTTGCCTCTTGTTGCTTCGTTCCATTTGAAGAGGTTTAAGAACAATGGATTTTATATAGAGAAGATCGTCAAAGATGTTAAGTTCCCTTTGGAGTTGGATTTGTTCCCTTACATGAGCAGTAACGAAAAGCATGAAGTAAGTGAAAATTTTACACATCTTTTTTCATGTCATAATTAATTTAACAAAATACAATTACGTTGTTGTTTTGTTTATTTAGGCTTCAACAAAGTACCATCTCTATGCCATGGTGGAGCATCTAGGGTTTAGTCCACATTCTGGTCATTACACAACATATGTGAGATCAGCTCCTGAGACATGGCATCATTTTGATGACGCAAAGGTAAATAATACAAGATGACTTCCTTTTGATCTTGTTTGGTTTTAGTTCTTTGGAGATATCTGTGAGGGGAGTGTTGATGACATGCAACTTTTCCTTTTGGCAGGTCTGTAGAATCAGCGAAGAATGTGTTCTATCAAAGAATGCGTATATGTTATTCTATGCAAGAGAAGGAACTCCCTGTTTTGTTAGTGCCTTTGAAGAGCTGAAGACACTATTTGAAGCGAATCCGATGACTTTTTCGCCAGCCTCTGTTCTTGAGACCGACCATAGTTACCAGAATGTCTCTGATTCCAACAACGCCTGTAATGGCTCCGTGGGAGTATCGAGCCCGGGTGATGACTCTGATAAGTTGGCGTGGGTACAAAAGAAGCAGAGATCGAAGAGAGGGTAAAAGAATGGCTGAAGTGAAAGAAAGACTCCCTCTAAGCTAGAGGGTTAAGAGTCAAGTTAATAAATGAGGAGTGTGTACATTGTCGTTTTACATTTACATTTCAGTACTTAAGAGAGGAGTTGTAATCATTAATTTGGGAATTATCATAAATGATCATTAAAGTTATCTTATCTTCTTATCCTTTCTTCTAATCCTCTCCCCTTTTCTTGTTACGGATAAGCTTGACTTGTAATGAGAGAGAGGCTTTGCAGTTACAACTTACAAGTATTGAGAGGAGTATAAATAAAGAAGTAGTACTTTGTATTTGGATTATCGAATTGTATCTGAAAGTGAGAGAGAGAGAGGGAACTTTGTAGTCTTGCGATTATGGTCGTGAGAGGATTGTAAGCTACAATAGTTTGAGATTATCAATAAAGAGTTTCAGTTCTTAATCACGTCCTTTGTATCCAGATGGCAACATAGCTACCATCGATGCCCCTTATGTGATTCAAGAGCAAGTCTCGTCTCCAAAACGTAAAGGTAACTATCTTGTATTCATAAATATTCTCCTTTTATCAAAGATGAGAACTGAAATAGAACCTAGACTAGACAAGAGACTAACATGAGAGGGTTTATCAGATTCTCAGTTTGGAGACTTGGCTCTTATGTGTATTTGTGTGATTATATATACAGCTGCGAAGAGAGCTATCATTGGTGAAGAAGATTATCTGCCTAATCTTTAGATTAAAGAACCAAATTTGTTACCCCCAAGGTATTATACTACTCTAGTCTCAGTATAATAATAATATAGTGAACATGTGGAAAGAGATAGCAAGTAAAAAGATGGGAGAAACATTGAAAGATTCCGAGTCTTGAGTGTGTGCGATTAATGTAACAGGAACGTATCAGACTGGACGTGCGCATTTGCAAAATAAGAAAAAGAAAGCAGAAAGTCGTGGAGCAAAGCCGTCTAGAAGCTTTGTTGGTGCTGATCATAATTAAGGAGAAAAAACATGCTGTTTCGTACCTCAGGAGTAGGCCTTGTTCTTCATCTGGATCTCGACTGCTTACTGCAGCGTTGTGTCTTAAGGTGAAGAGGAAGAAAGTCTCTAACATCAGAAGATCCAAACTTCACCGAAAGCTCTCTCAACGGCAATCAGATCATCAGATGAAAGCGTGGGATAGCTTTCTTTGTTTTTCATGACGTTTAAGATATTACAGATTAAATTTTGTAAAGCTCTAACAAAAGTTCTTATATAAATTACTCTATTCATTTTATTAAAGCTTTTTAATGATATAAATTGCAAGACAACAAATATTCAGTGATTAGGAAATACAACTTTCAATAATGGATACAAAATGTTTTCAACCAAAGCCATTGTTAATTTCTATAATTTGTATACCCCTCTGTCTCCACAAATCATCTTAATATTTCCAGCCTCTTTTTTTGGGTATATTTTGGAGTTGGTTTCTTCATGGAGCACCACCACTACCGTAACCGCCACCATATTGGCTGCCGCCTCCACCTCCACCTGAACCACCTCCACCACCACTGCCATATCCCCCTGCTGCACCACCATAACCACCTCCTTCACCACCACCACTTCCATATATAACCGCCTCCATGAGCTCCACCTCCACCGTAAGCTCCTCCTCCCCCACTTCCTCCACCGCCACCGCCTCTATAACCTCCAGCTCCTGACCCACCTCCAGCTCCTCCTCCTTCACCGCCTCCATAAGCACTACCACCATAAGCCCCTCCACCTGCTGATCCTCCTCCGCCTCCATGACCGCCTCCACCTCCACCTGCGCCACCACCTTCACCAGCTCCACTTCCATAACCACTAGCATGCTCACCTCCACCACTGTATGCTGATCCTCCACCGCCTCCACTTCCACCACCTCCCCCACCAGCATGTCCACCAATTACACCACCAGCTCCTTCACCCCCACCACTTCCATAACCGCTAGCATGATCTCCACCACCATAAGCAGCTCCACCACCGTGACCACCACCACCAGTGGCATACCCTTCAACTCCTCCATATCAACCACCACCAATCACTCCATAACCTTCACCACCACCGTGGCCTCCACCACCGCCACCACCATGTCCAGCCGGGATTTCGCCGTATGTTAAGAGATTCCGGCTAGTGGCGTAGCAAATGCCAATGCCGAGTAAGAGAAAAAAGATAGTTGAGAGAGCTTTGATAGAAACCATTTGTTTTGGTAGTATAGTAGTAGTGATATTAAAATGGAAAGGCTCAGTGAGGTATTTATAGTGATTGGGATTTTTGCAAGGTAACATATTTAAAATAAAATATAAAGGATTTTGTTCTTTATTGGTAATACTTATATATTTTCTTCAAACTTTTTATATATTACACCAGTCCTCAGTATTATTGATAACTAAATATAATCATTGAATTTTTGAAACCCAATAAAACACATTATTTGTAAGATATTGAAAATATATTTTTGATAAAATATAATAATATATTTTCAAATATAACTATCAACAGTATAAAAATTGTTAATAATATTTTTTAATCAAAATATTTTAATGTAAGTATAATGATAAATATTAAAATATGGTATATAAAAAGTTATTTTGTGAGACATATAATTGTAAGGATTATAATATAAAGTGAATAATGTTGTGACTTAATAGTATCATTTTAAATTTGAGGGTGTAATATTCATCATTTAAAAAATAAAGTGATAAAAGTCTGTTTAAGATACTCTAAATTGTGTCATCTGAGAAAATTGAGTGTAGATTAACTATCCTACCATTACTCCTAATCTTGGTTTAGATTTTTCTAATTTCTTTTATATATTGTTTAAAAAATACATATATCATATATGGTGAAATATATATATATTAAAACTGTTGTTACATCTGAAATATATATATTATTTTATATTTATTTTATATACTATTATTATATTTATATAATTTATTTTGTTTATTTTAAAATTTTTGATTTTAATTAAATTTTTTGTGAATTTTCTTATTTTTGGACTTTTTATAATTTATTTTAACTTTTTTTTAATAAAAATATTTTCTGTATTTTATATTTATTTTATTAAACAATAATTTAGTTACATTTCTGATTTTTTGTAATTTTTATGTTTTTTTAAGAATTGTTTTTGAATTTTTATATTTTTTTGTAATTTTTATATTTATTTATTAGTAAAATATTTTTGTTTTAAAAAAAAACAAACCGACACGTCATCATTTTGAACAGTACCGGTTACATTTTTGCCTTGATGTACAAGTAAGCTAGATTGAAAGTTTAATATGTTAAATTTGTCACTTTGATTGTTTAAAGTGCTTCTGAAATACTTTAAGGTTCTAAAGTGTAAGTGGCTGTCACCTTAGAGGTTTTTTATGCGATTTTTCCTTTGTTTATATAAACGTTAGATATATAAATGTTATTAGGGGATAACATTAATTGTATTTACAGTTGTTTTCCTTATATAACGCTAGATAGACATCATAACGGTACATTAAGACACAAAACAGTGTATAAATCAACAAATTAATAAACTAGGTAGACAGTTATCTGTGCAAAGGATTTTTATTAATTATAGGTTATAAATTCAATTAGAAATCTGATTTTTGTCAACAATTTTCACCAAAAAAAAAAGAGAAAATTGGTCAAAGAGTCTCAGAGTCAAAAGTCCAATACATACTTGGCAATTAGCATGGTTACAAATCTAATACAATAGGTAAACAATCATCTTCTTTTTCCTTGTTAATTTGTGTAGAGGACTTTTAATAAACTTATAGGTTAGAAATTAAATTAGAAATCTGACTTTGTAAAAAAAATTTACCCAAAAAAGAAAGAAATTTGTCAAAGAGTCTCAAGAGTCAAAAGTCCAATACATATCTAGCAATTAGCATGGTTACAATTTTAATAAAATAAGTAAAAAAATATCTTCTTTCCTTGTTCATCTGTATACAAGATTTTTTTTTTTATTAATTGTAGGTTATAAATTAAATTAGAAATCTGAATTGTGTAAGTAATTAGCATGGTTAAGTAAACGAATTAATTAGAGTCAAAAGAGTCCAAATACATACTTGGCAATTACTTAGCATGGTCTTAAGTAAACGAATTAATTAAAGAGTTTATTTACGGTAAAAGCTTCAGGGAAGAGGTGAAAACAAACCATAAAAAGCAAACATGGCTGCATGAATTTATTTCCCTCCCAATATAAAACCTTTACCTCACCAAACTTCTTCGTAGCTTTCACCTATAATCATAAGCTCAAATATGTCTACTCCTTCGAAGGAATCTTCACCTATAATCATAAACTCAGATATGTCTACTCCTTCGTCGGGATCATTAACTCAGATCCAAAATCCAGAGGAAAATTCATCTTCCGCGTCGGATGACAGAGATTATCAGATCATGCCAACGGCTCAGATTAATGACATAAGTAGCGACGATGATGTCAAGATAGAGATCACAAAAACTACTCATATATTCCCATGCTTGGCTCGTAAGAATGAACCAACAGACGTTGTATGTTCTGTTCTCTTTATTATTAATATTAAAAATAAAACGAATCCTCTTTTTTTTTTTCTTTTTTTTTGGTATTGTTTTCAAACAATTTATATTTAAAATAATTGAAATCTTTTTGTTTTTCTTATTCAGGGTGCTGGTTTAATTAACTCAGGCAACACTTGTTTCATAGCTTCCGTGTTACAGTGCCTTACTCATACTGTTCCTCTTCTCGACACCCTTTGCTCTTACCAATATCTATCCCCTTGCAACTGTAAGTCCATTCTTCTATGCTCTTATTTGAGTCTGTGTCTTGATATTGTGTGTTTTTGATCTGATCCTAGGTTTTTGTCTTGACTATTTTTTAACGATCTGATTTTACTTGTGTCTTGATTGGTGTTATGATCGCATTTTGGTTGGTGTCTTGATTTATTTTTGATCTGATTTTATTTGTTGATGTCTTGATTGTGTGTTTATGGTCTGATATTCAGTTGATTGTGTTATATGGTCTGATTTTAGTTGGTAACCAGGGTCGGCTCAATATTTTTCGGACCCTGGGGCAAAATAAAATATTAAATTTTTAATTTTTATTTTTATTAAAATTTAAATATATTTTAAGCTTTTATCCTTGATCTTTATAAAATTTTGGATGAAAATATATTATATACACATATAATATTTTTGGGCCCCTTTTCACCTAAATTAGTGAATATTTTTTATCCTTAATCTTTATAAAATTTGGGATAAAAATATATTATATACACATAAAATATTTTTGGGTCCCTTTTCACTTAAATTTAATGAAAATTTTAAAACTTTTATATAAAAGATATGTATATATAAAAAAATATTGGACCCCTTGATTAGTAATATACGGGGGGACACGGATTTGGGCCCGCGGCGATCGCACCGTTTGTCCCCCCGCCTCTCAGCCAGCCCTGTTGGTAACTTGATTGTGGTCATAGTCTTTCATCTTATAGCTCATTTGGATTTTTTTTTTCAGGTGGCAATGAGAGTTTCTGTGTTCTGCTTACTCTCCAAAATCATATTGAGCTTGCTCNGATTGATCAGTTTCGTGATAACGTCAATTGTATGCTTCTCAAGTCTAGTTTTTTTATTTTTTGGTTTCTGTTGTATTTTGTTTTTCAGATCTGTTCATATGACTGATTTTATCCTTAAACCACTACAGATTTCTCAGCTGACTTCCAGATAAGTCACCAAGAAGACGCTCATGAGTTTCTACAGTCGCTTTTCGAAAAGCTACAGAAATGTTGTTTGGATCTAAGTGGTAGAAATAACTCTGCCTCTCATAATGTTAACATTGTTCAGAATATCTTTGGTGGGGGTCTTGTTAGTAAGGTAACGAATTTTGAATTTTTTGATTCATTACCATACTTAATTATCTACTATATACATGACTCTTATATTATTAATTTTTTTTTTCTTTTCAGCTTCGTTGTTGCAACTGCAATTCCATTTCAGAAACATTTGAAAAGTCTACTGGATGGAGTCTGGAGATTGAAGATGTGGAAGATCTTCGGAGTGCTCTAGAGTCTTTTACATGTGTGGAAAAACTCGAGGACCAGTTAACGTGTGATGACTGTAAAGAGAAAGTCTCAAAGGAGAAGCAACTTAAGTTCGATAAGTTGCCTCTTGTTGCTGCGTTCCATTTGAAGAGGTTTAAGAAGGATGGATTTTATATTGAGAAGATCCTCAATGATGTTAAGTTCCCTTTGGAGTTGGATTTGCTCCCTTACATGAGCAGTAACGAAAAGCATGAAGTAAGTGAAAATTTTACACATCTTTTTCCATGTCTTAATTAATTTAACAAAATACAATTACGTTGTTGTTTTGTTTATTTAGGCTTCAACAAAGTACCATCTCTATGCCATGGTGGAGCATCTTGGGTTTAGTCCACATTCTGGTCATTACACAACATATGTGAGATCAGCTCCTGAGACATGGCATCATTTTGATGACGCAAAGGTAAATAATACAAGATCTGATCTTTTGATCTTGTTTGGTTTTAGTTCTTTGGAGATTTCTGTGAGGGGAGTGTCAATGAAATGCAACTTTTCCTTTTGGCAGGTCTCGAGAATCAGCGAAGAATGTGTTCTATCAAAGAATGCGTATATGTTATTCTATTCAAGAGAAGTAATTCCCTGTTTTGTTAGTGCCTTTGAAGAGCTGAAGACACTATTTGAAGCCAGTCCGATGACTTTATCGCCAGCCTCTGTTCTTGAGACCGACCATAGTTACCAGAATGTCTCTGATTCCAACAACGCCTGTAATGGCTCAGTTAGCAATGAGGCTTGGCGTCCTCCCTTGCTTTACACGTACGAGAAGAGAAAGAAGAGGAAGGATCAGAAGGAATCAACTTGGAAAGGTGATGATGTGTCACCGGCTGATCCCTAATTTGATGCTTTATGGAGAATAAGGAATAAACGACGTTGGTGTGCTGGAGTTAACGGCTAACGTTCGTAACGGCTCACGTGATGTGTAGCTTTGTTTGTCGTCTTTTATATTTATAGGAGAGAGAGAGAGAGTTGTTATGAGAGTTATCAATAGATTTGATCAGATTTGTAAAGGGAAGAGAGAGATCCCTAAGTGAAATACTCTCTAGTCTTGTTTACTCTCATTCATCGTAATACAATCTCGTTTCTCTTTAGATCTCATAACAACTTGGTATCAGAGCCTGTCTTTTCTGGGAATCGATAGCGCCAGGAAAGAAAACTGATGTCAATGTAGCTATGGAGAACATGAGAGAGGAGGTGGGTAAGATCGGAGGGTTGGAGAGTTCGATGGAGGATCACAAGGATTTGGTAGCGGAGATCCGAAGTCGGATGAGTGTGTTGGAAAGGTTAGAGCTAGTAGAGGCTGAACGAGGACGATGAGACTCGGAAGCGAGAGGTGGCTGCGTTGTTTCAAGCATCGCTGCGGCACTTTGAGGAGGAGGAGGAGGTGTCTCACACCGTCCAGCGACCAGGTAAACATCGCGACTGAGGAAGAATAGAGTGGTCTCTTTCGTGCTGGCGGATCGGGGCTACGATCTGAAACGGTGACCAGGGGTGGTGGGGATCGCAATCAACCCCTGGGGTCATGTGATCGTCCTTGGCCACCCACGGAGGAGAAACATGATGAATCGATGCGGAAGTTGAAGATTCCACTCTTTAACGGAGAGAATCCGGAAATCTGGGTGTTGCGTGTAGAACAATACTTTGAGCTTGAGGATTTTTTCGGAAGAAAGGAAGCTCCGAGTGGTGAGAATGTATTTTGATGACGAGGCGTTGATGTGATACCGGTGGGAGCGTGACCGTAACCCTTTTGTGAGCTGGAAACATATGAAATTTCGCGTACTCGAGCAGTTCTCGAAGTCCCATGAGATGACGGCGCAGGAGCGACTTTGACGTTGAAACATGATGGAACTGTGTGGGAGTACTGTCGAGATTTCATATCCTTGGCAACGAATGCACCGGAGGTACCAGACGCGATTTTAGAGACGGCGTTCATGATTGGTTTAAAGCCCCAGATCAGAGCTGGAGTTAAGCTGATGGAGCCAAGAACCCTTCAAAAATGATGAGCGTAGCCAAGTTGGAGGAGGAATGGGTTAACTATGGGGAACCGATGACGGAGACGCAAGACAGAAAAGGAGTGCGCGGTGCAACCTTGTTGGGCTCTCTAACGTCTATGGTACGAAATGGGCCCTCAGGAGAAAATGGGTTTGGGTCTAATTACAATTTCAAGCCCAAAACACTTCATGGGTTCGATAAGATAACTTCACCCGATAAGCGACCTACGACTCAGAACCCTAATGTTGTAGGAAAGGGGAAAATGGCATTCCGGCGACTCTCTCCCGCTGAACTTGCTCGCTATCGAGCGGAGGGGCTATGCTTTCAATGTGGGGGGAAGTCACATACCAGGCATGATTGCCCTAATAAAGAGTTGATGGTGATGGTAGTTCATGAGGAGAACGAAGAGGAAAAAGACGAAGGAGGAGGTGATGAGACTAAAGAGGGGGAGTAAATGGAGTTCGCGGAGTGTGCGGCGCTCTCGGCTAAGTCAGCGATGGGCATCTCCTCTCCACGGACCATTAAAATTCGTGGAGTGGTTTGAGACATTCAAGCAGTAGTCCTCCTTGACAGCGGAGCTACGCACAATTTCATTAACTATCGTTTGATAACGAAGCTTGGTCTAGTAGCTGAAGAAACCAAAAGCTTTGGAGTAATCACGGGGACATGGGAGCCGGTGAGGGGAGGTGGTATCTGTCGGAATGTCACACTGGTGATGCAGGGTTATTCCATTACAAAGGATTTTCTTCCTTTGGAGCTTAATGACGTCGACATTATTTTGGGAATCCAGTGGTTGGAAACGTTGGGAGAGATGCGTGTGAACTGGAAGTTACAGATAATGAAGATTCCGGTGAGTGGGAAGTTGGTAGTGCTTCAATGAGAGTACTTAATTTGTGTAGTTCTTAGGTCTCTCCAAAGGCCTTACAGAAAGTGTTGGAGCAACATGAGTTAAGCGTCTTGGTGGAATGTCGGGAAGTAGTAGCTGAAGTCAAAGAAGAGAAGACAGTCACAAAGTTCCTCCAGAAGATATTACTCAATTATGGGGGTGTGTTTGAGGAACCACATGGCTTACCACCAGTGAGAGATAGGGAACATGGTATACACTTATGCAAGGAAGCAACCCGGTCACTGTACGACCGTTTCGCTATCCACATGCTCAAAAAGAAGAAATTGAAAGGCAGGTGACAGCAATGTTGAAGGCTGGCATTATTCAAGAGAGCATTAGCCCGTTCTCCAGTCCAGTCCTTTTAGTGAAGAAGAAGGAAGGAAGCTAGCGATTCTGCGTGGATTACAGAGCCTTAAATAAGGCTACAGTTATGTATAGCTATCCTATACCGACGATAGACCAATTGTTGGATGAGTTACGAGGAGCAGTGGTGTTTTCTAAGTTGGACCTGCGAGCCGATTACCATCAGATAAGGGTCAAGGCAGAGGATGTTCAGATGACTGCGTTCCGTACCCATGATGGGCATTACGAATTCCTAGTAATGCCTTTCGGACTGACCAACGCCCCTGCCACGTTTCATTCAGTCATGAATGAGGTTTTCAGGTCGTATTTGAGGCATTTCGTGCTCGTGTTCTTCGATGACATTCTCGTGTTCAGCAAGACTTATCAGGAACACACAACGCATGTGAGGCTGGTGTTGGAGAAGCTAAACAACACCAGCTCTATGCCAACAGGAAGAAGTGCGAGTTTGGTTGCTCGAGTATTGAATACCTAGGTCATGTGATCTCTGCAGACGGAGTGGAGGCTGATAAGACAAAAATTACAGCCATGACGGAATAGCCAGTACCCAAGAATGTCAAGGCGTTGAGGGGCTTCCTTGGGCTGACAGGCTACTACCGCTGATTTGTTCAGGGATATGGTGAGATTGCGAAACCGCTGACAGCTCTCTTGAAGAAGGATATATTCGTGTGGAGTGAGATAGCTGCAGAAGCTTTTGACAAACTCAAACAGGCAATGACATCGGTACCAGTGATGGCACTTCCAGACTTCACAGAGAAGTTCGTGGCTGAGTCTGACACATCAGGGAAAGGACTGGAGGCTGTCCTGATACAGGGGCACAGACCGATAGCATTTTTCAGCCAAGTACTGTCTGAGCGTCAGCAGTTGAAGTCGGTATACGAGCGAGAGCTGATGGCCATTGTCTTTGCCATACAAAAATAGAGGCACTACCTACTTGGGAGGAAGTTCATTGTGAGAACAGATCAAAAGAGATCAACATGGAGTACCAGAGGTGGCTGTCTAAGCTGTTGGGGTTTGACTTTGACATTCATTATAAGCCTGGATTAGAGAACAAGGCTGCAAATGTGTTATCTAGAAGACATGTGGCTGCAGAGTTGATGGCAATGTATATACTGACCGCAATACAGTTCCAAGATATAGAGGCTGAGTTAACCCGAGATGAAGCTTTACAGAAAATCGTGAGGGAGATTGTGGCTGATCCTATGACCCATCCAGACTATACCATGGTTCAAGGAAAGCTATTACGTCGGGGAAGGTTAGTACTGCCTAAGGAGTCTAAGTTGATTGGGGTAGTCTTACGAGAGCTACATGATGGACGTATGGGGGGGGGACATGGAGGCGTTCACCGTACTCAAAAGAGAGTCCCTGAGATGTTCTACTGGGTGGGAATGATGAATGATATCAAGCAGTATGATCTGTGTGTCAACGCTACAAGTATTCCACGTTGGCTCCAGGAGGATTGCTACAACCACTGAACATTCCAAATGCAGTATGGGAAGACGTGGCCATGGATTTTGTGGAGGGTTTACCAAGATCTGAGGGGTACAATGCAATGTTCGTAGTAGTGGATAGACTATCAAAATGTGCTCACTTCATCAGACTGCGACATCCGTTTACCGCGATAGAGTAGCGTGCATCTCCAACCCCACTTCAAAACCCACTCCAAACTCTATTTTGCAGTAAAATCATCTCTAACCCTACTCCAAAATGGAGTAACAAATATGATTACTCCAAATATGGAGTAAACCAACTTATTACTCCAAAATGGAGTTGAACTTTTTTTTTATCAAATGGTCCTCCACATTTATATATGTTTCGTTTTTAATAAAATATTATTATAAATAAATATATTAATATTATTTTACTATATATATTATAAAATTTACTGTTAACATTTCTTAATTATATAAACAGCCTCATTTTTAATATTATTATAAATAAGTATATTAATATTATTTTACTATACATATTATAAAATTTACTGTTAACATTTCTTAATTATATAAACATCCTCGTTTTTAATAAAATATTATTATAAATAAGTACATTAATATTATTTTACTATATATATTATAAAATTAAATGTTAATATTTCTTAATTATATAAATAGCCTCGTTTTAATAAAATATTATTATAAATAAGTATATTAATATTATTTTACTATATATATTATAAAATTTACTGTTAATATTTCTTAATTATATAAATAGCCTCGTTTTTAATAAAATATTATTATAAATAAATAATTTAGAATTGATGTATTATTATGTTTAAGCTATGTAATGTAATTTTTAATGTAATAAATGTTTTCTTTTGAAACCTTGTTGAGTAATTTTATTTTTTTTATAATAAAAAAATAATTGTGGTTAATATTGTATTTAATAGAAATGCTATAAATGGAAAATGGACTGTTTTGCAAATAGTATAAATGAAAGGTGATATTACTGATTTTAAAATAAATATAAAACATAATACATTAGAAATATTTTTTTGGAGTAGAAAATGAAGTAATACATTGGAGTAAAACTCAACTGCATTTTGGAGTTTGGAGTAGAAAATGGAGTAATACATTGGAGTTGCTCGTATTTGTACAGGATGTTATCAAGTTACACGGGTTTCCGAAATCAATAGTCTCTGACAGAGATCGGGTGTTCACTAGTCAGTTTTGGAAGAAGCTGCTCTGACTCTCAGGCACTACCTTTTGTAAGAGCACTACCTATCATCCACAGTCTGATGGGCAGACCGAGGTGACCAATCGTGGTCTAGAAACTTAAATGTGTTGTTTTACCAGTGACAAGCCAAAGGCATGGGCTCGTTACTTACCGTGGGCAGAACTATGTTACAATTCATCGTTTCACTCTGCTATTATGATGACGCCATTCAAGGCGGTAAATGGCCGCGATCCACCTGCTTTGATTAAGTATGAATCTGGCTCGACTGCTAATGCTGACCTGGAGAGTAGACTGATTGAAAGGGATGAGATGCTGGCTCTCATGAGGGAGCATATTCACAAGGCTCAGCAAGTGATGAAGAAACAGGCTGATGGACATAGAAGAGAGGTGAAATTTGCAGTGGGAGATAAATTATATGTTAAGATCAGGCCTTATCGTCAGCAATCACTTGCGAAGTGCGCTAATGAGAAGCTGTCTGTGCATTTCTATGGTCCATTTGAAGTAATTGCACAAGTGGGAGAGGTAGCTTATCGTCTCCAATTGCCAGAGGAAGCCAAGATGCATCACACTTTCCACGTATCTCAGCTGAAGAAAGCCGTTGGAGATGATCAACCAGTGGCTCCATTACCTACTCAACTCACAACAGAAGGGGTATTGGAGGTTCAACCAGAAGCGGTATTGGGTTCACGGGTTAGTCCAGCTTCAGGACAAGAGGAGGTGTTGATTCAGTGGAAGGGATTATCAGTCTATGAGAGTTCTTGGGAATGGAAGAAGGCCATACAAGAGATTTGATCAGATTTGTAAAGGGAAGAGATAGATCTTAATGGGAGATCTAGAAGATCGACCCAAATCTAAGATCAAGATATACATCAATATATTAGAATAGGAAACTTATCATTATCTATAATGTAATATTTCATATTGGTTTAGGAATTAGCTTTATGCATCTCTATATAAGCATATGCATATTGTAATATATTCTGCATGAGAGTCAATAATATTTCTTCCAATTCTATACTCTCATCAATCTATCAGATCTCTAAGAGAAATTATCTCTAGTCTTGTTTATTCTCATTCATTGTAATACAATCTCGTTTCTCTTTAGTTCCCATAACAGGCTCGTTGGGAGTATCGATCCCGGGTGATGACGAACTTTTGCCGTTTGAGTCACTGAAGGTTGATGACTCTGAGAAACCATTTGCTACCATCGATGACGCTTATGTGATTCAAGAGAAAGTCTCGTCTCCAAAACGTAACAGTACTATCTTGTATTCATAGATATTCTCCTTTTATCAAAGATGAGAACTGAAATAGAACCTAGACTAGACAAGAGACTAACATGAGAGGGTTTATCAGATTCTCAGTTGAGACTTAACTCTTATGTGTGTTTGTGTGATTATATGTACAGCTGCGGAGAGAGCTATCATTGGTGAAGAATCTTAAGATTCAAGAACCAAATTTGTTACCCCAAGGTACTATACTACTCTAGTCTCAGTTTAAGAATAATATAGTGAACATGTGGAAAGAGATACCAAGTAAAAAGATAGGAGAAACATTGAAAGATTCTGAGTCTGAGTACGATTTATGTAACAGGAACGTTTCAGATTCGACGTGCGCATTTGCAAAATAAGAAAAAGAAAGCCGTCTAGAAGCTTTGTTGGTGCTGATCCTAAAAGTAAAAACATGCTGTTTCGTACCTCAGGAGTAGGCCTTGTTCTTCATTTGGATCTCGATTGCTTACTGCAGCTTTGGGTCTTAAGGTGAAGAGGAAGAAAGTCTCTAACATCAGAAGATCCAAACTTCACAGGAAGCTCTCTCAACGGCAATCAGATCATCAGATGAAAGCGTGGGATAGCTTTCTTATATAAATGACTCTTATTGATTTTATTAAAGCTTTTTAGTGATATAAATTGCAAGACAACAAATATTCAGTGATTTGGAAATACAACTTTCAATAATGGATACAAAATGTTTTCAACCAAAGCCATTGTTAATTTCTATAATTTGTATACCCCTCTGCCTCCCACAAATCATCTTTTGGGTTTATATGGAGTTGGTATCTTCATGGAGCATAGCCTCCTCCACCACCGTGTCCACCGCCTGAACCACCACTACCGTAAGCACCACCATATTGGCTGCCGCCTCCACCTGAACCACCTACCCCACCACTGTCATATCCCCCTGCTGCACCACCATAACCACCTCCTTCACCACCACCACTTCCATAACCACCTCCATGAGCTCCACCTCCACTGTAAGCTCCTCCTCCCCCACTTCCTCCACCGCCACCGCCTCCATAGCCTCCAGCTCCGCCTCCTTCACCGCCTCCATAAGCACTACCACCATAAGCCCCTCCACCTGCTGATCCTCCATGACCGCCTCCACCTCCAGCAGCACCTCCACCTGCGCCACCACCTTCACCAGCTCCACTTCCATAACCACTAGCATGCTCACCTCCACCACTGTATGCTGATCCGCCACCGCCTCCGCTTCCACCACCTCCCCCACCAGCATGTCCACCACTTACACCACCAGCCCCTTCACCACCACCACTTCCATAACCGCTAGCATGATCTCCACCACTATAAGCAGCTCCACCACCACCACCACTACCTCCACCACCGCCACTAGCATGGCCACCGGAAGAAGAAGCTCCACCACCGCCACCACCGTGACCACCACCACCAGTGGCATACCCTTCAACTCCTCCATATCAACCACCACCAATCACTCCATAACCTTCACCACTACCGTGGCCTCCACCACCGCCACCACCATGTCCAGCCGGGATTTCGCCGTATGTTAAGAGATTCCCGCTAGTGGCGTAGCAAATGCCAATGCCGAGTAAGAGAAAAAAGATAGTTGAGAGAGATTTGATAGAAACCATTTGTTTTGGTAGTATAGTAGTAGTGATATTAGAACTTGATGAACTAAAATGGAAAGGCTCAGTGAGGTATTTATAGTGATTGGGATTTTTGCAAGGTAACATCTTTAAAATAAAAATATAAAGGATTTTGTTCTTTATTGGTAATACTTATATATTTTCTTCAAACTTTTTATATATTACACCAGTCCTCAGTATTATTGATTACTAAATATAATCATTGAATTTTTGAAACCCTATAAAACACATTATTTGAAAGATATTGAAAATATTTTTTGATAAGATATAATAATATATTGTCAAATATAACTATCAACAGTATAAAAATTGTTAATAATATTTTCTAATCAAAATATTTTAATGTAAATATAATGATAAATATTAAAATATGGTATATAAAAAGTTATTTTGTGAGACATATATAATTGTATGGAATATAATATAAAGTGAATAATGTTGTGACTTAATAGTATCATTTTAAATTTGACGGTGTAATATTCATCATTTAAAAAATAAAGTGATAAAAGTCTGTTTAAGATACTCTAAATTGTGTCATCTGAGAAAATTAAGTGTAGATTAACTATCCTACCATTACTCCTAATCTTGGTTTAGATTTTTCTAATTTCTTTTATATATTGTTTTAAAAAAACATATATCATATATGGTGAAATATATATATATATATATATATATTAAAACTGTTGTTACATCTGAAATATATATATTATTTTATATTTATTGTATATACTATTATTATATTCAGATAATTTATTTTGTTTATTTTAAAATTTTTGCTTTTATTTAAATTTTTGTGAATTTTCTTATTTTGGGACTTTATATAATTTATTTTAACTTTTTTTTAATAAAATTATTTTCTATATTTTATATTTATTTTATTAATAAAATAATTTAGTTACATTTCTGATTTTTGTAAATTTTATGTTTTTTTACGAATTGTTTTTTGAATTTGTAATGAATTTTTATATTTTTTGTAATTTTATATTTATTTATTAGTAAAATATTTTTGTTTTAAAAAAAAAACAAACCGACACGTCATCATTTTGAACAGTACTGGTTACATTTTTGACTTGATGTACAAGTAAGCCAGATTGAAAGTTTAATATGTTAAATTTGTCAATTTGATTGTTTAAAGTGCTTCTAAAATACTTTAAGGGTCTAAAGTGTAAGTGGTTGTTACCTTAGATGTTTTTTATGCGATTTTTCCTTTGTTTATATAAACGTTAGATATATAAATGTTATTAGGGGATAACATTAATTGTATTTACAGTTGTTTTCCTTATATAACGCTAGATAGACATCATAACGGTACATTAAGACACAAAACAGTGTATAAATCAACAAATTAATAAACTAGGTAGACAGTTATCTGTGCAAAGGATTTTTATTAATTATAGGTTATAAATTCAATTAGAAATCTGATTTTTGTCAACAATTTTCACCAAAAAAAAAAAGAGAAAATTGGTCAAAGAGTCTCAGAGTCAAAAGTCCAATACATACTTGGCAATTAGCATGGTTACAAATTTAATACAATAGGTAAACAATCATCTTCTTTTTCCTTGTTAATTTGTGTAGAGGACTTTTAATAAAATTATAGGTTAGAAATTAAATTAGAAATCTGACTTTGTAAAAAAATTTTACCCAAAAAAGAAAGAAATTGGTCAAAGAGTCTCAAGAGTCAAAAGACCAATACATATCTAGCAATTATTATGGTTACAAATTTAATAAAATAAGTAAAAAAATATCTTCTTTCCTTGTTCATCTGTATAAAAGATTTTTTTTTATTAATTGTAGGTTATAAATTAAATTAGAAATCTGAATTGTGTAAGTAATTAGCATGGTTAAGTAAACGAATTAATTAGAGTCAAAAGAGTCCAAATACATACTTGGCAATTACTTAGCATGGTTTTAAGTAAACGAATTAATTAAAGAGTTTATTTACGGTAAAAGCTTCAGGGAAGAGGTGAAAACAAACCATAAAAAGCAAACATGGCTGCATGAATTTATTTCCCTCCCAATATAAAACCTTTACCTCACCAAACTTCTTCGTAGCTTTCACCTATAATCATAAGCTCAAATATGTCTACTCCTTCGAAGGAATCTTCACCTATAATCATAAACTCAGCTATGTCTACTCCTTCGTCGGGATCATTAACTCAGATCCAAAATCCAGAGGAAAATTCATCTTCCGCGTCCGATGACAGAGATTATCAGATCATGCCAACGGTTCAGATTATTGACAAAAGTAGCGACGATGATGTCAAGATTGAGATGACAAAAACTACTCATATATTCCCATGCTTGGCTCGTAAGAATGAACCAACAGACGTTGTATGTTCTGTTCTCTTTATTATTAATATAAAAAATAAAACGAATCCTCTTTTTCTTTTTGGTATTGTTTTCAAACAATTTATATTTAAAATAATTGAAATCTTTTTGTTTTTCTTATTCAGGGTGCTGGTTTAATTAACTCAGGCAACACTTGTTTCATAGCTTCCGTGTTACAGTGCCTTACTCATACTGTTCCTCTTCTCGACACCCTTTGCTCTTACCAATATCTATCCCCTTGCAACTGTAAGTCCATTCTTCTATGCTCTTATTTGAGTCTGTGTCTTGATATTGTGTGTTTTTGATCTGATCCTAGGTTTTTGTCTTGACTATTTTTTAACGATCTGATTTTACTTGTGTCTTGATTGGTGTTATGATCGCATTTTGGTTGGTGTCTTGATTTATTTTTGATCTGATTTTATTTGTTGATGTCTTGATTGTGTGTTGATGGTCTGATTTTATTTGGTGTCTGGTTTGCGTGTTTATGGTCTGATATTCAGTTGATTGTGTTATATGGTCTGATTTTAGTTGGTAACCAGGGTCGGCTCAATATTTTTCGGACCCTGGGGCAAAATAAAATATTAAATTTTTAATTTTTATTTTTATTAAAATTTAAATATATTTTAAGCTTTTATCCTTGATCTTTATAAAATTTGGGATGAAAATATATTATATACACATATAATATTTTTGGGCCCCTTTTCACCTAAATTAGTGAATATTTTTATCCTTAATCTTTATAAAATTTGGGATAAAAATATATTATATACACATAAAATATTTTCGGTCCCTTTTCACTTAAATTTAGTGAAAATTTTAAAACATTTATATAAAAGATATGTAAATATAAAAAAAATATTGGACCCCGGATTAGTAATATACGGGGGGACACGGATTTGGGCCCGCGGCGATCGCACCGTTTGTCCCCCCGCCTCTCAGCCAGCCCTGTTGGTAACTTGATTGTGGTCATAGTCTTTCATCTTATAGCTCATTTGGATTTTTTTTTTCAGGTGGCAATGAGAGTTTCTGTGTTCTGCTTACTCTCCAAAATCATATTGAGCTTGCTCNGATTGATCAGTTTCGTGATAACGTCAATTGTATGCTTCTCAAGTCTAGTTTTTTTATTTTTTGGTTTCTGTTGTATTTTGTTTTTCAGATCTGTTCATATGACTGATTTTATCCTTAAACCACTACAGATTTCTCAGCTGACTTCCAGATAAGTCACCAAGAAGACGCTCATGAGTTTCTACAGTCGCTTTTCGAAAAGTTACAGAAATGTTGTTTGGATCTAAATGGTAGAAATAACTCTGCCTCTCATAATGTTAACATTGTTCAGAATATCTTTGGTGGGGGTCTTGTTAGTAAGGTAACGAATTTTGAATTTTTTGATTCATTACCATACTTAATTATCTACTATATACATGACTCTTATATTATTAAATTTTTTTTTCTTTTCAGCTTCGTTGTTGCAACTGCAATTCCATTTCAGAAACATTTGAAAAGTCTACTGGATGGAGTCTGGAGATTGAAGATGTGGAAGATCTTCGGAGTGCTCTAGAGTCTTTTACATGTGTGGAAAAACTCGAGGACCAGTTAACGTGTGATGACTGTAAAGAGAAAGTCTCAAAGGAGAAGCAACTTAAGTTCGATAAGTTGCCTCTTGTTGCTGCGTTCCATTTGAAGAGGTTTAAGAAGGATGGATTTTATATTGAGAAGATCCTCAATGATGTTAAGTTCCCTTTGGAGTTGGATTTGCTCCCTTACATGAGCAGTAACGAAAAGCATGAAGTAAGTGAAAATTTTACACATCTTTTTTCATGTCTTAATTAATTTAACAAAATACAATTACTTTGTTGTTTTGTTTATTTAGGCTTCAACAAAGTACCATCTCTATGCCATGGTGGAGCATCTTGGGTTTAGTCCACATTCTGGTCATTACACAACATATGTGAGATCAGCTCCTGAGACATGGCATCATTTTGATGACACAAAGGTAAATAATACAAGATCTGATCTTTTGATCTTGTTTGGTTTTAGTTCTTTGGAGATTTCTGTGAGGGGAGTGTCAATGAAATGCAACTTTTCCTTTTGGCAGGTCTCGAGAATCAGCGAAGAATGTGTTCTATCAAAGAATGCGTATATGTTATTCTATTCAAGAGAAGAAATTCCCTGTTTTGTTAGTGCCTTTGAAGAGCTGAAGACACTATTTGAAGCCCGTCCGATGACTTTATCGCCAGCCTCTGTTCTTGAGACCGACCATAGTTACCAGAATGTCTCTGATTCCAACAACGCCTGTAATGGCTTTGTTAGCAATGAGGCTTGGCGTCCTCCCTTGCTTTACACGTATGAGAAGAGAAAGAAGAGGAAGGATCAGAAGGAATCAACTTGGAAAGGTGATGATGTGTCACCGGCTGATCACTAATTGGATTCTTTATGGAGAATAAGGAATAAACGACGTTGGTGTGCTGGAGTTAACGGCTAACGTTCGTAACGGCTCACGTGATGTGTAGCTTTGTTTGTCGTCTTTTATATTTATAGGAGAGAGAGAGAGTTGTTATGAGAGTTATCAATAGATTTGATCAGATTTGTAAAGGGAAGAGAGAGATCCCTAAGTGAAATACTCTCTAGTCTTGTTTACTCTCATTCATCGTAATACAATCTCGTTTCTCTTTAGATCTCATAACAACTTGGTATCAGAGCCTGTCTTTTCTGGGAATCGATAGCGCCAGGAAAGAAAACGGATGTCAATGTAGCTATGGAGAACATGAGAGAGGAGGTGGGTAAGATCGGAGGGTTGGAGAGTTCGATGGAGGATCACAAGGATTCGGTAGCGGAGATCCGAAGTCGGATGAGTGTGTTGGAAAGGTTAGAGCAGAGGCTGAACGAGGACGATGAGACTCGGAAGCGAGAGGTGGCTGCGTTGTTTCAAGCATCGCTGCGGCACTATGAAGAGGAGGAGGAGGTGTCTCACACCATCCAGCGACCAGGTAAACATCGCGACTGAGGAAGAATAAAGTGGTCTCTTTCGTGCTGGCGGATCGGGGCTACGATCTGAAACGGTGACCAGGGGCGGTGGGGATCGCAATCAACCCCTGGGGTCATGTGATCGTCCTTGGCCACCCACGGAGGAGAAACATGATGAATCGATGCGGAAGTTGAAGATTCCGCTCTTTAACGGAGAGAATCCGGAAATCTGGGTGTTGCGTGTAGAACAATACTTTGAGCTTGAGGATTTTTTCGGAAGAAAGGAAGCTCCGAGTGGTGAGAATGTATTTTGATGACGAGGCGTTGATGTGATACCGGTGGGAGCGTGACCGTAACCCTTTTGTGAGCTGGAAACATTTGAAATTTTGTGTACTCGAGCAGTTCTCGAAGTCCCATGAGATGACGGCGCACGAGCGACTTTGACGTTGAAACATGATGGAACTGTGTGGGAGTACTGTCGAGATTTCATATCCTTGGCAACGAATGCACCGGAGGTACCAGACGCGATTTTAGAGACGGCGTTCATGATTGGTTTAAAACCCCAGATCAGAGCTGGAGTTAAGCTGATGGAGCCAAGAACCCTTCAAAAATGATGAGTGTAGCCAAGTTGGAGGAGGAATGGGTTAACTATGGGGAACCGATGACGGAGACGCAAGACGGAAAAGGAGTGCGCGGTGCAAACTTGTTGGGCTCTCTAACGTCTATGGTACGAAATGGGCCCTCAGGAGAAAATGGGTTTGGGTCTAATTACAATTTCAAGCCCAAAACACTTCATGGGTCCGATAAGATAACTTCACCCGATAAGCGACCTACGACTCAGAACCCTAATGTTGTAGGAAAGGGGAAAATGGCATTCCGGCGACTCTCTCCCGCTGAACTTGCTCGCTATCGAGCGGAGGGGCTATGCTTTCAATGTGGGGGGAAGTCACATCCCAGGCATGATTGCCCTAAGAAAGAGTTGATGGTGATGGTAGTTCATGAGGAGAACGAAGAGGAAAAAGACGAAGGAGGAGGTGATGAGACTAAAGAGGGGGAGTAAATGGAGTTCGCGGAGTGTGCGGCGCTCTCGGCTAAGTCAGCGATGGGCATCTCCTCTCCACGGACCATTAAAATTCGTGGAGCGGTTTGAGACATTCAAGCAGTAGTCCTCCTTGATAGCGGAGCTACGCACAATTTCATTAACTATCGTTTGATAACGAAGCTTGGTCTAGTAGCTGAAGAAACCAAAAGCTTTGGAGTAATCACGGGGACATGGGAGCCGGTGAGGGGAGGTGGTATCTGTCGGAATGTCACACTGGTGATGCAGGGTTATTCCATTACAAAGGATTTTCTTCCTTTGGAGCTTAATAACGTCGACATTATTTTGGGAATCCAGTGGTTGGAAACGTTGGGAGAGATGCGTGTGAACTGGAAGTTACAGATAATGAATATTCCGGTGAGTGGGAAGTCGGTAGTGCTTCAATGAGTACTTAATTTGTGTAGTTCTTAGGTCTCTCCAAAGGCCTTACAGAAAGTGTTGGAGCAACATGAGTTAAGCGTCTTGGTGGAATGTCGGGAAGTAGTAGCTGAAGTCAAAGAAGAGAAGACGGTCACAAAGTTCCTCCAGAAGATATTACTCAATTATGGGGGTGTGTTTGAGGAACTACATGGCTTACCACCAGTGAGAGACATGGAACATGGTATACACTTACGCAAGGAAGCAACCCGGTCACTGTACGACCGTTTCGCTATCCACATGCTCAAAAAGAAGAAATTGAAAGGCAGGTGACAGCAATTAATGTTGAAGGCTGGCATTATTCAAGAGAGCATTAGCCCGTTCTCCAGTCCAGTCCTTTTAGTGAAGAAGAAGGAAGGAAGCTAGCGATTCTGCATGGATTACAGAGCCTTAAATAAGGCTACAGTTATGTATAGCTATCCTATACCGACGATAGACCAATTGTTGGATGAGTTACGAGGAGCAGTGGTGTTTTCTAAGTTGGACCTGCGAGCCGATTACCATCAGATAAGGGTCAAGGCAGAGGATGTTCAGATGACTGTGTTCCGTACCCATGATGGGCATTACGAATTCCTAGTAATGCCTTTCGGACTGACCAACGCCCCTGCCACGTTTCATTCAGTCATGAATGAGGTTTTCAGGTCGTATTTGAGGCATTTCGTGCTCGTGTTCTTCGATAACATTCTCGTGTTCAGCAAGACTTATCAGGAACACACAACGCATGTGAAGCTGGTGTTGGAGAAGCTAAACAACACCAGCTCTATGCCAACAGGAAGAAGTGCGAGTTTTGTTGCTCGAGTATTGAATACCTATGTCATGTGATCTCTGCAGACGGAGTGGAGGCTGATAAGACGAAAATTACAGCCATGACGGAATGGCCAGTACCCAAGAATGTCAAGGCGTTGAGGGGCTTCCTTGGGCTGACAGGCTACTACCGCTGATTTGTTCAGGGATATGGTGAGATTGCGAAACCGCTGACAGCTCTCTTGAAGAATGATATATTCGTGTGGAGTGAGATAGCTGCAGAAGCTTTTGACAAACTCAAACAGGCAATGCCATCGGTACCAGTGATGGCACTTCCAGACTTCACAGAGAAGTTCGTGGCTGAGTCTGACACATCAGGGAAAGGACTGGAGGCTGTCCTGATACAGGGGCACAGACCGATAGCATTTTTCAGCCAAGTACTGTCTGAGCGTCAGTTGAAGTCGGTATACGAGCAAGAGCTGATGGCCATTGTCTTTGCCATACAAAAATAGAGGCACTACCTACTTGGGAGGAAGTTCATTGTGAGAAGAGATCAAAAGAGATCAACATGGAGTACCAGAGGTGGCTGTCTAAGCTGTTAGGGTTTGACTTTGACATTCATTACAAGCCTGGATTAGAGAACAAGGCTGCAAATGTGTTATCTAGAAGACATGTGGCTGCAGAGTTGATGGCAATGTATATACTGACCGCAATACAGTTCCAAGATATAGAGGCTGAGTTAACCCGAGATGAAGCTTTACAGAAAATCGTGAGGGAGATTGTGGCTGATCCTATGACCCATCCAGACTATACCATGGTTCAAGGAAAGCTATTACGTCGGGGAAGGTTAGTACTGCCTAAGGAGTCTAAGTTGATTGGGGTAGTCTTACGAGAGCTACATGATGGACGTATGGGGGGGGACATGGAGGTGTTCACCGTACTCCAAAGAGAGTCCCTGAGATGTTCTACTGGGTGGGAATGATGAATGATATCAAGCAGTATGTTCTGTGTGTCAACGCCACAAGTATTCCACGTTGGCTCCAGGAGGATTGCTACAACCACTGAACATTCCAAATGCAGTATGGGAAGAAGTGGCCATGGATTATGTGGAGGGTTTACCAAGATCTGAGGGGTATAATGCAATGTTCGTAGTAGTGGATAGACTATCAAAATATGCTCACTTCATCAGTCTGCATCATCCGTTTACCGCGACAGAGTAGCGTGCATCTCCAACCCCACTTCAAAACCCACTCCAAACTCTATTTTGCAGTAAAATCATCTCCAACCCTACTCCAAAATGGAGTAACAAACATGATTACTCCAAATATGTAGTAAACCAACTCATTACTCCAAAATGGAGTTGAACTTTTTTTTTATCAAATGGTCCTCCACATTTATATATGTTTCGTTTTTAATAAAATATTATTATAAATAAATATTATTATATTATTTTACTATATATATTATAAAATTTACTGTTAACATTTCTTAATTATATAAACAGCCTCATTTTTAATATTATTATAAATAAGTATATTAATATTATTTTACTATACATATTATAAAATTTACTGTTAACATTTCTTAATTATATAAACATCCTTTTTAATAAATATTATTATAAATAAGTACATTAATATTATTTTACTATATATATTATAAAATTAAATGTTAATATTTCTTAGTTATATAAATAGCCTCGTTTTAATAAAATATTATTATAAATAAGTATATTAATATTATTTTACTATATATATTATAAAATTTACTGTTAATATTTCTTAATTATATAAATAGCCTCGTTTTTAATAATATATTATTATACATAAATAATTTAGAATTGATGTATTATTGTGTTTAAGCTATGTAATGTATTTTTTAATGTAATAAATGTTTTCTTTTGAAACCTTGTTGAGTAATTTTATTTTTTATAATAAAAAATTAATTGTGGTTAATATTGTATTTAATAGAAATGCTATATATGGAAAATGGACTGTTTTTCAAATAGTATAAATGAAAGGTGATATTACTAATTTTAAAATAAATATAAAACATAATACATTAGAAATATTTTTTTGGAGTAGAAAATGAAGTAATACTTTGGAGTAAAACTCAACTGCATTTTGGAGTTTGGAGTAGAAAATGGAGTAATACATTGGAGTTGCTCTTATTTGTACAGGAGGTGATCAAGTTACACGGGTTTCCGAAATCAATAGTCTCTGACAGAGATCGGGTGTTCACTAGTCAGTTTTGGAAGAAGCTGCTTTGACTCTCAGGCACTACCTTTTGTAAGAGCACTACCTATCATCCACAGTCTGATGGGCAGACCGAGGTGACCAATCGTGGTCTAGAAACTTAAATGTGTTGTTTTACCAGTGACAAGCCAAAGGCATGGGCTTGTTACTTACCGTGGGCAGAACTATGTTACAATTCATCATTTCACTCTGCTATTATGATGACGCCATTCAAGGCGGTAAATGGCCGCGATCCACCTGCTTTGATTAAGTATGAATCTGGCTCGACTGCTAATGCTGACCTGGAGAGTAGACTGATTGAAAGGGATGAGATGCTGGCTCTCATGAGGGAGCATATTCATAAGGCTCAGCAAGTGATGAAGAAACAGGCTGATGGACATAGAAGAGAGGTGAAATTTGCAGTGGGAGATAAAGTATATGTTAAGATCAGGCCTTATCGTCAGCAATCACTTGTGCGCTAATGAGAAGCTGTCTGTGCATTTCTATGGTCCATTTGAAGTAATGAACAAGTGGGAGAGGTAGCTTATCGTCTCCAATTGCCAGAGGAAGCCAAGATGCATCACACTTTCCACGTATCTCAGCTGAAGAAAGCCGTTGGAGATGATCAACCAGTGGCTCCATTACCTCCTCAACTCACAACAGAAGGGGTATTGGAGGTTCAACCAGAAGCGGTATTGGGTTCACGGGTTTGTCCAGCTTCAGGACAAGAGGAGGTGTTGATTCAGTGGAAGGGATTTCTATGAGAGTTCTTGGGAACGGAAGAAGGCCATACAAGAGATTTGATCAGATTTGTAAAGGGAAGAGATAGATCTTAATGGGAGATCTAGAAGATCGACCCAAATCTAAGATCAAGATATACATCAATATATTAGAATAGGAAACTTATCATTATCTATAATGTAATATTTCATATTGGTTTAGGAATTAGCTTTATGCATCTCTATATAAGCATATGCATATTGTAATATATTCTGCATGAGAGTCAATAATATTTCTTCCAATTCTATACTCTCATCAATCTATCAGATCTCTAAGAGAAATTCTCTCTAGTCTTGTTTATTCTCATTCATTGTAATACAATCTCGTTTCTCTTTAGTTCCCATAACAGGCTCGGTGGGAGTATCGATCCCGGGTGATGACGAACTTTTGCCGTTTGAGTCACTGAAGGTTGGTGACTCTGAGAAACCATTTGCTACCATCGATGACCCTTATGTGATTCAAGAGAAAGTCTCGTCTCCAAAACGTAACGGTACTATCTTGTATTCATAGATATTCTCCTTTTATCAAAGATGAGAACTGAAATAGAACCTAGACTAGACAAGAGACTAACATGAGAGGGTTTATTAGATTCTCAGTTGAGACTTAACTCTTATGTGTGTTTGTGTGATTATATGTACAGCTGCGGAGAGAGCTATCATTGGTGAAGAATCTTAAGATTCAAGAACCAAATTTGTTACCCCAAGGTACTATACTACTCTAGTCTCAGTTTAAGAATAATATAGTGAACATGTGGAAAGAGATACCAAGTAAAAAGATAGGAGAAACATTGAAAGATTCTGAGTCTGAGTACGATTTATGTAACAGGAACGTTTCAGATTCGACGTGCGCATTTGCAAAATAAGAAAAAGAAAGCCGTCTAGAAGCTTTGTTGGTGCTGATCCTAAGGAGTAAAAACATGCTGTTTCGTACCTCAGGAGTAGGCCTTGTTCTTCATTTGGATCTCGATTGCTTACTGCAGCTTTGGGTCTTAAGGTGAAGAGGAAGAAAGTCTCTAACATCAGAAGATCCAAACTTCACAGGAAGCTCCCTCAACGGCAATCAGATCATCAGATGAAAGCGTGGGATAGCTTTCTTATATAATGACTCTTATTGATTTTATTAAAGCTTTTTAATGATATAAATTGCAAGACAACAAATATTCAGTGATTTGGAAATACAACTTTCAATAATGGATACAAAATGTTTTCAACCAAAGCCATTGTTAATTTCTATAATTTGTATACCCCTCTGCCTCCCACAAATCAACTTTTGGGTTTATATGGAGTTGGTATCTATTAGTAATGGCCCTAACTCACACCCAAAAGCTAGCTCAAGAGTGGAGGTTTACCCATACACTTATATAATGTCCAAAGACATCATGAATACACGATGTGGGACTCTAATAGGCCCCCTCGAGATGTGGGTGGGAAACGGTCCATAGGGAAACAGCCCAAGCCCAACATCTCGGAAATACCACAGCATATGGGCCACTTTTACAGGCTACATAGGTAGGAAACTGTTTATGTGGGAAATCATAATGCTGGGCCAAACCATGGGCTCTGATACCATATTAGTGATGGGCATAACTCACACCCAAAAGCTAGCTCAAGAGTGGAGGTTTACCCATACACTTATATAATGCCCAAAGACATCATGAATACACGATGTGGGACTCTAATAGTATCTTCATGGAGCATAGCCTCCTCCACCACCGTGTCCACCGCCTGAACCACCACTACCGTAAGCACCACCATATTGGCTGCCGCCTCCACCTGAACCACCTACACCACCACTGTCATATCCCCCTGCAGCACCACCATAACCACCTCCTTCACCACCACCACTTCCATAACCACCTCCATGAGCTCCACCTCCCCTGTAAGCTCCTCCTCCCCCACTTCCTCCACCGCCACCGCCTCCATAGCCTCCAGCTCCTGGCCCACCTCCAGCTCCTCCTCCTTCACCGCCTCCATAAGCACTACCTCCATAAGCCCCTCCACCTGCTGATCCTCCTCCGCCTCCATGACCGCCTCCACCTCCAGCAGCACCTCCACCTGCGCCACCACCTTCACCAGCTCCACTTCCATAACCACTAGCATGCTCATCTCCACCACTGTATGCTGATCCTCCACCGCCTCCGCTTCCACCACCTCCCCCACCAGCATGTCCACCACTTACACCACCAGCCCCTTCACCACCACCACTTCCATAACCGCTAGCATGATCTCCACCACTATAAGCAGCTCCACCACCACCACCACTACCTCCACCACCGCCACTAGCATGGCCACCACAACCACCAGATGCTCCACCGAAACCACCACCTCCACCTTCTCCTCCTCCACTAGCATACCCACCGGAAGAAGAAGCTTCACCACCGCCTCCACCACGACCACCACCGCCAGCATGACCACCGTATCCACCAGATGCTCCTCCATATCCACCACCACCACCTTCTCCACCTCCACTAGCGTATCCACCTGCAGAAGAAGCTCCACCACCGCCACCACCGTGACCACCACCACCACCAGTGGCATACCCTTCAACTCCTCCATATCCACCACCACCACCTTCTCCACTTCCGCTGCCATAACCACCACCAATCACTCCATAACCATCACCACCACCGCCACCACCATGACCAGCCGGGATTTCGCCGTGTGTTAAGAGATTCCGGCTAGTGGCGTAGCAAATGCCAATGCCGAGTAAGAGAAAAAAGATAGTTGAGAGAGATTTGATAGAAACCATTTGTTTTGGTAGTATAGTAGTAGTGATATTAGAACTTGATGAACTAAAATGGAAAGGCTCAGTGAGGTATTTATAGTGATTGGGATTTTTGCAAGGTAACATCTTTAAAATAAAAATATAAAGGATTTTGTTCTTTATTGGTAATACTTATATATTTTCTTCAAACTTTTTATATATTACACCAGTCCTCAGTATTATTAATAACTAAATATAATCTTTGAATTTTTGAAACCCAATAAAACACATTATTGAAAGATATTAAAAATATATTTGATAAAATATAATAATATATTGTCAAATATAACTATCAACAGTATAAAAATTGTTAATAATGTTTTTTAATCAAAATATATTAATGTAAATATAATGATAAATATTAAAATATGGTATATAAAAAGTTATTTTGTGAGACATATATAATTGTAAGGATTATAATATAAAGTGAATAATGTTGTGACTTAATAGTATCATTTTAAATTTGAGGGTGTAATATTCATCATTTAAAAAATAAAGTGATAAAAGTCTGTTTAAGATACTCTAAATTGTGTCATCTGTGAAAATTGAGTGTAGATTAACTATCCTACCATTACTTCTAATCTTGGTTTAGATTTTTCTAATTTCTTTTATATATTGTTTTAAAAAACATTCATATATGGTGAAATTGTTAGTGAAACTTATTTTTACTGTAAAAAATAATTGTACTGTAAAAAAATTGTTAGTGAAATATTACTTCAATTCTTGATTTTTTAAACAAAATGAGTTATCGGATAACAAAAAGAGTTATCGATTTTGGTGAAACTTATTTTTCTTTAAATGCAGAAAACCTCTTGTAAAATTTTTATAGAAACTATATAGATTTTTTTGATGATCTTTACTATAAATATAAAGAATCATGAATAGTTCATTAACCGGTAACTCTTTTCATTTAAGAATCAAGAGTTGAATTAATATTTCATCAACAAACTTTTGAAGATAAAATTATAAAACATAATTCAAATAGGATTATATAAATATTTACAAAAATTAATGGTAAATAATTAAAATATTCTTATCATTTTATAACTAAGATACTCAATTAATATATGTTAAGTAATTATTTTACATTGAGTTTTATTTATATTTTATTGGATTTTTTTTATTTATAATTTTTTTATTAGTGCTTCACTTATAAAAATATTTTCAATATTTAAAATATATCCAATATTGTAAAAAAATATTGATTTATATTTTTGCCAAAAAAACATCAACTTTGAAAGCCATTTTAGGCCTATCATTAGTCAACTATAACTGTTGACTAACAATATGACTAAATTGGTACGGTCGAGGAAAGTTTGTCATTAAAATGGCTTGTCAACAAAAGTTGAGTGTTTTTTTTTGGCTTATGAGAAAATTGGTGCTTTATTTCAACCAATTTGAAAGTTGGTGATTTAAATGAAAATTTTCCCAAAATAAAAGGTTTGTTCTTCATCGGTGATTCTTATCTATTTTCTTTAAACTTTTTATATTACATAGTATTATTAATAACTAAATATAATCATTAAACTTTCAAAAATCAATAAACACACACTATTTGAAAGATATTAAACTAAAATATTTCTGATAAAATATAATAATACGTAGTCAAATATAACATAAACAATATAAGAATTGTTAATAATATTTTTAATCAAAATATTTTAAATAAATATAACAACAAATACTAAAATATGGTATCTAAAAAGTTATTCATGTGATTGTGAGACGTATATAATTGTAAAGATTAGACTATAATGTGAATAGTGTTTTAAGTGGCTTAATAGTGTCTTTTTAAAGTTGAGGGTGTAATATTCATCCTTTAAAAAAATAAGGGGATAAAAATCTGTTTAAGTTACCCTAAATTATGTCCTCTGAGAAAATTGAGTGTAGATTAACTATCCTACCATTACTCCTAATTTTGGTTTAGATTCTTCTAATATCTTTTATATATTTTTTTAGAAAACATATATCATATATGTGAAATATATATATCATATTACAAAATTTCTCTCTAAACCCATCTTTTTATATTTTAAAAAACGTTTTCCACCGGTCTTCCCATCAAGCAAGCGGATGAATACATATTGAATTGACAACGAAAAATAAAGAAAAAGCTTACAAACAGTTTCAAACGAAATGAGATTGGAAAATGGCGACGTCTGCAGAGCCGGCCTTTCGGCCAAGCGGAGTTTATAAGACATCAAAAGTGATAAAATTTGGTTATTAGATATTATTGTCCTTGAAAACTTGAAACTCTAGCTTTTGCAACATATTTTAAGGTCGGATGGTTTATTGTTTATTGAAAATAAATATAACGATTTTAGTATTTAAATTTGAATCATATCATTTTAATTATATGTTTTTAAAAATAATAGATGATATCTATGTGATTTTAGGTGTAGATTTATTTGTTGTAACTTATTTGTTGTAGATTTGTAAAACACTATTTGTGCTCCTGAAATAAAGTTCTGTACAATCACATTTTAATTTTCTAAAATATATTTTTTGATTTGCAAATAAAGCTCTCTACAATTATATTTTAATTTTCAAAAAAAAACATTTTCCTGTTATTTTCTTTTTAAAAACTTGATTAGTTGACGTATAGCTTTACACTAAATTTTGGCTGTCTATATGAATCTTCCTTTTAAAACTATTTCGCTTCTGCAAATTTGGCTCTTATGATACATGCATTATAGGGAGATAGGGTCGGCCCTGAGCTAAAGGCCGTAAAGCTGGTGTTTGGAGCGCCAAAATGTAGATATAATTTAGGGGCGCCAGAAACATTGACATTCTTACGGGTATAGTGGTCTAAGTTCTTTTTGTAATGGTGAATCAATGCAGGTTTGATCCTTCTGTCTTTTTTTATTGGTGACTGAAAAAGCGGGCAGATTTTGCTTCCTTTATTGACAATCTTAGGGTTTGATTGGTAATGACTGTAGTTTTAAAATTTTTGCTCTAGGATTAAAGCTTTGAACTGTTAATTAAAGGTTTGGAAAGCACATAAAATTTTCTCTAGGATTTTGTCTTTCTACAGCACATACACACATACATAAAGCTTTAAAAGACTGTGAGTTTCTAAAAATTAATTAAGGGTGATTGCTGTAGATTTAGGGCTTTATTAAAATTAATGAAAGATGATTGCTGTACATTTAAGGCTGCAGCTATAATTTTTTGCTTTGGACAGCATCTACAGCAAATACCAATTATACTCTTAGTTTCCATTTTTATATATTTTATGATATGCTATAAAAAATACAATAAAAACCTAATTTCTTTTTCTAAATAGCATTCATTTACCACAGATTCATCTTTCTTCTTCTTTCATTTTTTTTTATTTTCTGTTAATAGTTTCAACAACTTTTGGATTCTCTTCTTGCACAGTAGATCTTTACCGTTTTGTTATCTTACTACTCAAATATTTCTTTCTTTATCTTAAAAAAACAAAGAATAAGTGCGAAATTTTTTGTGGGGTTTAGATTCTCTCTTGGACTCTCATGTTTTGACAACCGAAAGATTCAGTAAAATTTACAAAATAAACAGATTTCACAGTGATAGTTGTCTTGTTGTCTTTTTTTTTTTTTTGACTATGTCTTCTGTTGTAATTACTAATTATGTATTTGTTTTTCACTTTAAAAGTAAATGTCAAGTTATTCTAATTTTCATAGTTTTTGTAGAAAGTGTTACGTGAAACAAAGTAAGAACTCAACTAAATAGACAAATTGATGTAATCTAAATTTAGTGGTATTTTCAAGTAACAAGTTGAATGCAGAAAATTTAAGAATCATTACTTAATCTCTTAGATCAATCTGTAAGCTTTTTTTGATGAAACTTTTTTATGTTAACTTTTGCATTTTTGATAGAACTTTGTTATTGTAAAAATACAATTTTGAATTTTTTTTGTTTCAATTTTTTTTTAATTGTTAGCGGGCATCAACTAATTGTTGCGCTTTAGGCGCCATAAAACTCAGGACCGGCACTGCAGGGAGTACCAAACAAAGTTTGAAAACATATATAATTAGCATTATTTCATATTCAACCATGGTTATTCAATAGTTCATTCAAGCTTATGCTTGAAAATCTTGTATAATTAGATATGCTGTTTGTAAATTATATCTTGGAGATTTATAAGTTGAATATTACTCAACTAGGATTAGTTACATACCTCACCAAAAATGGTGTTATCCAAAACTACATATACCTTTAAATCTTAGTACATTTTACCATTTATAATAAAATTTAATGGAATTTCATTATTTAATACTTATAATATATTATATATATATATATATGTAAAATACAGTTGTTAAATCCTCAGATGTGAATTTTTATAAGTATCAAAATTTAGAGTTTTGAAAATAGTAAGTATAAAAAGTAACTTTACACCATTGATCAAGTTACCTCATATGTTGCACAAAAACAAGTATTTTATCAAACCACATATATATAAGATAATACCACAGTAGACTTTTTTTTTAAAACACTAATACCACAGTAGACTATACACAAAATTTTGGTTCATTTGACAATGCTCATGGGAGTTAAAGTATATGCATTTACCAAATAAATTGTTTAGAGAAAAAGTGTGTAAGAATATTGACAAATGAAAAAGCTCAAGCTTTTTGGCATTGTCAAAAGATAAGCACCCAGGTTACAGATAATTGGTTCCAGCAAAATACAGATTTGTCCGTTGAGAGAGGAAGGTAATGATGATACGTAGGTACAAACATAAACATAGAAATGGGTATATGTACAGTTTCATACGCAACATAAGTGTGAGATCACATGGAAAAAAGCACACAACGTTGTTGAAGAGTAGCGTGAAGTAGTAGGACCAGTACTAGTACCATAGTGCTCCCTCTTCTTTCACTTATCATCCACGCTTCCCCAAAAAAGGTTAATCACTTAGTCTTCTCAATAGAATGATAAATTTCACACAATGTTCAATAGAGTTGATGATCAAGAATGTGTGTTCCTTTGAATCATCAAGTACAATATTGTACCTATCTGCACGTGCAATCCGTAAGAAAAGTTTAACAATCTTTAAACTCCAACTATCAATATGTTACATTTTGGATTAAGTTACTGTCAATTATCTTAGAGGTAGCATTTTTGATTAAGTTACCATATATCACAAACTTACTCCTGGTGACCCGTGTGCGTATAAATGTTCTGATGGGACGGAAGCGTAAGCTCCCGATCTGTAAGCGTTAATCTTTATAATGATAGTGCGTTAATTTTTGGTAACTCAAAAATATTTATTTTGTTGATTCTATATTTTTGAATATTTATTTTTTTAAATATATAGAATCAACAAAATAAATATTTTTGAGTCACAAACTTACTTCAATGTTCACTCACTCGATCTGTAAGCGTTAATCTTTATAATAGATGGTGCGTTAATTTTTGGTAACTCAAAAATATTTATTTTGTTGATTCTATATTTTTCTATGTTTTAGTCTCACTCACTAGTATGATATCACAAATCATTTCTCAATATTTTTTTTCATTTTTCAACTACTCTAGTTCGAAAACCTTAAATTTGAAATTTTCTTTAAATGTGTTTCCAAAATATAGGTGCATTTTGATGATATATATAAACAAATCAATTATTTCAATTTTAAACAAAAATTACCATATCGACAAATTGGAACATTACAATAATATTACTATTAGTTTTTAATTGATTGTGGAAGACACAATTTTTTTTAATTTCCTCAAGAACAAAGCTAAACATTGGCCTATTCTTAGGCCTAACATACAAAAGGCATTCACACATCCCACGCTACATATTAGATTATCATCGTTGGTATGATATAACCTCTAAACGAATAGAACGCAAACATCATCTATATGTTACTGGTGAAATTTTGGAGTTACTGCCTAAATGTTGTATATAAGAAATGTGAAAAACGTTACAACATTTTGGTTGATAGATGTAACCGCAGCAGTTGCGGATGCAGTTGCAGTCGTTTACGGATATGAATATCAAATTTGGAGCTGCAACATTGTGAGATTGTAATAACCTGTAATTATCTAATAAACGCATCAATTACTGACAAAACCAAATGTAGCAGTGGTTAAATAATAAATTAACAATATTAATATTTTTATATAATTATTAAATAATTAAAATTCATATTGTTATAATAAATATACAAAATTATATTTTTAAATCATAGTATTAATTTTTAATAAGTATTGACAACATTTTTGTTTATTTTATAGTTTAAATTAATCAATATATATATATATATTAATATTTCAATTATTTCAATCTAAAATTTTAGTTAAATATTTGTATTATTATATTTTTATATTCTTATAAAAGATATCTTTTTATTTACCTATAACATCCGCGATCGCAAATGTTAACTGAAATCATTTTTTTATTTTAAAAGATTTGGAGTATGTGTATAATAATTTACAATGTTTTTTATGATTGTTATTATACAATCGTACATGCAAAACCAGTCAAACCCTGAATAGTTAGAGGAGAACTTATTTGTTTGCGGTTGAAACTACTAACCAGCTAACCATGCATATGGACCGCAAACCCATTAACCGTAACGGGCCTACTTCGTTGTAGATTGAATTGGTTACGACCCGTAAGGCCCATAGTAACATCTCTACGTGGAGCAGTACTTTTTCGCCAACAGTCAGTCCTCTCGTTTTTCCCCACTCTCTTATGCTGCGTCAGTAATGAAGAAAGCCACGAGTGCTTTTGCCTGCCTCTTTTGAAAACTTCGAGAACCTCTATTAACTAATAAAACAAAACAAATAGTATAATCTAGTTGTTAAAAATATATATATATATATATAATCCAGTTGATTTATTGAACAGATATTTTCTTACGCTAACGAAAGACAAAATAAAAGGGAGCACAATGTTAACAGAGAAAAGTTTAAACAGTAATGCGATGCCAACAAATTGAAAGGTTATTCAGATTACTAATGATATGACCTTTGAAGTTTGGACGAGTGGGTTTAACAAAAAAAAAACTCTTCATTTAATTTGGGTCCACTGTCCACCAATGAGATCATCGACACACAGTGAAAGTCGAGTGCGTTCAAATGCCTTTTTGATTCTTTTGATTAAAAGTGTGAAGAGGTCGGCCGAAATTGCTTGGAGTTTTGATATTAAATACATATTTAAAATACATACTTTGGTGTTCGAAGAAAGAGTTGATTGTATTTTTTTATTTTTTTGTAAATTAAAAATTGATTGTATTGATTGTTTGTGTTCAACAATTGCAGCATTTTCTCATTTTATCTGTCAGTGTCACACACACGAGTTGACACCATAAAAACTCTCAAAGAATTCTGAACCATAAACTATTAATAAGTCTGATGGAATAACAAATTTTAGCACAGAAATGTTATTAATATTCTTGAGCTAATTCATCTTTGATTTTCTTACACGGTTACTTGTTCTAACTACAGTAAATTTTCAAAATTATTTGCAGAAATGTTTTTATACAATGTGCAAAACAGAAATTCAGCAAAAAAAAAAATACTATTTTTGATCAAAAAAATACTATTTTACTAACTAAATAAGACGAAAGAAACAACCCATTTCACATCAGAAGAAGAAAATCACATTATTTTACATTAAAAAAAACAAATACAAAAGAAAAATAACAGACTACATCTTTTGTTATCAAGTAAAACTTGATTCGAAAAGCATAGTCACAAACACTTTTTATTGTATTGACCTCGTTAATAAGCGCATATATTTGCATGGGCAATAATTTAGCTTTAGATTTTTTTTTTAAATTGACAAATTTGTTTGCCTAAAAAGAGAGTAAAATGTAGAAATACGTATATTGGCCAACGTTAAATATATTTGGTAAATTAAAAAAAAAAAACTCACTCTAATTTTCATTCAAGTGTGAATTACTACTTTTCCAAGCATTTAACAAAGCAGTTTATATGTCAAGAAAACTACTAAACTAGTAATCTGCATAGATAATCATGGTATGGATCATGGATCTATGGAGGGAACAAAAGTATGATTTACATGTTATGGTAAAAGTTGCCAAGTGAACAATGCTGATGATTTGTTCCATCCATTCCGACACGCAATGAATGAAAACAGTTGGTAAGTTTTATCAAAAAAGAAAAACAGTTGGTAAGTTACATTTGTTTACTGAATACATCAAATAAATATATCAAAAAGTTCATATGAAAACAGTGAAGTGTTTTCCATTTTTAGAAGTTACAGTATACGGTTTTAAGAACTTAAATTAGATTGTATTGTAAACATTATTTCATATAAAAATTGAGTGGCAATAATACAAACGTGCTCGACACTTATCAGGAAAAAACAGAAAACGGTCATAGCTGCCCCAAAAAAAAAGTTGCGTTCAAATACTATTTTAGAATTATTACAATACAGGCCTCAGTCCATCTCTAATGGTTTCCCTCAAAATAAAATAAACTCAAAATAAAATTATGATTTACTCCAATGATTTCCTTCATTTTCTCATTCAATTATTATTATATTCATGATTCAACTTCTTATTTATTGCAAATAACACTTTTTATTGTATAAGATTTTAGATTATACTAACTTATATTTAAATTATATAATTTAATCAAATTTTAATTTATAAAACGCAAATATTTATTACATTAATAAAGATACATAACAACGTACAAAATAAGAGTATAACTGTACTTAAATAATACTATTACTATATTTTTCTCATAAATAATTAATCAAAGCATTCGAAGAGAGAAATGAGATTCTTTATTTTCTTTTCGTTATATATTACAATTTATAAAGTTTTAAATTATATTTTAATAACTAATTATTAGTACTTATATTTTAAAAAGTTTAATCTATATATACATATTAGATATAAAGTTAAAAAGTTATATTTAGTCTTAATGTTTTGTTTATACAGAAAATAAAGATTATCAAAAAATAAGGGATTATTATGTAAATAAAAAAAGCTTGACCTCAAAATGAAATTGTGAGTAATGTTCTTTCAAATTTGAGGAAATACTATTCATATCCTCATTTTTTTCCTTTAAAAAGAAGTACTATTGAAGATGTATTTCCCTCATTTTTTATATTTTCCCTCAAAATAAAGTATCATTGAAGATGCTCTTAGGAGTAATTTAGACAGCTTTGAAAGCATGTCGTAACATTTTCATAAAGTAACTTACCAAGTACCAACTTACAAAACAATTCTAGAAAAAGAAAATCAATTTTTTTTGTACACAGAAAATGCCGTGAAAAAGGATGCAATATCCGTACAAGAAGACTTCAGAAGTTGAGAATGTAATAGTGAGTCAACAGTCAACGCGTCAAAAACTGCAAAATCGCTACAACAATGCCGGTTTGCTGCCTACCATAACAAGAGGCCGGCGAACCAGTGAATCTCACATAATAGTCTCGCTAAATCTGAATAACAATCTTCATTAATTTGATTCGGTTTACTATTTACATTGGCTGATTGTATATCATACTAAATACTTCTTTTCGAAACCGATAATTTCGGGTCGTCCCTTAAACCATAAGAAAGGGGAAAATAATACAATAGGGAGACTAGTGGTGAAGTATGGATATTCATGGGTCAGATATGGCGTGCCGTGTCCCATTTCTTCAACTTTATTTCAAATTTCATTAATATTTATGAATTTTGTATCCTATGTACGGCATCCAGATTTTTTTTTCTCAAGGGCCAGCAATTTCTATGATATTTTTGTTAACCTTTATAGAAGGATACAAAAAGAGATTCTTATAAGAAAATAAAATATCTAGAAAAAATATTGAAATATCATTCATCTGTTTCTAATTTTTTTTTGACATTTTTCCATATGAATATTTTATATGATCTATCTTATTAAATCAAAAAATTTCTCTTGAAATAAACTATCATTTTGTATTTTTTAAATTTAGTACACCTTCAATTCTATTTGTTAATTATGGAAAACATACTACTAAATATGTTTTTAAACAACACAATAGTTAATATTATGTCCAAACAATATAACATGTCTCGTTTTTAATATTTTTATTAATCGTTTAATTATTTAATAAATGAAAATATTAACTAAAACATTCAACTAGTTTATAGAAAAATTCCAAAAAAAAAGAAAACTTATTTTTTGTACGGTTAGATACTTGAAAATAGTTTTATTTAATATGAAAGAAATTTAATTAATATATTATTTTATCTCTATATCATAAATAAAGAATTAAATTCATTTAAATTTAATAAAACTTTCCAATTAAACTATATATTGCATATAAGTAAAATACTAGAGTCAATAAATTGACATCAAATAATCTGTATAATTAAAAATTGTATCAAATATATATATCACACAATTAATCAAATAAATTACATAGATTTTATTAAAAATTTATAACAAAACGGGTCGAAACAATTGAAAAAAAAAATAACATTTTATATATTTTTATATTTAACATTACTATAAAAAATAATATAGTTGTCAAATACACTAAAAAAATAAAAGTTGATTTCATAGATTACATTTTATTAAAAATATTTCTGCGTATTTTAAAAAAAAGCGACTCAAAATCTTTTAAATATTATAAACATCACATGATAAAATGAATTTTTTTTTTCTCTTCTCTAAATTCCGAGCCGTACTCTAAAATTTTAGTGATAATCACCTAAGTATAAAAAATGTCATGAAAAATGAACATAGGCTGTTGTTATCATAAAATAATCCTCATAAACTATATGTTTCCTTTAGTATGATAGCGTCTCGTCTTGTTTTCACCTTTTTGATGATGCGTATGTCGACATAAATTATGCATGACTTCATATGTTTTATGTTTATGGCCTTTTAAATGTATAAAACATACTGATATGGTATAGTTTATGGTGTGATTCATACAAGAACGTTTCCGGAAGGGGATAAAAATGTAATACTACATTTACAAGTGTGCATGCTTCATGGAGGATGATTTATAAATAGGCAATTAACTTGGTATTTAATTATCAATCATTTAACAAAGAACCTGAATGTATACCTACTGCCAAATATCCTAATCACTCTGGATTTGGTGGAATATAGTTCAAATTGTTTGTTCCCTTTTAAAAACGAAAATTGTGTATTTCGGTTTAATATGTTTTAGTTCTTCTTAGGTTTCTGAAGCTCATCACTGATTAAAAACCTCTAGGGCTGAGACTTGGTTTCAGTCTCCTATTGTTTTTGTTTCTCTAAGGATAAACCAAATAACAAGGAACCTCGAAACAGTATAAATTTATTTTCTTAATCAATAATTTCATTTTGGTTTGTTTTGATTTGTCTCGGTTAAATTGTCCACCTATAAATATATTTTTTTATAAAAGGCAATTGTTCCATCAAGGGCGGTATTTGTTTAAATCGAACTTCCCTTTCAGGTGATGCATGTTGGAATAGTTAGTATTGACTTTGTAATTTATCTTCTTCTTCATTAATTAATCAAATTGAGACATCAACCAAACTCAAACACTAAAACACAAAAGCATATTGTGTACTCACCACTCAACCTAAATTTGCGCATTAACCTCCTCTTAGTTTCATTAAAGTAATATATGGATTAGGTTAATTCTCCAAATTAAGAACCTTATCTCTCTTTGTATCGCTACTATGCATAATGCATACAACATTTGTTCCTTATTTACATCACCATCTTTTTACTTCATTATTACTACTGTTTCTGTTGTGTATATATCAACTAATGGTCAAATAATTATAAAGTACAATTCACTCTCTTTCCAACTCATACTTTGAGTAACCATATCATTAAAATTAAAATAAGCAGTGTATATAGAAACATAAATGGCTCATGATGTAACAGGAATTTATCTTCTTTTTTTTTTTTAAAGATAGATTTGCATTACTATCAACATTATGTGGGCGGGTATGTTACTGGTTAATTGATGTTCTTATAATAAGATTGTGTTAAGAATATACTCCCTCCGTTTCATATTAAGTATCGTTGTAGAGATTTTTTTGCGTTACAAAATAAGTGTCGTTTTCGGTTTTCAATGCAACATTTATTAATTTTATTATGTAATTTGTTTTTCTATTGGTTAAAATATGGTTAGGTGTACGGGTAACTGTGTTTTTTTATATAGAAAATATGTAAAATTAATTGTTTCCTTAATCCGTGTGCACAGCTGTAGAGTGACACTTATAATGAAACAGAGGGAGTATAAGATTGTGTTAAGAATAAGACTGTGTTTTTTCAGTTAAAAAGAATATATAAGATAAATTCTATATAATTAGCAATATGAAAAATCTTAAGTTTTAAAATATCGAATTTATCATTTATTTAAATTTATTAAAACATATAAATATATTCAATTATCAACTGTATACATATACATCCCCGTACGTAAATAAATGATGGTTTCCAAAAGAAAGTAATTTAAGACAAATGAAAAAGAAGAAGATCAAATCAAAAATGTGAAATTTGATAATGATATAGTATTAACTGTATTCATATTGGTAAATACTCAGTATCATCAATAGTTTGAGCTCTGAGACGTTAACTAAACCGGTAGAATCTGATTCATCCACTATTAGTGATGGGCCTAACTCACATCCAAAAGCTAGCTCAAGAGTGGAGGATTGCCCATACACTTATATATTGCCCAAGGACCATCATCCCAACCGATGTGGGATATTAATAGCCCCTCTGGAAAACGGTCCATAGGGAAACAGCCCAAGCCCAACATCTCGGAAATACCACAGCATATGAGCCACTTTTACAGTCTACATAGGTAGAAACTGTTTATATGGGAAATCATAATGCTAGGCCAAACCATGGGCTCTGATACCATATTAGTGATGGGCCTAACTCACATCCAAAAGCTAGCTCAAGAGTGGAGGATTGCCCATACACTTATATATTGCCCAAGGACCATCATCCCAACCGATGTGGGATATTAATACCCACATATAATTTTTCTTTCCATTAAAAATTAAAGAGCTAAAAAGATTAAAGAATCATTCTTTAAATTATCAGTTTTTACAAGAAAAATCTAACTACCAATTAAATTCAATAAAATTTTAAACTATAAAATGATTATGTTTTGTAGCCGTAAGTTTATAATATACTGGTTCTAGTAAGCTGTAATAACTAAATAACGTTCAAATATCGAATTTTTGTAGCATATTGCATTGTTAAATCGATAGAAAATAAAGGTTGGTGATAACTAATGAATAGTGTAATTTTTGAAATACTAAAGGGATAAAATAATGAAAATACTTTTCGATGAACATATTTTTTCTGAATGGCCACAAAACACTAGAATGTAGTTTTTGCAATGCTAAGTGTTTTAACACATGCATTCAAATTTTAAATAAATTGGTTTCAAAATATAAAATATCTAAATTTGATGAAATGTCATGAATGAAATTTAAATATCTGATTGAAACCAAAAAGTCTGAGCTATAGATAATATCATATACACGTGATATTTATGTTATGATTTGGAATAGGTTCTTAAAATTAGACAAGCACCTGATGAAGAAACAAAAAAGCATGTTATGGAATTAAGGATAAGATATGAAATGTCAAATTGCAATAATGAAGCGATACTTGTATCAACTTTTTAGAAGAAAAAAAACATTGGAATAGTTATAAAACTCTAACAACCAATAAATTTGATGACTTTATAACAGTTTATATATTTTTATGGGGGAAAAAAACAAAAAAAGGAATAAAACTTGACGAGATTCATTAATATATTTGGAGGAGAAAACAGTATATATAATTATTAGAGATAAGACCAAAGAAGGACAGAAACATATTTTTAAAAATACAAAAAGAATAATCAAAACAGAAAATTCCAAGGAAGGATGGTTCCTTGAACCCAACGCTTCTTTAGGCTCGGACTCTAGGTTCGGTTTTCACACAAACCATTTTTAGGTTCGAGTTTTAGGTTCGGTTAGTCGACATTGGGAGGATAAGAACGACTCTTTCTCTTTGCATTCGCTTCTTCTTCTCTCTAAACCCACTCCGCAAGAAACCCATCTCTCTCTCTTCTCTCTCTCTCCCTCTCCCTTTCTTAAACCCTTTCTCTTTTAATATCTCTCTAAAACGCTTTGGAGCTGACTCAGAAAAGCTCGGTCTTTTACTGCATTCAGACAATGGCGATTGAAGACCACGAGAACCCACATCGAGTAATCAAACCTAAGAACAGAAGAATCATGGTACTTCTGACAAAACTCCTCTCTTTCTCTTGTTTATTACATTGACTGTTCTGTTTCACATTATTAATTCTCTGTAATATAATGTCTCCTCGCAATGTTCTTATTATTTCTACCAAACTCATTATCGATTCTGAATTTTTGGTATAATCTGGGTTTAATGATAAATCTTTTTATCTTTTGGTTGCAATATAATTTATATTAAACATTTAGATAAATTTTAAAATTGAGAAACCAAGTCTATAAAGGAGAAGACTTTTGATATAGAGAAGTCAATGGTGTTTCTGGTAGATTAAAGCTAACTGTTTTTTTTTTTAAAGTTCTTTGGCTAATGAGTGATGTTGTTTGCAGGGAGCTGATGAAGAAGAGAATCATCAATGGCCTCAGTGGCTAAAGCCTCTACTGAAAGAACACTTCTTTGTTCAATGTGACGTTCACTCACCCAAAAGCGAATGCAAAATGTATTGCTTGGACTGTACCAATGGCTCTCTTTGCTCTCTCTGTCTTGCTCATCACAAGGATCATCGTACCATTCAGGTTTGTTTTTTGCATTTCAAGATCCTAAACTTTTTAGACTGTGTTTTGGTGAAATTTGGTTTTGAAAATGTTATGATTGTTGATTTGCAGATAAGGAGATCATCTTATCATGATGTGATAAGAGTCAATGAGATTCAGAAGTATTTAGATATCTTCAGCATTCAGACGTATGTGATCAACAGCGCAAAGGTTGTGTTTTTGAATGAAAGGCCTCAGCCTAAGCCCGGTAAAGGAGTTACTAATACCTGCCAAGTCTGTTATCGTGGCCTTGTTGATGATTGCTTCCGCTTCTGCTCTCTTGGCTGCAAGGTACATTCATTACCCAATCTCTCTTTTGTTCTGTTTTGATTTGTGTCTTTTTTATTTTTCTTGCACATTTGTATCTTTAGTCTTTCTTCTGATTAAACTTGTTTTCTCTATGTTCTTGGCAATTGAAATCAAAAGGTAGCAGGAACTACTAGGAGCTTTGAGAAGAAAGTGAAGCATATACCAATGGGGTCAGAGGATTCAAGCAGCATCAGTTCAGGAGTAGAGGATAACATTCCAAATCCACAGAGTTTATCTCCATCAACACCTCAGCTTACTACTTCTACTTCTTTGCGGAAAAGACAAAGAAAGGGAATCCCTTTCCAGTCTCCACTGCAATGAGAGATCAGACCGCAAAGTATACAAAGACACAGAAATAAAAAGGTTTTTAACTTTCTCTTCCACCGAAGAAGGGCCTTGGGTTTATGCTTATTAAGTAGTCTAATAACTAGTAAGTGTATATATATGATATCTTCTTGTATATTTTTAGTATGATGCAAATGTGGCTAAACAGGGAGTGATACTATGTGGGGGTTTAGGGGGTTAAAAGTGGTAATAAGACAAGATACTTGGGGCTTTTAAGTAGTTGTTTTTTGACAAAGTCCCTTATGTGTAAATTTGGTTTTGATAAATTATATAACAAGAAGATATTACGTGAAATGTTTATGCAAACCTGAACCCTGAGACAGGCCTATTGTTGTGAAGAACCTTCACCTTGTCATACATGATGAAACCGAGTTTCAAATGGAGGACCCAAATTTGCAATCTAGGTGGATAGTGACACAACTTTTGTTGCAGGTCTAGAACCTGTTTTGTTGAATCTAGTTATTTGTCACATGCCACCAATACTTAACATCTGCAGTTTCTCCGTACCAATGGAAAATAGTATATGCTCATCGTGATACCTCATTAGGAAATGTAGCGATAACACAAACCGAAATTGAATTCACAGTAGATGAGATAGCCAACAACGTTTCTTGCAAGCCTTTCAAGCGTTCTTCTCTTTGAAGCTGAGTTCTAATAAAGGGGTAACGCAAGGGATGAACAATCTTCATGGTTGCAAGAATACTGACCATACTCATGGTCAACATTCTTGAGGGGACATGTCCAAATTGTTCGTGGAGAGATAAGGAGTATGAGAAAAACGAAATTGATCAACGCATAGCTTATGCTCTCTCACAATTCCCATTTTATAATATATGATACAATACTGATTAACAAATGCATAGTCTTGCAAACATCAAACCAAAGAGATACACAAAACATTCTTCCAGTTATAAGCAAATGTTCTGGCAGTTCATTTTAAAATACAGGAAAATCCAATAATTTTATAAACTTTCTAATCCTGTCCTGATCAAGTATAACCCTGCTTATACTGTCTGAAAATATCCTCAGTTTCAGCGTTTCGGAACGCGCAGCAGCCGATTATATAAACGATTATTAAACCGATAAGCGCCAAAAGGAGAAAAACATCCGCTTTTAACCAATCTACCTTGAGGTTTGCGAGCAAACCGGCTTTGCAAGAATCACAACTGTAACACAAAGTGTTTTGGTCATTGCTCCACTGTAGACAATCCATGTCTGCAGACATATCTATGGGACTTATCCAGTACGTAGGGTTCACGAACGTGAAGCCACATTTTGTTGGGGGCTTGCAGCAACCAGACTGTACAAAAAAAAAGAAACGGGATTAGATTAAAATAAAAATTAATATATATAGCGTGGTAAAAAGGTTGTTCCGTGTGACTGATTTAGTGCACGTAGTGGAAGAATCTAGAAAAGTTGGGGGGTATATTTTAGTTTAGTCAAAAGTTAAATCTTTTTCAGGTTTTATTCAGACATGCCTATGAATCATATCTATTTGTAAATTTAATAGTACACCCACCTGTTCTTTTCTGGCCGCTCAATTTTAGATTACACCCTAATCTCTTTCCTTTTCTTTTAAAGAGACATTTGATATTTTCATGTGAACTGCAGCTTTTTAAAAAAGAACATGATATATTTTTCAATTATTTTGGTCACAAATCTAACAAGGAAAGCACCAATTCTATAAATTTTCTCTATTCGGATTTTCACCCCTAGTTTTCTTTCGACTCTAATTACACCCTAGTTTTCCTCGGTTAACGAGTTGACAAAGTGAGGCAAAAAAACAAAAATGAAGTTAAAATAACTAATTAAATAACAAGGAACGAGGAAAAACATTATAAAAAATAAATCCAAATGCATAGATTGCGGAAAGAACCAAGTAAGAAGTGGGAAAAAATTTAAACAAAAAAAAGTGGGAAAAATAAGTCACAAGACCATGAATTATTTGCATTTTTCTAGTGATTTACATAGCAAAATAAAATTAGAAAATTTAAATAAAAAGTGGGGAAAGATACTTACTTGAATGGGACTAAGATGAGCATTGAAGAAATCTAGAGCCAAAGTGAATCTCTGGTTTAGTTCGGAACAAATGGTAGTAGTACTTAAACAAGTACGAATCCTATCCCATTTGTAAGATCTCTGAACTCTTCGACGCAAGTAACCAGAGAAGTCTTGAAGACTATACTCAAGATAAGCTCTGCTTGGTTCTGGATGACCAGATCCTTTAATGGTAACCATGTAAATAAATCCGACCAGAACACCTAAAAGTACGATGAGAATAAGCATTGCAATTAAGTAAACAACGAGAAGCCAAGTGATTCTCCAAAACCCTCCTATGAAACCAGCGAGACCCACTAGAAGGATCAAGATTCCGAGGATTATAACTGGCCATTGAAGGAGCTTGACGCATGAGTTCACTGTTCCGGTAGCGAGCCAGATTCCGGCGCCGATGACCGGAAGTGAGAGGAGGACGGCGATGAAGTTTATGCAACCTATTACGTTGTTGCTTAGAGGCATCTTTTTCTTTTTTTGTGTTTCTTGAAATCTGTTTGGTTTTAAAGATTTAGTGTAATGGTAATAACCTAAAGAGAGTGAGTAGGGGAGTTCAAATTAACAACAAATCTACACAATAGCAAGAGAGAGAAGACTCACATGGGCGAAAGTGAATAGTGTTATATAAAAGGGCCTACATAAAATATTTGTTTCTGGTAAATTTTAAGCGATTTAAGGTAATAACTCACAGAGGGTCACATTTGTGAAAAGTGAATTGTATTTGTTGTATATACATAAAAGAGGTAAGTAACTATTTTAATATAAGAAAGAGGTGTAATCGTTTCTTAGATTAGGTATTTATGACATTATCTTTCTTCATAGAGAAAAAAATCAAAACTATTTGTTACATATTTAAATACAGTTTCAAAACTAACATATATATATATATACATATACTAGGGTCGGCTCGGATCACACCCGAAATTTTCCTATAATTTTTATTATATGTTAGGTATTTATATTTTTATATATGTATATATAGATATGTATTATAAAAATATATGTCGTTAGGCAATTTTTAAATTATTTCATTGTTTTGTCTAACTAAACTTTTAATAATAAAAACTTACTTTTTATGTGTTTCAAAAAACCTTGCTATTTTTATTATTAAAACCTATGTATAACATAGTGAGCTAAATGAATAAATAATAAATTAAAATAATTGCTAAAAGTACACTAATTAAATTTTACTTTGGTTTTAGAACCAATAATTTCGTAATTTTTAAGGGTTTTAGAATATTTACTTTTGAATTTATTTCTTCAACCTGTCCTACATATATTTTGATTTATCTGTACCACTTATATTTTAATATATATTGTGGATAGAGTACCAGGGGCGGATGTACAGCCACCGTAACGGAGTCACGTGACCCCGACTAAATTTTACTTTCCCATAGTAATATGTATAAGGTTTAAAAAGTATCCCCATTTAGAGAGTTAGATGTAATGTAAAAATAGGATGTGTCTCCATCTGAATTTAATCATAGATCTGCTCCTGTAGAGTACGAATGCCACTCGGCCACCAACATTACGAAAGCATAACAAATATTTGAAAGTAATACTGCATGATCATTTACGAAAGCATAACAACAACCAGTGACGGATCTAGGATCCAGATTTAGGGGTGTCAAAATTAATGAAATTTTAAGTCAAAATTAAAAATAAGTAAAAATAAGATGTCAAGGAGCTTTGAACCCTGGTTTTAGGGGTGTTATCATCAGTGAAATCACCACCATAGCTGTTGAATTTCACTTGTACTAGCTGAAAAAACCACATATATATTTTTAATGTGTGTCAACTGACACCCCTACTAAACAAGTAGATCCGCCACTGATAACAACTCTGTTATAAATTTTCAACACTTTTGAAATGTGCGTAGAGAGGGTGTTATCATGTTCAAAGCGTATTTATTGTTAAGTCTGTCAATGCTCCTGAATTTATAAGCACATTTTACTACATTGAACACCGAAGAGAGCATACATGAATTACATTGTTTTAATCCTTACTTAGATGTATAATTTTAAAATTTATTATGAAAATATGTGCTAGCATGTGAACCCAATCTTATTGATTTAGTGGGATGTGATAAATTTGATAAATAAGCATTTTATAGATAGTTTCAAAAACATATCAAAACCCAATAGAGTTCTCAAAGGTTAAAAAAAAAGAACGAAAACTACATTGATACATAAGCATTATTCAAAAGTACCGCATCAAGGTAATTCATTATCTTCACTTAAGCCACTTGTACCTTTTTGGTCACCTTGATAGTTGCTATTGCTGGAATTTTTTGAGGTGAGACCACTTGACGATGTTCTCACAGTTGCTGATTTCCCACGATCTTACCACTTACGTTCACCTTTTGGAGGTGAGACTGATATTTTTCATATTTCCGTTGTTTTATTCATTCATCCATATGCATTTTGATCATATAAATTATGATCTAGTCATTTCTAGGTTGCATTTTGCATACATGAGTCTTTATTAGGTATTGGAGTACCCTTAGAATTCTTGGAGGTGTTGGATGCATTTGAAGCTCAAAAGAGGAGTAAAGAGTGATCATTGGACGAGTAGAGCGGGAGCGACATGCCAGAGCAACCCCATGACATCGCTCCTAATCTAGAGCGACGTCCAGAGCGAGACGTCATGGTCGCTCGGATTTTTGCCACTTTGTTGCATGAGAAGACCCTGGAGCGACGTGCCGGAGCGACACACCAAGGCCGCTCCAACACCAGAGCGACATCTTGAGCGAGATGCCCAAGTCGCTCGGCCTTTTGTCATTTCGGGAGACAAGGATGACCTGGAGCGACCTTCCAGAGCGACACACCGAGGTCGCTCCCAAACCAGAGCGACTTCCTAGAGTGACACCACGAGGTCTCTGCGCGTCAGTTACTTGGTCGAAACTTTTTTTCTCTAAGGACCTTTTGGCATTTTCCTTGACGTTTTTACACTTTCTAAACCTAAGTTTAAGTACACTTTGTAGCCTACTAGGCTGATTATCTTTCATCTTGAAAAGAAAACACAAAAACGTCTTGGAAAGTTCATGTCTTTGAATCATTTTTCATTGTTCTTGTAATCTTGTTGATTTCATTACATTATCTACTTATCTTTACATGATTAAGCTTGAATCCACTATGGGTTTGAGAGGATTCATGAAGATTAGTGAATAATCCACCTTTGAATTCATGGGTTATGGAGATTAAAGGTGATTAGGCTAGAACTAGGATGTTTAGTGTAGATTCCTCTTATTCCTTGCTAGTAGAGTATTCATAATGCATCTTTTGAGTTGGCCTCTCAAAAGGTTGAGCTTTAGGTATTTCCCACCCAAAAGGTGTTCAATGAAATGCCTGAGCCAACTCTCCTAAGCTTTTAACATACTTTACCAAAGACATTTGTTGTTAAAGGTGTTAAGATGGCTAATAGACTTGTTCTTAAAGATTACTACTATAACATTCAACCGAAGACATTTGATGCTTGAGTTATGTTAGTAAATGAGCATTCATATAGATATAGAGCTGCTTAGAGATGTGTCTAGGTTTAAGGTTGATAGTTTAATTAATTATTTGCCATCCTTAGTTCGAAGCTTGATCTCCCAAGGTCTAATCCCTATACCCACGAGTTCTTTTTTCCCTTAATCCAAGAAATTTATTTCAATTATTGCTTTTCTTATTCTATTATTGCATTCTAGTATTAGTCATAGTTTAAAAACATCTGATTATTCGATCGCACTTAGATTAAGTGAGTACTTGTATTCTCAGTGCTTTGAAATCCCTTAGAATTGGTTCGATAATAATTTATACTACAACATTTGTATTAGAAACCTTGAAACTCTCACCTTCAGAGACCACTTGAAGATGTTCCAACAATCAATGTTCTCCCCTGCATTAGTCTCTTTGTAAAAAAATATTGTCCTTGACGTAGCATTCAAGAACAGCCGTCCTGAAAAAAAAAAAGAATTGATTTTTGTTCCAAGAAATTATGGTCGTCCTACAAATCATAAAACAGAGAATAAGAGGAAGATCAAGACACTAATATAGTGATTTTAACTCAATCGGCATCTACCTATTCTGTAGGTGGTTTCTTGACCACCTTTGAAGACTTTGATGCTTGAGGTTTCTAGATGGCACAACACTTGAAGATGCTGCAGTGGATGTTTCAGAATATTAAATAGTTAAAACTGACTGTAAAACCTGAGGCTTGAAAATGATGCCGAACTCATTGAACTCAACAATAGTAAGAGGCTCAACCTTTGCATAGTCTCTCAGCAATGAAGGAACATGGGTGTTCCCAATATCTTTGAAAACAACATGCAGTGTTACAGAGCATTATGTGAGAGTTTATTATGGATGTACTAACACTTACTCCTATAGCCGAATTGCCCCTGCATCAGTTTCTTTGTCGAGAATACATGTGTTCCGAGGTGGCATTCAAGAACAAACTTACTGCAGAAAAATATTTCATGTGTGTTGCAAGAATATTAGGCTCATCATATGTAACTCGCCAACGTGTTTTAAGTTTCTGGCCTACCAGAATCAAAGTAAAGGCACCTAGACAACCAGCCTTCAAATCATCAAAAAGAGCAGTTGATTTTCTTTGTCTTTTGGAGAATCACAAAACTAAGAAGATGAAGTTTAAAGGTAGAAACTTACCCCTTTTATAGGTAAAGAAAACCGCCTTGCAGTTTTGGATAAATATCATTGATGATGCCTCGTGCTTGATTCGTAATGTCTCTTGAAGCTATCTTTTGAAGCTGATGGCGTCTGGGGGTTAAGGCCCAAATACGAAACAACGACTGCTTGATACCAAGGTTCTCGACGATGATTCGTCTGACTCGATTTGATATCCATTTTTGCTAGAGCTCGGTCACTTCAGAAATAGGAAAAGAACGGCTAATTCTAATTTTCATCATCGTCTGTAGAAAAGAAGCTAGTTTTTAAGGGTTTAGGAATGACACATGAAAAATCAGAATAACCACCGAAGCCCAAGTCCATACGCTTTCTAACTTTCATATCTCATTACGCAATGATTAAATAAAACGTGACATTTTGGTTATCTAGACACGTGTCAGCTTCTCATATTTCGACTTATTTACGTGGCATCTAACGTAGATGGGTTCAGAAGGAGAGAAACATTATTTTATATAAATAGATAATATATATATATATATAAATAAGAGTTATTAAAAATAGTACATAACACGCAAGAAGATAAGCAAAGTGTTTTTACTACTCTTATCCTACTTATCTTTAATGTGATTAACTAAACAAAATTATCAGAAAATTTAGTGTAATTAATTAAGAACTTTCCTTAGAAAAAATATCATATATCTGGTTCAGCGTTTTGATTACATCTATGCTTTTCAAAGTAAAGAATCTTGTGTGTAATGTAGTAATAAGTTTATTTTCCTAGAACACAATTCTGAAATTGTTATGAACTGATAAACTATAAAGAGAGTATTTAGAACAAAAGAGAAATGTTAATTATTATTGTTTCTTGCTTTCTTTCTTCGTACAAACAAAAGAGAATGAGGAGTACATGTTTATAGTGATCAGAAAATATTAAACAATGACATCACTACTCTCTTATGTTGACACATGTGAGTGACAAGGATTATATAATTGTCACAACAAAGACATCTGTCCATAGAGATAAGTAATCAATATTTCTAACACTCCCCTTTTATTATTCATCTTGGATTACGTAGTGCCTCGTTAAAACCTTAGTCATGGAAAAACCTGTTAGGATAAAAACCATAAAAAGGGAAAAAGAGTACACTAACATAATCTCTCCCTTGTGCATAATGGACATCACTTTTTGTTCATAAGTCATGCAAATGCCGCATTCCGATACCGTAAATGTGTTTTCGAAATATTGTAGTCGGGAGGGCCTTTGTGAACAAATCAGCCAGATTGTCGCATGACCGTACATACTCGATGTCCACTTCTTTATTTTTCTCGAGCTGTCGTATGTACGAAAAAAATCTTGGAGGCATGTGCTTTGTTTTGTCGCTCTTGATATAGCCTTCTTTAAGTTGAGCAACACACGCCGAATTGTCTTCAAACATTTTCGTCGGCTCTTTCTCATCAATTATTCCACTTGCTTCTTGTATGTGGTAACTCATTGATCTAAGGGCATCTCCAATGGAAACCTATTTTTTCCTCTATTATTTGCACTAAAATAGAGTAACTCTATTATTGAGTAGATTTTGCTCCAATGGTCTTACTTTATAATAAAATTACTCTATTATAGAGTGGAATATAGAGCAATGTCATTTTTTCACTCCAAATATAGAGTGAAAAAGTGACATTACTCTATTTTTTACTCTATAATAGAGTAACTCTATTATAGAGTAAGACCATTGGAGCAAAATCTACTCAATAATAGAGTTACTCTATTTTAATGTAAATAATAGAGTAAAAAATAAGTCTTTATTGGAGATGGTTTAAGCCACATACATTCTCAACAGGCTTCGTGAAGTGCAATGGTTTCTGCATAATTCAAAGATGTTGCAACTAGAATTTGCTTTTGTGAACGTCAAGAGATCACAACAAGCTGCGTAGAACGAGCTAGGTTTGAGGGAAGTGTGAACATGTTGACCAGATTCACATATAGTATCCAAAAGAGACATGACAGCACTTAGAAAAATACAAGATTAGAGTACAAGATTCGAGTGGATTAGAAAAATAATCACTGGCGAAAAAGAAGAAAAACATCGACCATGTGTCACATTATGAGCCAACAGATAAATAGTAGTTTGTAAATAGTGGACGCGTTTTCAATCAAACGTTACATTAGCCTAGTGTACATAGTAGATTCAGTGGAAATCTTCAGATAAAAATAGACAAATGGACACAAGATTTAGGGCCAATTTGTGAAATAGACAAGAAAAAAAGAAACCAGTTTTGTAGAAAGAAAGTAGAGAGAAATAAAAAGAGTAAAGAAGAGAGAAAGTGTGAAACTGCTTAGTTAATTTGTTTTGGAGTTTTGTTTGGTTATTGAATGTAATTTTTCCAAAATTTATGCAAATGGATACTTGTTTTTTTGTCAATCGTACATCTAAATTAGATCAAGGACATGACTACGAATCCGGAGAAATAGTCAATTTTCACGACAGAGATCGAAGTGTTCGAAAGATTAAAAGAAAATTTTGAAGATGTGAACTTATCTTATATTCTTCAGAGTAAAAATGGCCGAACAATTGTTTTGGATGAATATTTAAAACTGTACATGTATGAAGACACAAAAGATGTTTTATTTTATATTTTCCAAGATGGTTCATAATGTATTCTGATATTCAAGTGGTCATAAAACAATTTAATAAACATTTTACTTTTTTTAACAATTTAATAAGAAGCTTAATACAATTTTGAAGACATGTGTTATATAATATTTATTAGTTTTAAACTATTTGAGGATTATATACTAATATTTTATTTACCTATGCTCAGATAATAATCATGTGATATTTTCAATGAATATTTGAGTAAATGGTAGATTATTACAAGTCAAAACAAAAAAGAATATGGGTTTAGCCATCTAAAAAATAGGTTTAGTGAAAAAGTCAATATTATCAGGTCTGACCATAGCATAGGCAAAGTAATCAAAATATTAGAGTCCAATTATGAATTTTATTTTAACTTAAAAATAATAAAAAAACTGGATATATTTATCTTTTGTTTGACATAGACTAGATAAAGGGCTTATTTAAAAAAAAAATTGAGTCAATCCTTTAATTTGTTTGGGCGACGCTGCTAGATTTTTGGCATCGTATGTGATTTAATATAATAGTCAAAAACTAGTTCACAATCGTATACCAAAAATAAAGAGTTGCACTTTGGGTATTTAGGCTGTCCGGAGAATGATAGGTTATACGTAGGACTAAGAATTTGAGTCATCATCCGCGGGTTTTGTCCTGTTTGATCCGTTGCGAGGTGGATGTGGATCGAACAATTTGAAAAAATTGATTGGTGAGGATGTGGATGCGGATTATCAGTATTTTAAGCGGGGCGTACGGATGCGGATTGGTGGATTTTGAAACGCGGATACTTGTCAATCCACAATTTTTTTTCTTTTTTTTTTAAATTGTGTCTTTTTATAGAAAAAATGTTTTTTTGTCAAAATAAATAAATATCTTTAAAAATACGTAATTTTAAAAAAATAAGAATTATTTTTTAAAAAAATAGATAATTTTTATTATAAATATAATTTTTTAAATTAAACTTAAATTAAATAATTTTTTTTTTAAAAAAAAATATAGGTCGCAGATCCTGCCGATTACCTACAAAATTAAGCGGGACGGATAGAAATATAAATTTATAGATATACGGATTGTACGGGTTGGATTTTTTGACAAAAAAAAATTAAAATCCACGGGTTAGCGGATCCGCATGACGGACTTGAACCGCAACCAAGCCCTAGTTGCACGACTAACCGCGGTTGCCGTTTATACCAGCTGTCCAAGTGTATATGCTCTATGACTCAAGATGTTATTTTCTGTACACGATTAACTTACCTACGACATCATAAATAATTTTATAATCTCGATAAAAACAAACACACATAATCATAATAGACATATTAACTTACATACAATATCAAAATACAAACCCATAAATATAACTATTGCAATAACAAACGTACGACAGTATGACAAATATGACAACAATAAAAATTATTTGAAATAATTATTCTACAAATATTATTTGTTTAGGATTTGAAAAAAAAACTACTATTAAAGATTTTTTATAATTTTCTTATGTTTAAGATTTAGAAAAATATAATTACTATCAAATATGTTTTTCAATTATTGTTTCTTCAGGATTTTACAAATCTTCTTTTATTAATTTTTTTAAAAGAAAATGGTTTAGAAAAATTTCTATTAAATAGTTTCTAAAAATTGTAAAAATCGCTTTCATTATCTTAGTATATATTATGTTAATCATGATTAATTTTAACATATATACAAATTTTAAACCGAAAATTACTATCAAATAGTCTTTTATTGTAATTTTTTCTTTAGGATTTTAGAAAAGCCAATTAGTAATTAATAATTTATCTTACGAATATTTTTTTAGTATTTGTAAAAAAGAAAACTACAATTAAACACTTTTTATTTTTACTTTACAAAAAAAACTTTAAAATTAATATGTTAAAATGCCTTTTTATTATTTTATTTTTTTTGTTTAGTATTGTGAAAAGGAAAATTAGAATTAAAAAATTTTAACTTCTTTTGTTTTTACTTTTACACAATTTTAAAAATTAATATCTTCAAATTTTGGTTTTAGTATCTAGTATATATATGAAAAACCATCATTAGTTTAAGAAGAAAAAAAACATAAATAATATTTGAAATAATTATTTTGCAAATATTGTTTATTTAGGATTTGAAAAATAGAAAACGACTATTAAACATTCTTTCATAATTTTCTTATGTTCATGATTTTAGAAACATGCAATTTCTATAAAAGACTTTTTTAATTACCTTTTCTTCAGAATTTTGAAAAAGGAAAATTAAAATCAAATAAATTATTTTGCAAATTTTGTTTTGTTCAAAACTTTTTAAAAGAACATGGTTTAGAAAAATTACTATTAATATTTTCAAAAATTACTTTCACTAGTAAAAATTATTTTCATCATATTCGTATATATATTTTGTTAATCATGATATATTTTAACATATATATAATTTTTAAAAGAAAAATTACAATCAAATAATATTTTTTTAGGATTTTAGTAAATGCAAATTGTAAATAAATTATTTTACGAATATTTTTTTTTAGGATTTTTTTTAGAAAAAAAAGAAAAACTACAATTAAACACTCTTTACTTTTTTTTTTACTCTTAAACCATATTTAACATTATTATTTTCAAATTTCTTTTTGTTTTGATTTTTAATATTTTTTCTTTAGGATTTGTAAAAGGAAAACTACAATAAAAACGTTTAACTTTTGTTTTTTAGTTTTAAACAATTTTTAACTTTATTATCTTCAAAATTATTTTTTTATATTAGTATATATATTTGTAATCGTAAGATATTTTAATACCTGTGATAATAATAAAAAAAATTATTATCAAATATTTTTTTGTAACTATCTTTTGTTTAGGATTTAAAAATGGAAAACTACGATTATATAATATTTTAAATCATTTTTAATACATGTGATAATATTAAAAGGAAAATTGTTATAAAATACTGTATTGTTTTGTAAATATCTTTTATTTATGATTTAAAAATGAAAAATTACTATTACATAATATTCCTAAATTATTTTTTTAACAAAATTCATTTGTGTCATAATATAAAAAATTATATATATATATTAATTATGATATAATTAAACACATATCACAATCTTACATATAACATTGCCATGTTTCATAATCTTGTTAATTAGTAACTTTGAATAATTAAGTTTTATATAATAAGATATGTTGTACTTCTGCTCATAAGATCAATAAAAATTACATATGATTCTCTCCTCCTTTTTTTAGTTCATGTTTTCATAGTATCACGAAGAATCAATCTATATTTTACGTTCGATTATAGAAAGAGTGGGTAACCATGACTACATGAAGATGATCACCGGAAGTGACCATGATCTTTCTCGTTGTGCCAAATTACTTAAAATTCAAAAAAAAAAAGGAATATTTTTTATACATCCTTATAGAAAACTTATATATAATCTATATATTATTTATATGTATAGTGTAAATATAAAGTTACTAAGGTTGATAGATACCAAATTAGATTATAAAAAAAAAAACTGTTATATTTTTAAGTGAATTGACTGAAACATAACTATTGAAAAAAATCTTCTGTCAAACTGACAAAGTTATTGGTCACAATACAAACGTCTGAATACCACATTCGATCAGATAGTAGACGCACCTCAGTTGAAACCTTACACATGAATTTTATTTCCTCCGTCATTTTGTGTTTCACTTCAGCACTCAAGGTTGAATTTGGCAAGATTCCTGCCATCTTCAAACACTTGGAGTTCTCTAGAATTAGGGGTGGGCACGGATCGGATATCCGGGTTTTTTAAGGTATTTGTGATTTGCTCCGAATGTTACGGATATCCAATTTTGATATTTGCTTTGCTTCGAAAAAATACGGATATCCGGAAAAACGGATATCCGGAAAATAAATAGATATTTGCAGATATTTACGAATATTTACGGATATCTCATCCATTTTAATTAATACAAATAATCTTAAGATTTTGATACAAATTTGCTTTGTAAAAAAAAAATTTTGCATGATATATAAAATAAAACTTAAAGAACTAGTGAATTTATAGATTTTGTAATTTTTTAAAGTTTAAGTTACAATTATAATAACACAAAATTTAAGAAAAAAATATAATTGTCAAAAATATTTTATCTCTTTTATGTAATACTTTTATATAAGTAATAATTTGAATAGAATTGTTCAAAATCATGTGCTAAATTAATAATTTTATAATTTTATACAATTAAAATTTTAAATATAATCAAAATATACATATATTTATATATTTACGGATCGGATCGGATATCCGCTTTCCAAAATTTTAATATTTGTGATTTGCTTCGATTTTAACGGA